>SJYV01038627.1:16924-45672 GCA_006410875.1 Neotragus pygmaeus | reverse complement strand
CCTGCCAGGCTCCTCTGTCCATGGAATTCGCCAGGCAAGAACACTGAAGTGGGTAGCCATTCCCTTCTCCAGGGATCTTCCTGACCCAGTGATCGAAACGCCATCTCCTGCATTGTAGGTGGATTCTTTACCATATGAGCCATCAGTAAAATTAGTTATTTGTTATCACTTCTTAAAAAAAAAGTTTTCATGGTACACACTCCTAAAATATTTAACTTATGAATCTAATGTAATTAAAAGAATGATATAATCCCTGTCACATAAAATCCCACTGACTACCTTTGGAGGCCAGTCAGGATTACTTTCTCCAATTTATCAATAGGAAAATTGAGATTTAGAAGGCTTTGATATCTTGCTACTCAGCTAATTACTGATAAAACTGAGATCCTTACTGAAAAAGAACAGATTGTTCCTAAACCAGAAGAGAAGCTTGCACAGAAGAAAAAGATATCCCAGAAGAAATTGAAGAAACAAAAACTCGTGGCCCAGGAATAAATGCTGCAAAACATAAATGCAAATAAAAGTTTAAAAAAAAAACCAAAAACTGGAGGCATCATTCACATCTCAAGGGTGCCACTGCACTATTCATTATATGTTTCTTCCAGGACTGTCATTGTTCAGATTTCAATAAGATTCATAACTCATCTCCCTATGATCATGTCAGAAAAACCTTACACAATACCGGTGTCAGGGGTCAAAAATAATACAAGCATGGTATGTTACCCTTTAAGTGAAAAAGATACTATATTGTACTTCATTCAGTTGTTTACTCATTCAAAACAACAAATAATCAAATACCTAGATTGTGCTAGGTAGGCTCCACTATATCCAGCTTTTTAGTAGTTACTTTTGCTGCACACGGCTTGTAACAACAAACATTTATTATTTTATAGTTCCTGCAGACTTGAATTTGGCAGTGGCTAAACTGAGTGATTCTGGCTCATGGACTCTCTTCAGGTACAATAAAGATACTGACAAGGGATGTAGTTATCTGAAGGCTTGGCTAGGCTGAAGGATCTGCTCCCAAATTCACTCACATGGCTGTTTTCAGGAGTTCTCAGTTCCTCACTGAATGTTGGCTGAAAGCCTTAGTTATTCACAACATGGGCCTCTCTCTAAGTTGCTGAGTGTCCTTATGACATGACAATTACCTTTCCCCAGTGAGCAATTCCAGAGAGAGCAAGAAGAAAGCTGGCACATATACAGTCTCCGCTTAGAAGTCACATTACAAAGTTTCTACACTCTCTTTATGAGAACAAGTCACTAAGTACAGTCCAAATTCTAGGTGAGGGGAATTAAGCTCAATTTTTGAAAGAAGTATCAAAGAACTTATGAACATATTTTAAAACTACTATACCAGTAGTTTTAATTTAATTTATAATTAAATTCAACTTACATTAAATTCTAAATAATTTAATCTAGTTTTAGAAAGTTTAGTTGCTCAATCATGTCCAACTCTCTGCGACCCCATGGATTGTAGCCTACCAGGATCCTCTGTCCATGGGACTTTCCAGGCAAAAGTACAGGAGTGGGTTGCCATTTCCTTCTCCAGAGGATCTTCCTGACCCAGGGATAGAATCCAGGTCTCCCACATTGTAGGCAGATGCTTTTACCATCTGAGCCACCAAGGAAGTCCACTTAATCTATACATTATTTGGATATTTAAAGGAAAACTAAGTTTATTAGAGAGTGGTTTTTTGCTGTTGCTTGTCTGTTTCCATTTTTGTTCCCATTTTCATCTTACCCTGTTTATTAAAAACTTCTACCTATAGTGCTAAATAAATAATGACTATTCCTATCTTTTTATGCCAATTAGGAATTTTATTCAGTGCTTATAACAAAAACAACAAAAACCTTAAAGAAAACGGATTTATTTTCCTTCAGATAACAATAAACCCAGAAGTGAGCAGACCAGGGCTGATAAGCTGACCCTTCAAAGCAATCACAAACCAGTCCCTCTGGCTATGCTATTATTTTGTTACTGTGGTTGAAATAGGGTTGCTCCACATGTAGCATCATATCACTGTTCCAGGTAAGATAAAGGACAGGTATAGGTCCAATGGCTAACAGGAAGTTTCTTCCATAAAACTTTGAGCCTCTCTGAGCAACATCTACTTTCATTCTGCTGACAGGTCACATGGGAAACCATGGCTTATAGGAGCCTGAGTAAACAAGTATTTTTAACTGGACACAGTCACCCTGAAAAAAAGTCAGAGTTCTGCAAGTAATAGAGAGAGGATTTTGGTTTAATCAAGTATCAGTGTCTATCACTTTGCTCCAAGGAGCTGTGACACATATTATTCTGCTTCAAGGAGCTTTGACACACATTCCTGAAACACACTCCAGATAGGCAAACATACTGTTCAAGGTTAATCTGTGTTTCAAATGGGAGAATCTGGTCATTTTGCATCTCACATGTAAATCAGATTTTTCAAAGTAACCACATCTTTCTTTTTTTTTCTAGTTAATAATGAATAAAAATTGGCTGACATTAATGTCACTTCAAGGAATTTATTCAAGAAGACAGCGGTACAGTTGTGCAAAGATACATGCATTAAGAAACTCATCACAGAGTTGTTTAAAATAGTAAACATTTGGGGGAAAAAACAGAAATGAACCAATAGAATACCGGTTAGATAAACAGTGGTACGTCCACTTCACACTATGCAACTTTTAAAAATGATGTTATTCATGATATATTGTTCATGAAAAAAGAACTGTGTACATAATAAAATCCAGTTTATCATACATTGTATTTCTATATCTTTATATGTTTTTATTCTTAGAGACNACATCTACTTTCATTCTGCTGACAGGTCACATGGGAAACCATGGCTTATAGGAGCCTGAGTAAACAAGTATTTTTAACTGGACACAGTCACCCTGAAAAAAAGTCAGAGTTCTGCAAGTAATAGAGAGAGGATTTTGGTTTAATCAAGTATCAGTGTCTATCACTTTGCTCCAAGGAGCTGTGACACATATTATTCTGCTTCAAGGAGCTTTGACACACATTCCTGAAACACACTCCAGATAGGCAAACATATTGTTCAAGGTTAATCTGTGTTTCAAATGGGAGAAACTGGTCATTTTGCATCTCACATGTAAATCAGATTTTTCAAAGTAACCACATCTTTCTTTTTTTTTTTCTAGTTAATAATGAATAAAAATTGGCTGACATTAATGTCACTTCAAGGAATTTATTCAATAAGACAGCGGTACAGTTGTGCAAAGATACATGCATTAAGAAACTCATCACAGAGTTGTTTAAAATAGTAAACATTTGGGGGAAAAAACAGAAATGAACCAATAGAATACCGGTTAGATAAACAGTGGTACGTCCACTTCACACTATGCAACTTTTAAAAATGATGTTATTCATGATATATTGTTCATGAAAAAAGAACTGTGTACATAATAAAATCCAGTTTATCATACATTGTATTTCTATATCTTTATATGTTTTTATTCTTAGAGACGTCTGGAATATAACATGAATTTTAAAAAATTGTTATCTCTGAATTATGACATTTGGAAAATTTTTTTATATTTGTTTCAATAAGTGTACATTGCTTTCATGAAAATAATAGCTATTTTCAATAATACCTAGAAGGGTAGGAGGGGCCTAATTTGTTCTGGTAGTTCTATCAACACACCTCTTGCCACTAAGAAAATTATCTTAGACATGCTGTAGCTGAGCTTACCCTTGGAAGGGTTTCCTATATTTGCTCACTGGAATCTTTTCCTTCTTATTCCTTATAAATTTTAATAAAATTAAAATAAGAATCCTGAGGCATTTTGTTTTATTTTGCTTTCTATTTGGTACACTTTGACCTCGAAGGGTCCCTTTCCCCTGTCTCACAGTGGCTGTGGAAGACAAAAGTGGGTGAGGCTGGTCAATAATTACATACAGGTTGGGGAAGGGAGAAGAGATGGAGGTGAGGATCCAACAGAATACTAACCTGGATATCACACACTTGCACTTCTCTGCCAAAACAGGCTTCTCAGTTTACCTTTCTGACCTCAGTTTTCTCGTCTGAAAAGTGAGAGGTATGGATAAGAATCTAGATGTTTTAAAGTTCTTCCCGAAGATTCTTACGGATCTATTAATGATATATCCTGGTAAACTACACTAACGCCGAATCTAAACAAAAGGGAACAACAACAATACCTTAGTTACACTGTTTATTATTCCTCTCCAGCGTGGTAAGTAACTTGCCAAGGTTACACAGCTAATAGGTGGCGGGAATCAAGATTCCAGTCCGGAGGCCAAGGCACTAAAGAACTGCCTAGGAAGCAGGGTAGTTTTCTCACCCTCAAACTAGGCTTTGTTAGATAACACCAGTAAAGTCAGACTTGATCCCACCTCCTGACTGCTGTGGGACTGCCTCAATAGCTCGAGGGTTCATCGCTCTCTAATGCAAAACCAGTTTTCTGATACAAAGTCTCTTTGCCAACTAAAGGTGAGACGGTGAGGTTTTGGAGAGCTCCGAAGAAACTTCGGGCCACTGCCTGACAGAAGTTATTACAAAACCAAAGACCATGTGTGCCTTCAGGAGGCTTCGTGGTATCATTAATTGGGTTCTCAGCCCCTGCTCATTCACATACCTGGTTATCCAACACTCGTTTGCGTACCTCATCTTGCGTATTTCCTCTCCTTAAGGCCAGAGAGGTACTGAGTTGAGTCGGGAGGAGGGGATAACAGGGGTAAAAAGAACAGTTTAAAAGCAGGCTAGAGGCCATAAGACTCCTGAAAGGGAAGAGCCTGTCTCTTGGACAAAGGTCCCAAGGGTATTCGCAGCCCTGGTCCCAGATGTTTCACTGCTTTGGGCCCTCTCAAGGTCCGGAAGCTAGTGCAAGACCCTTCAGTAACGCAAGGAAGGTGGACGTCGCCACAGAGGTGCCGCAAGTGGGCTGTGACTACCCCTCGTAGAAGATCCGACTTCCCAGACCCCCTCGCACAAGGGCGGGGCGTGCGCTCGGCCGCCAATCCCCGCGCCCGCACGTCGCCGTAGCCCCGCCCCACCCTGCCCCCTCTCGCTCCTCCCTTCCCTGGGGCTGGTGCGGCGGCGGTGACGTCAGCGCTAGGAGACCCCTGGGTGGCGGCTGCGCCGTCGGCGGCCCGCGGCCGGAACGCGCTGCGGGGAGGGGCGGAGCGAGCGGGCGGGAGCGCGCGCTGGGCCCGCCTCGGCCGCCGCCGCCGCCGCCGCCGCTGCTGCCGGGGAATAATCTGGGCGGCAGCGGGCGGCTCCGGCCAACAGCCACGAGCCACTTCTGCGGCTGCCGAGCAGAGCGAAGGTCGCCGGTCTCGTGTCGTCCCCCTCTCCGCCCCCCTGGAGGGGCGAGAGGGAGCCGAGGCTGATGTCAGGTACGGCCGGCGGAGGCGCCCTCAGGCTGTGGGTCCAAGGTCTCGGGTCCCCTCGCCCTTCCCTCTGGGAGAGTGAATGTGGGGGGAGCGTGGAGGGTGGAACCCCACCCCTGGCGCCGCCAAACAGGTGTCTCGGAGTCGCTGCCGGGTCTGGGGACGTGCGGGCTCCTGAGGGAGGCGCGGGGCACTTCCTGCCCCCGGCGTCTCCGCGAACTGCCAGTGGGGCCGCCTGCCCGCCGGGCCGCTATTTTGTTGACATGTAACCTCCTGTTAGTCGCAGGTCCTTCCCTTTCGCTCTCTGGTGCCCCTCGCCTCTTCGCGCGCCGCCTGCCGTCGGGTGGCGACGGTGAGGCGCGGGCTGCGCTGCGGACCGCGCGGCCGGACCACTTAGCGGTCCTGCCCCGCCGGGCCCTCCCCGCGCGGAGCTGCGGGCGCCCAGGTGTGGGCACCTTCCAGGAGAGCCGCCGGGCTGCCGCGTCGCGCCAGCGCCCAGCGAGCCGGAGCCTTGCGCGAGTGCTGGGGGACTTCCTCTGAGCTCTCTGGATCATCAGGTTTGTCTGGCTGATTTGTTCTTTTTAAATTCCCCTGCCCCTGACGGAATAGGCTAGGCAGGTGTGTTGGGGCATTGCTCCGTGAAGGACGCGGGACGAGTTTTTTCCTTCCCGCCTTCCTCTCCCGCCAGGTGCGATGGGATTAGTAGGTGCTGACACATGGACTTTACAGCTTTGAATTGGGATACGTTGTCTGCTCAGAAAATGAACGAAATGTAGGTGTGGGGATTTATTCTTGCCCAGCACTTACCCTCTCTCTTTATTATTATTTTCTAAAGACTGGAATTTAAACATCACACGCCTTGGAAAAGTTGACTGGGTTTATAATCTGGTTCTCTCAGTGCCTTGTAGTTATTGTGGTATATATCGTTTTAGAGCTTTTCAGATTGAACACTATTATCCTAACCATGAATTGACTTCATCCTGGTTTTAAAGCTTAGTTAAAAAGTTAGAACTTTAATGCAATAGAGTGAGTAATTAGGCCAATGTGAAACGGACAGAAATGTGTTCATTTACCAGAAATTGGGCACTGAATATAGATAGCTCTGCCTGGGTAACTTCAAGTTATTTAATTCTGGTGTTAGTTTAGAGGGTGGGAATCTGAGTATTTAGGAGGTAAAACTAACTTTTTACACTTTTATCAGATAAATGTCGAATGAGCCTTATGTACATGATGTGTGTTCTAAGTTTTGTGTATAATAATTGTATTTATCTCATTTTTTGCGTGCCTTAGTGTATATTAATGTACAGTTTAATTGAATGTTAAGTTTCAAGCTACCAAACAGTTAACTCTTTTTACCATATGTTAAGCAAGACAGTGATTTAATAAGGAAAGTATGACTCACTTAAAATTCTTCACAGGAAAAGTGTGTGGTTTTTTAGTTACGGTGGATAACTATTAGATGTTTCTCTTAAATTTCCCTGAAATTTGTGTTTTTCTGTATCTTTCTACTTTGGGTTCAGCATTTTAAAAATATTTTGTGGGCACTACCCATTTAAAGATAGATGTTCCCTTACATATGCTTTTTGAGGGGGTATTGATTGTACTAGTCTGTATTTCTGAGTAAATTCAGTATCCAGAAATTATTAGAATATCACAAAGTCATTTAGGAGTACATATCAATTAATGATCACCTAGTCATAGAAATAGAAAAGTGTGTCTTTTAGGTATATGCAGTACTACTATTTATGTATTGACTTGTGCTCACTAACATAAAAATTGCATTATACAACTTATACACTCTATGGACCATGGTGATTTTAGAGTCTCCGTGTGGAGAAATCATTGATTGGAATTCTTGTGACAGTGCACCTATAAACAAACATTAAATGGAAAATGGATAACTTGATGCTGAAACTTAATTGTGATTCACTTAAAATTTTAAGCTTCCCAATACAACCATGTTACTTTTACAATATTTTTCCAGATTTTAGTGAAGAGGCTAGTATACAAACTATAGCAAAGTGGAAGGAATACGGCAAAATTCTTTTTAAAATAAGGGGGTGAGGGATGCATAAGTCTTCCATGAAAGAGAAGTTAGCATTTTACCTTGAAATCTAAATGAGTATCGAATATGTACTTAAATTTTCATTTTACTGCTAACTCAGATGTCCTACAGGAAAATGCAGGCCAAAATCTATAATGTGTGAAAATAAGCGTCTCTTGAAGAAAAAAATACAAAGAAGCTGTTATATATGAAATAGGGTAGCCTATAGGAAGGTAAAAGAAACCAAAAAGAAAGTCCCAGTAAGTGATCCAGACTCTGTAGTGAGACCTACCTGGCACGTTGAGGGGACATGTTGAGGGCAGAGAGAGGTGGTATTAAATTAGGGAGATTCTGAAATAGGAAGTCTAATTAGTTCACAAGGAAAGCTACATGTTAAAATATTTAAATTGGTGCAAGTTGGATAATTGGCAGATTTGAAACTATACACAACTTGATAGAGTCATTTGCATTTTTGGTCATTGTGTTAGCTTCCTAGGGCTGCTATAACAAAGTACAACACACTGAGTTATTTAAAACAACAGAACTTTATCATTTCACTGTTTTGGAGGTTGCAAGTCTGAAATCAAGGTGTTGACACGGCCGCGCTCTACCTTCTGGGGAATTGTATCTGTTCTGTGCCTCTTAGCTTTGTGTGTCACTGGCACCCTTAGCTTGAAGTTATATTACACAAGCCTCTGCCTCTGTTGTCACATGGCGTTCTGCCTGTATGTCTCTGTCTTATGTGGTGTTCTCCCCTTTTTGTAAGGACTTCAGTCATATTGAATTAGAGTCCACCCTGCTGCATGCATGTTAAGTCGCTTCAGTCGTGTCCAACTCTTTGCGACCCTTTGGACTGTACCCCACTAGTCTCCTCTGTCCATAAGAGTCTCCAGGCAAGATGACTGAAGTGGGTTGCCATGCCCTCCTCCAGGGAATCTTCCCAACCCAGGGACTGAACTGGCATTGCTTAACATCTCCTGCATTGGCAGACGAGTTCTTTTACCACTAGCACCACCTGGAAAGTCTTTGGCACCATATAGCAGACCAAATCAGAAAGGGCATTGAGAACAGACTAAATTCATTTACCTATCTTCTATGTGCCAGGTCATAGAAGTAAAACAATGACTAGGTGGGCAAAAATCTCTGTCCTCATGGAACTTACATTCTAAAACCTTGGTTCTCGAACTGTGGTCCCTGGAACCTCCGCATCACCTGGGAACTTGTCAGAAATGCAAATTTTTAGACTCTATTCCGCAGACTTGTTGATTCAGAAATTCTTTTAACAAGCTTTTCAGGTGATTCTGATGTAGACTCAGGTTTGAGAACCACTGATTAAGTTGGAGAAGAGAGACAATAATCAAGATGAGTAAGTAAAATATGTAATATATTAGATGTTAATAGGTGCTGTCAGTAAGAGTAGGGTGGCTCAGGAAGACGCGCCTCTCCCCCCCACACCAGGAGTAAAGACCCGAAGGAGTTGGGGAGTGAGCCATGTGAGTATCTGGGTGAGTTGTGTTTCCAACAGAGAACAGCAAGTATAAGGACACTCAGGTATTTGAGGAACAGCAGAGAGTCCAAAGTTAGAACACAGCAAGGAGCAGAGAGTAATAGGTTCAGTTTTTGAAATTTTTATTTGTTCCTTTTTAACCTGCAAAAACCAAATACTACGAGAGCAAGAGAAAAGTGTAGGAGTAGGATGCCAGGTTGAACCTAGTTGCCTATGTAAGAATAGACTAGTATATAATCTAGATATATTTTATACATTCATTCGTAATATGTGAAGACATTTGAATCACAACTAGGGGGAGTGCTACTGATGTCTAGTGAGTATGGGCCTAGGATGCTGGTGAACATCTCACAGTGAACAGGGCACCCCCCACAACAGAGAATTACCCAGCTCAGAATGTCAGTTATGTCAGGGTTAAGAAACAGTGGCTTAATGGGATTTACAGAGGTTGGGGATGGATAGCAGAGGAATGGTGTGTTGTATCTATGGAAAAGACAGTGGGAATAGAGGAGCTCATTGCATTGAGGTGTTTATTGAACTGTAAATAATTCACAATTGCTGAAACGTAAATTATAAGCAGGGGAGAGGTGGGGGGGTGCATATTGTACCTATATGGTAATGCAGTTCTTTGAAAGCAAAGTTATGAAACAGTAGGAAAGCTAATATATTATTACTTTTATATTAAGCATCACTCACCTTAAGGGTAGACTAGTATTTATATTTTATGTATTCATTACATAACTTTGTATTAAGTTTTTCAATATTTATAGCCTACACGGTTCATTTGCAAGTTTTTCAAATTGTCACTAATCTCCAAAGAAGTTTTCTAGTATTTTTATTCAAAAGTATCTGCATAAAAGTGAATCCAGCCAGTTCAAACCCATGTTGTTCCAGGGGCAACTATAGTTACCTTTGACGAGAACCTGGGGTAGAGATGGGAATGAAAACATACTCTTTTCTGTATGTATGTGTATGTATGTATATAAGTACGTGTGTGTATATGTGTGTTTAATCTATGTTTTCAGTTTGGGTTTGTTTTGTTTTGTTTCCTGTACATTAGCAATACTTTACTAACAAAAAATTGTAATTGCCAAGTGTGCCAAGATTTTCCTAATTGGTGCAAATCAATCATTGTTCTTAACATCTACAATGTAATCTCTGGTAGAGATGTACCATATATATTTTTTAAACTAGCTCCTCATCAACAAACATCTGTGGCTCTGGCTGCCATGAATATCTTTGCACAGTTCTGTGTTTGTGTCCATAAGAAAAATTTCTGATCATGAAATGATACGTCAAGGCACACTTGAAAAGGTTTATAGATACTGTCAAAACTGCTCTTCTAAAAAGACAGTAGGTATGTTTATTCTGAGGAACAATACAGGAGCATCAGTTTTCTCTCATGTCTGTGTCAATACTGGCTGTTACTAAGCTTAGCATTTTTTGCCATTCTGATAGGTTAAGAATAGTGTCTCTTCATTTGAGGTTTACATTTCTGTAATATGAGTGAAATGTAAACATCCTTGACCATTGTATTTTTTTTTCATTCAAATCCTTTACTTTTTTTAACTGTTGTTATATTAAGTCAGTTATCTTTTTTATGACAGTTTTTGTTATTTTTTGCTGTACAGGTTTTTTTAAACATTTTATACAAAATGTACATTTGAACTACCAGTTTCACTGCCAGTTAATTAAATGAATAACTTCATACAGTTTTACTATATTTATACATTTTGGGATTTGAAAAAAATCTCGGTTCATGATATAAAAATGTAAAAAAGATGTTTTGTTTTAATTTCATTTTTTTTAAGTATTGAAATCTTAGAAACAGAATTTGAAAGAAATAGGTGGAGATCCAGATGGTTGCTTTTTTATCTTTTCCCCAAAAGATTATTATTTCAATATCCTTTCTTGAATAAGCCATCTTTTTCTTGATTTGAAATGCTATGTGTACTATGCATTAAATTTCCATATATACTTGGGGGGTTTTTTTGTTTGTTTTTTTTTTAAACAGACTCTATTTCAGTCTGGTAAGTACCACCAGGGATATATATCTTTAGGCCAACAAAGTGAGGTTAATTAACTTGCTGCTGAGAGGGAGATCACACACCAGAGGAACTGCCAGAAGGGGTAGTGTTATTATAGGATTCTGGGGAGGGGTGGAGTTTAGACAAAATTTAACTGAAGCAATATTTGATAAGTTTAAAGCACAGCAAGACTGTGTACGGGGTTAATTAACATCAGGCCTGGGCTGAGAAACAGACTTAAGAGTCCCGTTTCCTTGGAAACTACAAAGTTAAGATAAATGTGTGGAATGTTGTGTCTGGGAAACCCTTATCTGAAGCTCTGCATTGGAAATTGAGGCTGCTTCTGATTAATGATTCATCATCCATGCAAGAGTGGGGTGTTCCAGTCTCACTGATACACTTTCAAATAATTCTGACAGTCTGTAGAGAAAAAAGGTTTCACAGCAGTATGTCTTCAGTATGAATTAATAGAAGCATTAAAAACATTTTTTCCGATCCACAGGTACACTGATGTGCCTATTCAGCCAGAATATCAAATTGTTTTAATTACTCTACAACATGTTATACTCACATGATTATTTTTCCAAATAACATATAAAATAATTTTTACCACATTATTTAATTTTTAAAAATCTTGTGTCTTAAGTAGATCTGCCTAGATTTAGTCCACCCTCACACCCCTTTCCCAGGTATATGCCTCAGATTTTTTTTATGTGGACCATTTGTAAAGTCTTTATTGGAATTGGTACAATATTGCTTCTGCTTTACGTTTTTTTGGGTTTTTGGCCACAAGGCATATGGGATCTTAGCTCCCCAGCCAGGGATTGAACCTACACTCCCTGCATTGGGAAGCAAAGTCTTAACCACTGGACCACCAGGGAAGTCCTTACTCACATGTTTATTTTTCCAAACTTTTCAGTTACATTATTTAACTTTTAAATATATTTTAGTTGGGATGGTATTTTATATATATATAATTTACCATCTTAACCATTTTTAAGTGTACAATTCAATGATGTTAAGTACATTTAACTTGTGCCAACCATGACCACCATCTTCCAGAGTTCTCATCTTATAAAACTTGAAACTTCGTACCCATTAAATAGCAGCTCAACTTTCTCCTCTCCTACCATTCCCTGAAAATCACCATTCTACTCTCTGTCTTTATGATTTTAGCTAAGTTTTTCATATAAGTGAGATTATTACATAGTATTTGTCTTTTTGTGACTGGCTTCTTTCATTTAGCACAGTATGCTGAAAGCTTATCCATGTTGTAGCATATGTCAAAGTTTCCTTACTTTAAGAGGTGGTGTGTGAAGTTGCTCAGTCGTGTCTGACTCTTTGCAATCCCATGGACTTTAACCTACCAGGCTCCTTCATCCATGGAATTTTCCAGGCAAGGGTACTGGAATGGGTTGCCATTTCCTTCTCCAGAGGATCTTCCTGACCCGGGGATTGAACCCGGATCTCCTGAATTGCAGGCAGATGCTTTACCATCTGAGCCACCAGGGAAGCCTTACTTTAAAAGGCTGAATAATATTCCATCATGTATATATAACATATTTTGCATATCCATTCAACCATTTGGGTTGCTTCCACATGCTAGCTACTATGACAGTGCTGCTATAAAAATGGGTATACAAATATCTCTTTCAGTCCCTGCTCTGAATTCTTTTGAGCATATACCCAGAAATGGAATTGTTGGATCATGTGGTAATTCTATTTGAATTTTTTCCACATGCTCTTTCCTTCAGTTAATATACTATTCTACATTCCCACTAGTAGCACAGAAACATTTTCATTTCTCCACATCTTCACCAACACTTGTTATTTTTTTTTACTTTTGATAGTAGCTATCGTTAATGGATGTGAAGCATTTTTCATTGTGATTTTGGTTAGCATTTCCCTAATGATAAATGATATTGAGCATTTTATTTGATGCTCAACGTGTTCATGCCTATTGGCATTTGTGTATCTTCTTTGGAGAAGTTATCTATTCAAGACCTCTGCCCATTTTTCAATTGTGTTTTTGTTGTTATTGTTTTAGGAGTCCTGTATATATTCTGGATATTAATCCCTTACCAGATACATTTGCAAAATGTCCTCCCATTCTTTGGATTGCCTTCTTACTCTATTGATAATGCCTTTTGATGCACAAATTTTTTAAGTTTTTATAAAGCCAAGTTTGACTGCCTTTTCTTTTGTTGCATGCACTTTTGATATCATATCCAAAGCATAATTGCCAACTCCAATGTTGTGGAGCTTTTGTCTTATGTTTCCTTCTAAGAGTTTTATACATTTAGGTCTTAGTTTAGGTCTTTGATCCATTTTGAGTTAGTTTTTGTATGTGATGTAAAGTAGGGGCCCCGCTTCATTCTTCAGTGTGTGGATATCCAGTTTTCTCAGTACCTTTTGTTTAACGGACTGTCCTTTGTCCAGTGAATGGACTTGGTCCTCTTGTCAAAAATCTTTTGACCATGGATGTGAGGGTTTACTTTTGGGCTGTCTGTTTTGTTCCACTGGGATGTGTATCAGTGTCACCCTGTTTTGATCACTGTAGCTTTTTGGAAAGTTTTGAAATTAGAAAGTATGTGTCTTCCAGTTTTGTTCTTCGAGATTGTCTTGGCTCTTTGGGGTACTCTGACATCCCATATAAATTCTGTGATGGGCAATTCTGTTTCTTAAAAAAGCAACATTGGATTTTGATATAAATTGAACTTATAGATCACTTTAAATAGTATTGATATCTTAACAATATTAAATCTTCCAATTCATGAACATGGGATGTCTTTTTGTTTGTATCTTTAATTTCTTGAAGATGCAAAAAATATTAATGTTCTCATTGAAAAGTAACAAAAAAGGCATTTTCACTTTTGATCTTCTGAATCTGAAATTGGAATAGTTTTTAAAATAGAACTGAAGGCTATTTGTTAATATTTTCTATTTCTGTAGTTTTAGTAAATTACTAATAGAAAATATTTTAGTCTATCTCTCAGATAATATGTACTTCTATTATAATTTGTATAAGCTGAATGCACATCAAAGAAAATAATATATAGTTCATGCTATATGTCTAGTTCATAAACTTTGGATTATATAAGTGTATAAAAGTGTCAAGTGATGGGATTATATGATTTATTAGATTGGTGCAAAAGTAATTGCAATTTTGCATTGTTGAAATTTGCCATTTGATATGGGAATACATCCTGAATAAATGTGGTTATGTTATGCATCATTTTAATGTGCATTTCTCACTTTATGTTTTTTTGCTAATGACTTATTACTGTTTATTTTATATTTATTTTGGACTATAGAAATGTTAAAACGCAAATTGGAACAATTTTCTTATTTGAGTTCAAAATGGGTCGTAAAGCAGCAGAGACTGCTCACAACATCAACAACACATTTGGCCTGGGAACTGCTAACAAACGTACAGTGCAGTGGTGGTTCAAGAGGTTTTGCAAAGGAGACGAGAACCTTGAAGATGAGGAGCATAGTGACTGGCCATCACAAGTTGACAATGACCAACTGAGAGCATCATCGAAGCTGATCTTCTTACAACTACACGAGAAGCTGCTGAAGAACTCACTGTCAGCTATTCTACGGTTCTGCATTTGAAGAAAATTGGAAAGGTGAAAAAGCTCAATAAGTGGGTGTCTCATGAGCTGACCAAAAATCCAAAAAATTGTTGTTTTGAAGTGTTGTCTTTAATTCTACACAACAACAAACCATTTCTCGATCAGATTGTGATGTATAATGAAAAATGAATTCTATATGACAACCAGAAACAACCAGCTAGTGATTTTAACTGAAAAGAAGCTCCAAAGCATTTCCCAAAGTCAGACTTGCACCAAAAAAAGGTCATGGTCACTGACCTTGGTGGTCAGTGGTGGTCTGATCCACTACAGATTTCTGAATCCTAGAGAAACCATTACATATGAGAAGTATGCTCAGCAAATCAATGAGAAGTACCAAAAATTGCAGTGCCTGCAGCAGGCATGGGTCAACAAAAAGTGCTCAGTTCTCCACAATACCCAACTGCTCATCGCACAACCAGTACTTCAGAAGTTGAACGAATTGGGCTACAAAGTTTTGCCTTACCCGCCACATTCACCTGACGTCCTGCCAACTAACTACCACTTCTTCAAGCATCTTGACAACTTTTTGCAGGAAAAATGCTTCCTCAAGCAGCAGGATGCAGAAGAAGTGTCCTAAGAGTTCCTTGAGTTCCAAGACATGGATTTTTATGCTATAGGAGTAAACAAACTTCTTGTTGGCAAAAATGTGTTGATTATAATGGTTCCTATTTTGATTAATAAATAATGTGTTTGAGCCTAGTTATAATGATTTAAAATTCACAGTCTGAAACTGTAATTACATTGGCACCAACCTAGTATTTAGGAGAAGGCAATGGCACCCCACTCCAGTACTTTTGCCTGAAAAATCCCATGGACGGAGGAGCCTGGTGGGCTGCAGTCCATGGGGTTGCTGAGAGTTGGACATGACTCAGTGACTTCACTTTCACTTTTCACTTTCATGCATTGGAGAAGGAAATGGCAACCCACTCCAGTGTTTTTGCCTGGAGAATCCCAGGGACAGCGGAGCCTGGTGGGCTGCTGTCTATGGGGTCGCATAGAGTCGGACACGACTGAAGCAACAGCAGCAGCAGGAGCAGCAGCAGTATTTAGTAAATTAGGTAGTATAGATGAAGATACCTATTTGGAAAAGATAATTTCAACTGCACAGGCTTCCCTGGTGACTCAGTGGTAAATAATATGCCTGCCAACACCAGAGATGTGGGTTCAATCCCTAGGTCAGGAGGATCCTCTGGAGAAGGAAATAGCAACTCACTCTAGTATTCTTGCCTAGAAAAATCCCATCGACAGAAGAGCCTGGTGGGCTACAGTCCATGGAGTCACAAAGAATCGGACATGACTTAGGAACTAAACAACAACTTCAACTGGGCCTCCCACATACACACACTTAGAACAGACATTTGTATGCATTTTATAAGCCGGGCAATGTGTTAGATACCGAGGAGATAGGGATAAAAGAGTCATAGCTGCTGTTCTTGAAGAATGTATAGTCTAGAGGAAAGAGATGCACATCCATACTATGTGTGCAGTGTAAGTATATAGCAGGAGATGTGAATGAAGGGACAAGAAACATTTGATGGAAGAGCAGTTAATTTGATCACGGGCGATGGGTAANGTTCTGAAGCAAGGAGGGCTGTCAATGGGGGAGGCCATTTCATTGGCTGGAGTCTTCCCCTCCTCTCCCATGAACGTTAGGGAGAGCTCAGTGTGGGGTGCTTTGTCGCCCTTGCACAGGGCTAGGCTGATCTCCACGCGGCTGCTGTTTTAGTGTCTGTGCTGCTGGAGCGGGTGCTGACAGAGATCCTTAGTGGTACGTATTGTTTTTCTTTCTTCCGACCCCTCCGTACCCCCAAGGACTTCTGCCGCATCTGAAAACTCAGCGGAGGCCTTCTGAGAAGAAAGGAGAGAGTTTATGTTCCAGCTTATTTGTCAAACAGCAGATAAAATTGTGAAGGCAGACATGGGTGGGGAATAATTTGTTCTCTATAAATCATATTTTGTTCAGGAAATGCTCTCTAGTTAATCATTATCAAATCGACTTGATATTTTTATGATGGAACTACTTCCACAAATATGACGTATATTCTCCTGATTTACTTGGAAAATGCAGCAGTTCCCCTACATGAGGATGAATTTCTTTCCAAGAGTGCGTTTGTAAGTCCAATTTGTTAGTAAGTCCAACATAGCCTAGGTACCTGCTTAGCACAATCGACTATATAGTACTATAATAGGTTTATAATACTTTTCACACAAACAAACATAAGCAACAAACTCAAGAAAGCATGTTAAGTGTTACAGTGCAGTGCCTGGTAGAGTGTAGTAATACAGCACAGCAGCTGGCTTACATACGGGGCGTGTCTGCACGTGAACGTTCTCTGTATGCAGGGGACTCACTGCAATGGAGACTTTCCCCCATTTAGATGTCGGTTGTTGAACAGTGCTGTGATACGGCAACCGCCTTGTAAAGAGCTTTGTGTGTGCGTTCTCAGTTGCTTCCGTCATATCTGACTCTTTGCGACCCTATGGACGNAACTCAAGAAAGCATGTTAAGTGTTACAGTGCAGTGCCTGGTAGAGTGTAGTAATACAGCACAGCAGCTGGCTTACATACGGGGCGTGTCTGCACGTGAACGTTCTCTGTATGCAGGGGACTCACTGCAATGGAGACTTTCCCCCATTTAGATGTCGGTTGTTGAACAGTGCTGTGATACGGCAACCGCCTTGTAAAGAGCTTTGTGTGTGCGTTCTCAGTTGCTTCCGTCATATCTGACTCTTTGCGACCCTATGGACGGTAGCCCACCAGGGTCTTCTGTCCGTGGGATTCTCCAGGCAAGAATAGTGCAGTGGGTTGCCAAGCTCTCCCCCAGGGGGTCTTACAGACCCAGGGATCGAACCATGTCTCCTGCATCGCAGGTGGATTCTTTACCCACTCAGCCACCTGGAAAGCCCAAAGATCCTTGTAGTGAAAGGCATTTTCTGTCGTTATTTTGTTTGCTTAGGAGCTGCTAGAGAACTCTAGCTAGAGCTGCTACGTTGAACTACTTAACAAACAAACTAAGCTTTGACAGATATACTTAAAAAAAAAATGTTTGGTTTTTTTTTTTGAGTGTATCACATGGCTTATGGGATCTTAACTCCCCCACCAGGCATGGAATCCAGGCCCTTGGCAGTGAAAGCTTGGACTCCTAAACACTAGCCCTCCAGAGAATTCCCACTTTTAAAATTTTTGTGCATTATTTTCAGGTTGTTTCTCCACACTTCCTCACCATCAGCTGAGTAACTGTATCTGGGGACTGCTCAGGTGGACCTGTTCTCAGACCCATTCTTGAGCATCTCCTGCTCTGTTCCATTTAACACGGAGCTGCGTTTCCCAGACCCCTTGCTCTCTGGTGGCCAAGGAGAGAGACAAGGCATCTTGCTGAGCCTCTGTCTGCCTCTCTGGTATCTCTGGGACAGCAGTGTCTCTCCCGTGGTTTCTGCCCCCCAGACCTAGTGGCCCAGCCTGGTCCAGTTCTGTGGGCTGGCCCCAGTCCCCGGGCTCTGTGACACCTCTTTCTTCTGTCAGCTCTCCTGATCATGGTTGCTGGTCTCTAGACTCCTCCGTGTTCCTTCTGTGGCCGCTCAGCCCTTCCAGCGCTCTGTAACCAGGCTCTTAGCTCGAAAGCTCTGGAGTGGTTTCTGTTTTCTGGTTGTCTTTGACCAATAACTGGAGAGTTGCCTTCTCGTGCAACTCTTTCTCTCATTCTGATTTGCCTTTTGCGATCTGCTCTGAGAACAACAGCCAGTTTTAGCTAGTTTATTTTATGGACATTAATCTGTAAACGTAACTGAGTGGTTACGTTAAGTATTAGTCACTCAGTCATGTCTGACTCTTTTTGTGACCCCATGTACTATAGCCTGCCAGGTTCCTCTTTCCATGGAATTTTCCTGACAAGAATACTGGAGTGGGTTGCCATTCTCTTCTCCAGGGGATCTTCCTGACCCAGGGATTGAACCTGGGTCTCCTGCACTGCAGGCGGACTCTTTACCATCTGAGCCACCAGGGAAGTCAGCTGAGTGGTAGAGCAGAATAAGTCTAGACCCTGGGCTCTGGCAGCAGAATGTTTGGGCTTTAGTTCCAGCCAGATCACTCATTCACTGTGGGGCTGGGCAACTTTCTTAGCCTCTCTGAGACTCACTGTTTTAATCTGAAAGATGAAAGTAATTACAGTGCCTATGCTGTCTCTGAAGATCAACACCTATGGAGGGGAAAGGAGGGATGTGGGATTGGGCAGAGGGAGAAGCTGAGTTGTGATGCAGTCTTAGCAGCAGCCTTGGTCAACCGCACAGGGAGCTCTAAAGTGGCTCGAACCTTTATTCACTGATGTTGATCCTTGAAGGAACTTCCAGGGGGTGTGCTTGACATTAGGTGGAACCATTTTCTCCAGTGGAGGGCAGTTTTCTGCATTCTGCCAGAGCGCTCGGAGTAGCAGAGTACTCAGATCCTCAGACTCCAGGTAAGGTCTGGTCATTACATCACAGTGTCCATGGAACGTCTCCACATGTGTGCAGTTGTGAGAGAGTTAATCCTTGAAAAGGGTGTTGCTTGATGAAGGCATAACAATCTTAGGAATCGTTGTTGATGGATTAAATATAGCAGCCCAATGAGTGGACTTTATGGTATCTAGTTAAGAATTTGGTGAGTTTTTCTCAACTTCCTGGCCATGATCTCATACTGGAGAGTCCAAGTAAAGCTGCATAAGTGGCCTGTGGGTCAATAAGGTTCCATGGCTTCTACACAGACATTATTAAACACATTTATATTCTTATTTTAATGGTAATGTGATGCCTTTGGACTGCAAGGAGATCCAACCAGTCAATCCTAAAGGAGATCAGTCCTGAGTGTTCATTGGAAGGACTGGTGTTGAAACTGAAGCTCCAACACTTTGGCCACCTGATGTGAAGAACTGACTCATTGGAAAAGGCCCTGATACTGGGAAAGATTGAAGGCAGGAGGAGAATGGGACGATAGAGGATGGGATGATTAGATGGCATCACCGACTCAATGGACATGAGTTTGAGCAAGCTCCGGGAGTTGGTGATGGACAGGGAGGTCTGGCATGCTGCTGTCCATGGGGCCACAAAGAGTTGGACACGACTGAGCGACTGAGCTGAACTGAATGTAGTATCTTTAAATATGACTTGCCTGTAGATTCTTATATCCTTATTTTTTGAAATATATAGGAATTCCACATCAGATTTGATAAGAATTAACACAGCACTCGCTTTTTGAACACTTAAGATGTAGCAACGGGACTAAGCACGCATTATCTCATTAGTTCTCAGGACAACTCTCTGGGTGCTGAGATTCCTGTGTGATGGTGAGGACCTGAGGTCAGGGAGGTTAAGCAATCTGCCTGAGGTCACCCAGCCATGAAGTGACAGCTGAGTACCCCTGCCAGGGCTGCAGCCCTGGACTCACACGTGCCTACGCTTTTAACTACACATTTTTACAATTTATACAGCAGTAGGGGAAACCTTCTCCTCTGAAAATAACTCTAGCAAAGTGTAGGTGTTGTTTTGGTAGAAACATTTCAGCTGCTGCCATAAAAATCTTCTCCCAAATGGCTCTGTGAGAGCAAAGCTGGGCAGACTCTGCTTGTGTTTAAGATGCGTGCCTTATGGCTCAGCCACAACACAAATGATTTGTTTTCCTGGCCTTGTTGGCAAAATGATTTAATTTCTGTATCTCCCTGAAGAAAACGCCTAAACAAGGAAATTTCTTTGTAATTGGATGTTTGAAGAGGAGCCACGTGGAAAAGTCACAGTGGGAAGTCAGGTACGTTTTCATCCACTGAGTGATGCAGGTATATGGGTAGAATTCACTAGGTGGTTTTACTTCCGAGTATTTTGCTGTTTTTCATCAAGAAATGATTTTTATAATCATCTAAGGCCCTATAAGATGGATGTTTAGGAAAGTGGGTGTTCATCATTGCTCTTGGAGAACAGCAGATTAAGTCATGTTTCTTATATCTGAATAGAAGTAATGCCTCTTTTTCTGTAGAAAAGTACTATTTCAAAGTTGAGTGTATGGTACTAATGAGAAGTCTAGGAAGCTGTAAGTTCAGAAATTTCTTAAGTTTCTGTGGATTCCAATTTCTTTGACATATCAGGATAGTTTGGGCCATATATAGCAAAAATATAAAGTAACTGTGACATAAAATGTAAAATTACTGTGAAAATTTGTGGAAAAATAAGAATTAGGCACTGCATGATTTCATGGTATCATTAAGAGTCCAGGTTCCTGTCTTTCTGTCTCATCCTCCCAATTATGTGGCTTCCATTTTCAAGGTCACTCTGGGGCCAGGTTAGTTTGGCCATCATATCTGCAGTCCAAATGTGCAGAGAAAGGAGCCCTCTTAGTGTAGGCAGCTTGGTCAGTTTCTGCAGCCTTCCTGAGTTCCAGAAAACACTTGCATTTGTATTTCACTGGCCAGTACTAACCTAGCTGCAAGAGAGCCTGGAAATGTGATGTTTAGTTGAGCATATTTGAGGCTGTCTCACTGATGAAGAAGAGAAGACTGGATATTGAGTGATGATGGGCAATTTGTGCCACATTTAGGACTGTCATACATATGTCTCAAGTGAAAATGTAGACATGTCAGTGTTAAAAGGTGACTTTTGTTGGTTTATGTCATCTGCATCATCCTCAGTGTCTTTTTTGTGGCCTGATGTGCATCAGGACATATAGAGGTGTGCAGTGTGCTTGATTCTGGCACCCTTTACTGGAGGAAGGAGTATTTGACACTTTCTTCATGTCATTCATTAACTATTGATCAACTGTTGTGTGCCATGCACTGTGGCNTTTTGGCATGGTCTTGATCCCTGTCTCCTGTACAATGTCATGAATCTCCGTCTGTAGTTCATCAGGCACTCTATCTATCAGATCTAGTCCATTAAATCTATTTTTCACTTCCACTGTATAATCATAAGTGATTTGACTTGTACAGGCATTATTTAACTGCTTTTTTATATTTTACTAAAATGATTTCCTTCAATTATATTAAGAGTTCAGCTACTAAGCTACCGTTTGAAGACATAGAGGGGAATACACTATAGAAAATTTTAAATTGTCTTGAGTTTTTAATGATACCAGGTCAGGTCACTTGGTGAAGTATCAGAAGATCAGGAATTTATGTAACTCTTTTAGCCTGTATCATGCTGCTGCTAAGTCACTTCAGTCGTGTCCGACTCTGTGCGACCTGTAGACGGCAGCCCACCAGGCTCCCCCGTCCCTGGGACCCTCCACACAAGAACACTGGAGTGGGTTGCCATTTCCTTCTCCAATGCATGAAAGTGAAAAGTGAAAGTGAAGTCGCTCAGTCATGTCTGACTCTCAGCGACCCTATGGACTGCAGCCTACCAGGCTCCTCCATCCATGGGATTTTCCAGGCAGGAGTACTAGAGTGGGGTGCCATTGCCTTCTCCGTGTATCATGCTAGGGAAAGATTAAATGAATGAATTTAAATTACTTAGAACAGTATTCTTTGCATTGAAACATCATTCAGTGTTACCTATTTTTATTTGCTAAATCATATTTTATTATAGATTTGGCTGTTATTTTTAATGTTGAATTTCAGATATGCAGATGACCAACTGAATGTTTCCCAGGTTCCAGACCTGCATCTCTTCACAGATACTCTCTCATCATTTCTGCATCAATTCCCTACTAATGCTTTAAAATAGATACAGTGTGATATACTGGATATTTGACCTGACCAAGCCTGTCATGTCTTTAAAATGCCTTTACTTATCCTTCATTCTTATTGGATAGTTTGGCAGGGAGTAAAATTATAGGTTCAAAATCATTTTTTCTCCGAATTTTGAGGGAGTTTCTCCATTGCATTCAGCTTTCAACATTGCTGTTTGAAAGTTCAAAACCATTGAATTCCTGATTTCCTGATCTCTTATATGTAACCTTTTGCCCCTTTCTATGAACATTTACAGAATGGTTTTGTTGAGTCAATTGTTGTGAAATTTTATTATAATGTATCTTTATGGGTCTGTTCTTATTCACTGTGCTGGGTATTACTGGATCTTTTCAGTCTGGAAATTTCCTTGAAATGTTTGGTTGTTGGTATCCTCCTCTCTCTTACCTACATCTCTAATCTTTAGCTATCAGTTTTCTTATTTTTCTATTACGTGGCTGTTTTGCTCACTTTTAGGGTAATTTTCTTAACTTTTTCCTATAGCCGTTGTATTGACGTTTTTTATTTTCTTATATCTTAATTTCTTGAAGTACTTTTTTTTTTCTTTTGGTACAGACCATGTTGAAGTCTTTATTGTGTTTGTTACAGTATTGCTTCTGTTGTATGTTTCAGTTTTTTAGCTGAGAGGCTTGTGAGATCTTAGCTTCCTGACCAAGGATTGATTGTATTGGAAGACAAAGTCTTAAGTACTAGACTGCCAGGAAAGTCCCTTGCACTTTTTATTTTCAGGAAGAAAAATTTTAAGGTGGTGTCTTGTTCTTATTTCAAGAATATGATGGCATGACTTTTTTTTAAAATCTTCCAAGATATTGATGATAGTTTTGGGTTTTTTAAAGTTTCCATGTCATTACATAGTCCTTTTCAAGTTACTTTAAATTTACTACTACTACTACTACTAAGTCGCTTCAGTCATGTCCGACTCTGTGTGACCCCATAGACGGCAGGCCACCAGGCTCCCCCATCCCTGGGATTCTCCAGGCAAGAACACTGGAGTGGGTTGCCATTTCCTTCTCTAATTTGACTATGTTAATTTTTTTTCTTTCATATTACAGGTTTTCTTTAAAATATCTGGTGACTCTTAACTGGCTATTTATATTTTAGAGTAGATACTTAAAAGATAACTGAAATCTCTATACATGTCATTTTGCAATAAGGAATTCATGCTCTGAGCCACAGTCAGCTCCCAGTTTTGTTTTTGCTGACAGTATAAAGCTTCTTCATCTTTGGCTGCAAAGAATATAATCAGTCTGATTTCAGTATTGAAATTCAGTATCTTCTCTTGTGTTTGTGGAAGAGGGTGTTTGCTATGACCCGGTATGTTCTCTTGGCAAAACTCTGTTAGCTTTTCCCCTGCTTCATTTTGTACTTCAAGGCCAAATTTGCCTGTTACTCCAGGTATCTCTAGACTTCCTGCTTTTGCATTCCAGCCCCCTGTTACGAAAAGGACATCTTTTGGGGGTGCTAGTTCTAGAAGTCTCGTAGGTCTTCATAGAACTGTTCACCTTTAGCTTCTTCAGCATTACTTGTTGGTGCACAGACTTGGATTACTGTGATACTGAATGGTTGTCTTGGAAGCAAACAGATCATTCTGTCATTTTTGAGATTGCACCCAAGTACTGCATTTTGGACTTTTTTGTTGACTATGAGGGCTACTCCATTGCTTCTAAGAGATTCTTGGAAACAGTAGTAGATATAATGGTCATCTGAATTAAATTCCCCCATTCCTCCTTACTGTAAAATTCAGATTTAAATTGAAGAAAGTAGGGAAAACCAAGAGACCATTCAAGTATGACCTATATCAAATACCTTACGATTATACAGTGGAAATGACAAATAGATTCAAGGGATTAGATCTGATAGACAGAGTGCCTGAAGAACTATGGATGGAGGTTCCTGACATTGTACAGGAAGCAGTGATCAAGACCATCTCCAAGAAGAAGAAATGCAAAAAAGCAAAATGGTTGTCTGAGGAGGCCTTACAAATACTGAGAAAGGAAGAGAAGCTAAAGGCAAAGGAGTAAAGGAAAGATATACCCATTTGAATGCAGATTTCCAAAGAAAACCAAGGAGAGATAAGAAAGGCTTCCTCAGTGATGAATGCAAAGGAATAGAGGAAAACAATAGAATGGGAAAGACTAGAGATCTCTTCAAGAAAATTAGAGATACCAAGGGAACATTTCAAAGATGGGCACAGCAAAGGATATAATAAAATGTTAAGTCTGTATGCACCTGACAGAAGCAGAAGATGTTAAGAGGTGCAAGAATACACAGAAGAACTGTACAATAGAGATCTTCATGACAAAGGAGGCAAGAATATACAATGGGGCAAAGACAGCCTCTTCAATAAATGGTGCTGGGAAAACTGGACAGCTACACGTAAAAGAATGAAATTAGAACGCTTCCTAACACCATACACAAAGATAAACTCAAAATGAATTAAAGACCTGAATGTAAGACCAGAAACTATAAAACTCTTAGAGGAAAACAGAGGCAGAACACTCGATGACATGAATCAAAGCAAGATCTTCTATGACCCACCTCCTAGAGTAACATGTAAAAACAGGAGTAAACAAGTGGGACCTGAATAAGCTTAAAAGCTTTTGCACAGCAAAGCAAACTATATACAAGGTAAAAAGACATCCCTCAGAATGGGAGAAAATAATAGCAAATGGAACAACTTACAAAGGATTAATATCCAAAATATACGAGCAGCTCATACAACTCAATACCAGGAAAACAACGCAATCAAAAAGTGGAAAAAAGACCTAAACAGACATTTCTCCAAAGAAGACATACAGATGGCTAACAAACACATGAAAAGATGCTCAACATTTCTCGTTATTAGAGAAATGCAAGTCCGTTTAACGTTCGTTGTGATGCTAGTTTGGTGATACTGAATTCTCTTAAATTTTGCTTGTCTGAAAAGCTTTTGATTTCTCCATCAATTTTGAATGAGATCCTTGCTGGGTACAGTAATCTTGGTTGTAGGTCTTCCTCTTTCAGTACTTTAAATATATCCTGCCTTTCCCTTCTGGCCTGCAGAGTTTCTGCTGAAAGATCAGCTGTTAAGCGTATGGGGTTTCCCTTGTGTGTTACTTGTTGCTTCTCCCTTGCTGCTTTTAATATTTTTTCTTTGTGTTTAGCCTTTGTTAGTTTGATTAGTGTGTGTCTTGGCGTGTTTCTCCTTGGATTTATCCTGTATGGGACTCTTTGTGACTCTTGGACTTGATTGACTTTCCTTTTCCATATTGGGGAAATTTGCAACTGTAATCTCTTCAAAAATTTTCTCATACCCTTTCTTCTTCTCTTCTTCTTTTAGGACCCATATTATTCGAATTTTGGTGCATTTGATTTTGTCCCAGAGGTCTCTGAGACTGTCCTCAGTTCTTTTCATTTTTTTTACTTTATTCTGCTCTTCAGAAGTAATTTCCACCATTTTATCTTTCAGCTCACTGATTTGTTCTTCTGCTTCAGATATTCTGCTATTGATTCCTTCTAGAGTCTTTTTAATTTCAGTAATTGTGTTGTTTATGCATGTTTATTCTGTAACTATTCTAGATCTTTTAAAATTGATTTCTGCATTTTACCCGTTTTGCTTTCCAGGTTTTTGATCATCTTTACTATCATTATTCTGAATTTTTTTTCAGGTAGTTTGCCTATTTCCTCTTCATTTACTTGGACTTCTGTGTTTCTAGTTTGTTCCTTCATTTGTGTAGTATTTCTCTGCCTTTTCATTTTTTTTTTTAAACTTATGTGTTTGAGGTCTCCTTTTCCCAGGCTTCAAGGTTGAATTCTTTCTTCCTTTTGATTTCTCCCCTCTAAAATTGGTCCAGTGGTTTGTGTAAGTTTCTCATAGGGTGGGATTTGTGCTGAGTTTTTGTTCGGTTTTCCTCTGATGGGCAAGGCTGAGTGAGGTGGTAATCCTATCTGCTGATGATTGGGTTTGTAGTTTTGTTTTGTTTGTTGTTTAGATGAGGCATCCTGCATGGGGTGCTACTGAGGGTTGGGTGATGCCAGGTCTTGTAATTCAGTGGTTTCCTTTGTGTGAGTTCTCACTATTTGATACCCCCTAGAGTTCGTTCTCTTGTAGTCTAGGGTCTTGGAGTAAGTGCTCCCACTCCAAAGGCTCAGGGCTTGATCTCTGGTCAGGAACAAAGATTCCACAAGCGGTTTGTTATGGCATTCAGTTCAGTTCAGTCACTCAGTCGTGTCTGACTCTTCGCAACCGCATGAATCGTAGCACGCCAGGCCTCCCTGTCCCTCACCAACTCCCTGAGTTCACTCAAACTCACGTCCATTGTGTCACTGATGCCATCCANATGGCATTCAGTTCAGTTCAGTCACTCAGTCGTGTCTGACTCTTCGCAACCGCATGAATCGTAGCACGCCAGGCCTCCCTGTCCCTCACCAACTCCCTGAGTTCACTCAAACTCACGTCCATTGTGTCACTGATGCCATCCAGCTATCTCATCCTCTGTCGTCCCCTTCTCCTCCTGCCTCCAATCCCTCCCACAATCAGAGTCTTTTCCAATGAGTCAGTTCTTCTCATGAGGTGGCCAAAGTACTAGAGTTTCAGCTTTAGCAGCTTTAGCATCAGTCCTTCCAAAGAAATACCAGGGCTGATCTCCTTCACAATGGACTAGTTGGATCTCCTTGCAGTCCAAGGGACTCTCAAGAGTCTTNTTTAATAAAAACTCTGAAGCAATGCATGCGTTCTTTTGCTTCCTTAGACTAAAGATACTCCCAAGTTAGGTCTTTGAAGGACTAGACATTCCTCCAATAAGCCTTGAAAATGAAACACTGGTACTATTCACAAAGTGTCCAGCGTTTAGAAGGTATATATGCTTGCTGTCCAGTACTGGGTTCTGGCCATGTGTGGACATAGTGCTTTACATCTAATCCCTGGAAAGCTCTGGGACTTTTAAGGTTGGTCTAGCAAATGATATAATTTGGGACATTGCTATTTTACATTTGCATGCAATCTGAACCCTATAATAAACAATAACAATATTTAGTTCCTTGCTGATTTGCCATTGGTTTAATACAGGGACATGAACTAATTTATTCCTTTGATTAGTCATTTTCCCAGTGAAAATAAAATTGGAGTGTCAGAATAATAATACATACGTGATCAAGATAGACTGGTTCTCCCGATCTAGAAGAAAACAGTGGACAATCAGCTTATCTACCAGTTACTTACACAGAACTTCCTACAGGGAAACACTGAGGGCATTGAGCGTGTCATATTCAGGAGAATTTTTCAGTGTATTATTATAAAGGTATATGTGATGTTGTTATATCTCTCAAGCTGGGGAAGAGAAACGTTAAAATGTTGTCACATTTTAAACTCCTTGAACTCCACAGAAAGTGTGTCCTTCTGGTTTAAAGGAAAGAGCAATTCTTTGCAGAGGCACAGTTGTTAGTTGTTATCTCTAGGTTCCAGTGGCCTGCCCTTCATGGACAAATGCGTATAACTGAGAAATGCACAGTACACTAAGGATTCGGACTGTATTTCATAGTTCCAAATAGTGTTAATCAGGCCAAGATTGAGATTTAGTTTCCAAATAGATCAATCTCACACAGACACACAAACACACATCTATCTGTCTCAAGATCTCAGACCGCAATCCTAACTCTGATCAGGCTTCCCAGAGTAGGCTATTGGGTCAGACAGATCAGAGAGGATGACTTAATCAGAATAAAGTTCGTTGGAGAGGGGCCAGTAACAGCTTCCATTTGAATGCTGTAGTCCCCCAATACCATTTCATTCAGAGAGGCTGCTATCTCTGAAATGGGTTCTGATAACTTTAAAGACATAACAACACTTCTACAATATTGTAAAGTAAAAAAATAATAATAAATTTTTAAAATTAATTTAAAAAATAAAGACATAACAACACTTCTTAAATCATCTAATTCAAAATCAACAAGAAACTTGGGTACTAAAATGAATGAACATATATTTTACATTTCTGTTCAGATAATACTATTCAGCTCTAACTTAACCTTTTCTGTTATTTGAAGATATAAAATGAATCATGTATTTCTCAGCAAGGAGACCGTAAACAAAGTACACTTAATTGGGTTGGAGCAGCAGTGTGGTCTAGTAAAGTTGTGGAGGTGGAATCAGGAGAACCGAGGTTTTTTTCCCCACTTGACAGTGTGTGCATGCCTGTTCTTTCCTCACTTGTGGTGTGCAACTAGTGGGCTTGGATTTGGATTTGGTTATTTCTAAGGGTCTTTTTATGTTTTCGCTTCCCCATTTTGTGATTATAGATGGTGAAATAATTTGTATGAAAAACAGTCAAGGCTCGTACCAGTCAGCATGAACTGATAGGCGTTGTCAGAGATGGAGAAGATGTGGGGCGGGGCCTCCTGGCGCTTTTTGCCTCGGTAGGCCGTCACCACCTCTGCATTGTACACTGGCAGCCACTTGTAGGGGTTGACGGTGACACAGAAGAGGCCTGA
>SJYV01038627.1:0-15284 GCA_006410875.1 Neotragus pygmaeus | reverse complement strand
ACCAGTCAGCATGAACTGATAGGCGTTGTCAGAGATGGAGAAGATGTGGGGCGGGGCCTCCTGGCGCTTTTTGCCTCGGTAGGCCGTCACCACCTCTGCATTGTACACTGGCAGCCACTTGTAGGGGTTGACGGTGACACAGAAGAGGCCTGAATAAGTCTGCACCATAAAAAAAAAGGAATATAATTGTTTCAGGAGGACATTAATACTGGTTTTCAAAATGTTAACTGCCTGCGTGAACAGAGTCCATGAGAAAAACTCACGTAGATCATCCAGGCTGCATAACGCTCTTTGAGGTTGTACAGCACAGCAGGCTCGTGGAGGTGGGTCATCATGGCCATGTCCTCGATCTTGTCAAACTTGGGAGGGTTCATGGGGAAGACTTGGTCTTCTTTCACAGTTACTGTCTGTCAAGTCAAACAGGGGGAGCCAGGTCAGTAAAGAAGTGTCGGCTCTCCCAACGGGCAATAGGGCCCCATCGCATCCCCTCCAGATGCTCTACTCACCGCCCCGGCTTCGGTCTTGGCCGTCACCTTCCCCCCTTCCCTGCTCTGCACAGTCGCTTTCACGAAGGACTCCTTAGGGTCCGCCACGAAGACTGAGGTCTTGGCATCAAAAGGCTTATTCTGGGCCTCGATGCGCTCCTTTTCAGACTTTCGGAGATAAGGAGCAGCCTCCCCAAAGATAGCCATTTCCTGGTCTGAACTCATGGCTGCAGTTTATTGATGGCAGCCCAATCAAAGACCCTGCCTGGCAGAGGAAGAAAACATATCACAGAAATTCAGAAACTGGATCATTAGATTCATGTTTAAAAAAAAAAAAACCCAACCTTATTCCTTGACAAGTTGAGCGCTAGTATCTTGTTGGGTATGACTACCTCCCTGGCTTGGCTGGAGGTGAAATGTCAGCCTCTGTGTTCTGTACCACTGCTGACAGATACTTAATTTGGCAAGAGACTGTTGGTTCTGGCTCATCTTCTATACGATATTATAATTCCTTTCTCTGTTTCTTTTGCATAAAAGAAAGCCGCCTATCATCAGCTTATACAGACACAATGCTCAG
Organism: Neotragus pygmaeus; assembly: GCA_006410875.1. Classification (NCBI taxonomy): domain Eukaryota; kingdom Metazoa; phylum Chordata; class Mammalia; order Artiodactyla; family Bovidae; genus Neotragus; species Neotragus pygmaeus. Next base: position 14,222 of record SJYV01038627.1, on the reverse strand, counting down.
ATGACAGCAGGATTTCTCGAGCTCTTTCACCTGTATTTCTTGTCTTCCAATCAGATTACAGGGACCTTGGAGACTGGGAATATGTTCCTTTTACAGCATCCTTCACACCTCTTTAGAACACATGCTGGGTTTGGGTAAGGACCGGCTTTATAAATTAAAAGATCAATACAACTATGTTGCTAAAGTTATATGAACTATTTAGTGCATGGTGAAAACATTTTCATTATAGATTTGGAATTTACAAGGACCGCCTAATAATAAAGGAAAGCATAAACGTGAGGAGCTTTGTTTTGCATTGTTCAGTTAAAAATATCCTGTTTTTACATCCACTACTCTTGTTCCTGTGCCATAATTTTGAGAAATCAGCTTCTTCACCTGTCTTTAGTATTTCTCAAAGACATTAGTTATTACTTAAGTTTTCTTGCTTTATTACTAGTATTCTCATAAAAACTTCAGGAAACTTTTTCTTTTCAAAATCTGTCTCTTGTCACTTTAACATTCATAAATCCTGTCAATAAGGATCATATATAACCTATTTTATNTATTACTTAAGTTTTCTTGCTTTATTACTAGTATTCTCATAAAAACTTCAGGAAACTTTTTCTTTTCAAAATCTGTCTCTTGTCACTTTAACATTCATTAATCCTGTCAATAAGGATCATATATAACCTATTTTATAATTTTTAAAGAGATATTTTATTGAGAAAAACTCAAAGCACTTGAGTAGTCTTCTCAATATTTTTCTATTCAAACCACAGTGGTTTGGATAGCACAATTAAAATCCTTTGTCTAGACATTCCTGGCAGTGCAGTGCTTGGGACTTCGCCTTCCAGTGCAGGGGATGCAGGTTCGATCCCTGGTCAGGGAACTAAGATGCCAAATGCCTCGGGACCAAAAACCCAAAGCATGAAACTGAAGCAATATTGTAACAAATTCATTAAGACTTTAAAAATGGTCCACAGCAAAACATATTTTTAAAAAATCCTTTGTCCTACTAAAAATGCTCATAATCATTTTTCATATCATATATTTTTTTAAATGTTCATTTTACAGAGTGTGAAACAGCATGCAGATTTCAACCACTTTTCCAAGTCAAAGATTCACTTCATTGTATTAATCCAGTAACACTACATCTCAAGGGTTTTTTATATTATATACAGTGGTAAGAGCTGTAGTATAGGATAGGACATTTACATTTTTTCTGTAAATGAGCAATAATGGTGTGAAATGCTGTGTTGCATATTGTAATGGAGTTATTTAAAAGATAATCTGCACTGCTGGAAATAGAAAAGACAAGTATCTAAAAACTCCTGAAGAGTTGTATTTATTGCAGAAGATACTGATTAATGAGAACCAGTTTCTAAAGCCTCCCTCTGAGTTTTTCAGGGAAGCATGAACAGCCGTGAAATCGAAATGCTTTTATTTTGTAGCCCTTTCCCTCAACCACTCTCCAAACCACTGCAGAAGGCTTCCTACGCCTTGCAAGGAATGAGAACAACAAGCCAGTGCCTTACCTTGGAGATGTCACCTTGAAGTGGGTCAGAACTGTAAGAAAAAGAGCAAATGTCCTCTGATTAAGTGTGAACAGTTCCCAATAGTAGCAAGAATGATTCTGAATTGAGAACCAGGAAATGACTGGGAACACCAAAACATCTAATTAAAATTGCTGCAGAGTAGGTTGGTGCTTCGCTGGAAGGGCTCCCAGGGGCAGCAGGAGCCAGGATGTGTGGCATGCATGCGGGCAGCCAGGCATCCCTGCTGGCCCTTCAGACAGAGCCCTGTCCTCACACACACTTACCTTGAAGCTTTATGAGGAAAGACAAGTCATACTCATTCCCAGGGTACTTTTATAGGGTCAAATATGGAAAACACGTCGCCTCCTCCTCTTTCTTAAATCATATTTGGCAAAACGTGTTTTTGGCAATGAAGGTCTCCAAGCATAATTCCCTTCATATTAAAGATGTTTGGATATAATTAGAAATATTTCCTCTCACATTGGGTTAAGTGTATAAATCAATCTCCTATAAATAAGTTGAGTTGTTGGCAACCTGAAAGTGACTGCCGTTGGAATAATGTAAGGTGTTGTTTCAGAGATAGCTATGAGCTGGATTCCCTGGACTTTGTTGCCTGCTGCTCTTGTATTTCACTGAATCGCCTGTGTGAGTCTTTGCAACTGCCTGCACAATTGCAGATATTATACTAGGGAGGAAAGTTTCTGCTCTTTACCAGAGGATCAGAAAAAGATAGTTTCTCCCAGGAAGCCATGTTTTTTTTTTCTCCCAACTTATTGTACTTCTTCAAGGATGCTTGGAAATTTAATTTTAAAACTTTCTTCATGAAGAGCAGCCAAAGATACACAGCTTCTTTTGTTTCCTTCGGTTAGTCACTTCTGATTCATTGTCAGATCATTTTTGTCAAGCTGGCAAAATGACTTCCCTTCACTTTTATTTTTTAAATGCAAGTTGCTTGTGACATCTGTTTTCCTCTGTGAAAGTCACCTTAGAAAACAGGGCATTTCTCTGTCTAAATATGTAACATCTGTGACTTCTCTATCAGTTATCCATGGTATATATTTCACATTTTGCTTACAAACAATACTGGTACATTATTTTCTATTTTGATTTTTAATTTTAAAAATTTGGCTTATCGTCTCTGTGGTCTTGCATCTCTTATGTCAGCATTGTTTATCTGGGACTGAGACAAAATTTGCTTAATATGCCCTGCTTGGCAACCATTCCTGTATTATTGTACTGATATTTCGGTTGATTCAATGCAAAGAGGCTGCCTTATGAAAGCAGGTATCTGGAGATACTGTTTGTAACAGTCACATGATTTTATTCCTATAATGGACTGCTGCTGCTGCTGCTAAGTCGCTTCAGTCGTGTCTGACTCTGTGCGACCCCATAGATGGCAGCCCACCAGGCTCACCGTCCCTGGGATTCTCCAGGCTAGAACACTGGAGTGGGTTGCCATTTCCTTCTCCAGTGCATGAAAGTGAAAAGTGAAAGTGAAGTCACTCAGTCGTGTCCGACTCTTAGCAACCCCATGGACTGCAGCCCACCAGGCTCCTCCACCCATGGGATTTTCCAGGCTAACCCCTGTTCCTTAGTTCACTAATAATGTAACTGAGATTCCAAGAACAGAAGAGAGTTCACAAATGACACAGCAGGGTAGACACTGGGCACCTGATTTGCAGTCCAGTGTGCTTGCTGGTAACTGAGTAGGTGAAAGCCTTCAGGAAGGGTCTTTGGAGATGTAAGTCTGAGAGGGGCTTCCCTAGCCTACCCTTCACCTGCTTTGTAACCACAGGTGCATCATTTTGCTTTTTTACATACTTTATCAGGAGAGAACATTTTAATAATGCTCTCAATAGAGTTCTGTGGGAATTTTAAGACAGCCTTTGGACTACTCTGGATAGAGTTTCCAATAAGTGGAAAATAGACGTTGGTTTTGGTCATTACTGCCAAGTTCTGAAGCACACAAATATTTACAGGTGGTGTGGAAACACAGTAAAAGGGGCCAAGGCAGTGAGAAGTGTCTCCATACCCTTCCTGAGCCAGTGTGACAGTGTGAATCCAAATTACCTGTGCAGCTACTTCTGCAGATACGATTAAGTCAATTCTCTTGCAGGGCCATTTAGACTGATGTGCTTTTTATTCAAATAGGAAGTCATCATTTAGTCTTTCCTTTACTTTATGCTGTCCAAGAAGGTTGTATTTTTGGCTATGCATCGCAATTAAATCCAGCTTAAAAAAAATCTTGATTCTCTTGGGAAACTCCTCTAAATAATTCAGGTTGCTACTGTATCTAGCTTTTGCACCAAATTCTTATCATTCTGTGGGTTTAATATACATTTGAATAATTTATTTGGGATCATATTTTATTGATACTTATAATCATTTATTTTGACTCTTTACATAATTATAGGAGGCCATAAAGTCTGGAAACAGGCAATAAACAGCCTATTGATAGTACATAATATAAAGAATAATATTTTGTCTCCAGACTTTATGGCTTTCATAGAGAGAAAAGTCACATCTCACTGTTTCATGTGGTTACCTATTATCCAGCACATATACTATGAATATATTGTATACTGGTATTAATGATGAAAATCTTTCTCTGCTAATAATACCCATACTTGGAATTCATATTAGCTATGAATTCAAGGAGAATTAGCAAGGAAAATTCATGGTATACTTCAGGAGGCACCCCTGTGTGAGAATATAACTAGGGCCATTCCTTGCATAGACCTGGAAAATAGATTCACGTTAGGGGAGGTAGGAGCTTTCTGAGTTCCTACTAGACCTCAGTATCAAGGAAATATTAGGAAGAAATAAAAGTAATTTCCACATTTCTGTTCATCAGAACAGGCTTCCCTGATCCGTGACAACCTTATGGTCTTAAAGTATGACTATTCCCCTTAAGTTGCTTCAGTCATGTCTGACTCTTTGCGACCCCATGGACTGTAGCTTGCCAGGCTCCTCTGTCCATGGGATTCTCCAGGCATGAGTACTGGAGTGGGTTGCCATTTCCTTCTCCAGGGGATCTTCCCAACTCAGGGATCGAACCCGCATCTCCTGCATTGCAAGCAGATTCTTTACTGCTGAGCCACCAGGGAAGCCCCAAAGTATGACTATAGATCTAAAATAAAAGCAAGTGCATAATTACTTCTTAGTGGCAGGTCACATGGGATTGTTTATGGCCTATGTTTACTTCAGTTTTGACTTTGCTTCAGGAGAGAAAGAAAAGACCAGTCTAAGAGTATTGCTTATACAGTGCCCTATGCTCTTTATTTCCTTTGCAGTAGGGTAGGATAGATGATAATTACAGAGAAATGACCAAAGACTTCACATTTTGTGCCTCTCTTCAGTCATTCCATAGCATCAGGACACGATCACTCTTCACTGATGATTTTTGTGTGAACCTCCCGGCTCTTCACCCGCAACTTGTTGACCTGGGACTCAGCAATGTCAGCCCTCTCCTCGGCTTCCTCCAGCTCATGCTGGAGCTTGCGGAATTTAGATAGATTTGTATTGGATTGTTCCTCCTGAGAATAAAAATGGAATTGTAAGGAACGCATACTGAGCATCTTCGTAGACTCTGTAGGTCTAAGGAAAGAAAGGACTTGGCATCTACGAAGTTAGAATACTCAACAGGAGACCTTATTATCCTACCACCTCCTGGACTTTGCTTATCATTGAAATTAACTTTAAGATTTATCTGGGGCTTTATGTTTCATAAAGAATTGCAGCTCTACTTTTGCAACCAAAACAGGGTAACAAATATGTACCACAAGTAAAGCAAGAAATAATATAAAAGCAGGAAAGAAGGCAAGGATAAAATCATGCTTGTTAATGCTTGCTGGAAGATGATGACTGTTCGCCTGAGTTAGATATTCTTCATCACTAAGGATGCATTTCTTAATAGCTTCTTTAAGTGGAAATAAATGTTGGATTTTATTATATATTATTTTGGCACATTTCAAAACAATCACTTTTTCCCTCCTGCTTTGTATGTAATAATTCTGTTGACAGACTCCTTAATATTAAGTAATCCTTACTTTGTAGAAATTAAATATATTTAATCAGTGATGGACAATTTCCTTAATAAAGTACGGGTTTCAGTGACTTAGTAATTTATCTTCACTACAACTATACTCATGAATAAAACTGCCTTTAGTATCTTTCCCCACTCCTGTTCTCTTTTGGACAGGTTTTGGTATGAGGGTTATGCGAGCTTCTTAAAATGATTTGGAAAGCTTTTCATCTTTTCCCATGCTCTGAAGTGGCTTACATAACTCAGGGATTATCTGTTCCTTCAAAATTTGAAAGACCTATCTGGAATGAGTTCATTTTCAGAAGTAATTCTGAAATAACTTATTCAGCCAATTTAATAATTTATATTTTCTTATTTAAGATTTCNGTTCATCAGAACAGGCTTCCCTGATCCGTGACAACCTTATGGTCTTAAAGTATGACTATTCCCCTTAAGTTGCTTCAGTCATGTCTGACTCTTTGCGACCCCATGGACTGTAGCTTGCCAGGCTCCTCTGTCCATGGGATTCTCCAGGCATGAGTACTGGAGTGGGTTGCCATTTCCTTCTCCAGGGGATCTTCCCAACTCAGGGATCGAACCCACATCTCCTGCATTGCAAGCATATTCTTTACTGCTGAGCCACCAGGGAAGCCCCAAAGTATGACTATAGATCTAAAATAAAAGCAAGTGCATAATTACTTCTTAGTGGCAGGTCACATGGGATTGTTTATGGCCTATGTTTACTTCAGTTTTGACTTTGCTTCAGGAGAGAAAGAAAAGACCAGTCTAAGAGTATTGCTTATACAGTGCCCTATGCTCTTTATTTCCTTTGCAGTAGGGTAGGATAGATGATAATTACAGAGAAATGACCAAAGACTTCACATTTTGTGCCTCGCTTCAGTCATTCCATAGCATCAGGACACGATCACTCTTCACTGATGATTTTTGTGTGAACCTCCCGGCTCTTCACCCGCAACTTGTTGACCTGGGACTCAGCAATGTCAGCCCTCTCCTCGGCTTCCTCCAGCTCATGCTGGAGCTTGCGGAATTTAGATAGATTTGTATTGGATTGTTCCTCCTGAGAATAAAAATGGAATTGTAAGGAACGCATACTGAGCATCTTCGTAGACTCTGTAGGTCTAAGGAAAGAAAGGACTTGGCATCTACGAAGTTAGAATACTCAACAGGAGACCTTATTATCCTACCACCTCCTGGACTTTGCTTATCATTGAAATTAACTTTAAGATTTATCTGGGGCTTTATGTTTCATAAAGAATTGCAGCTCTACTTTTGCAACCAAAACAGGGTAACAAATATGTACCACAAGTAAAGCAAGAAATAATATAAAAGCAGGAAAGAAGGCAAGGATAAAATCATGCTTGTTAATGCTTGCTGGAAGATGATGACTGTTCGCCTGAGTTAGATATTCTTCATCACTAAGGATGCATTTCTTAATAGCTTCTTTAAGTGGAAATAAATGTTGGATTTTATTATATATTATTTTGGCACATTTCAAAACAATCACTTTTTCCCTCCTACTTTGTATGTAATGATTCTGTTGACAGACTCCTTAATATTAAGTAATCCTTACTTTGTAGAAATTAAATATATTTAATCAGTGATGGACAATTTCCTTAATAAAGTACGGGTTTCAGTGACTTAGTAATTTATCTTCACTACAACTATACTCATGAATAAAACTGCCTTTAGTATCTTTCCCCACTCCTGTTCTCTTTTGGACAGGTTTTGGTATGAGGGTTATGCGAGCTTCTTAAAATGATTTGGAAAGCTTTTCATCTTTTCCCATGCTCTGAAGTGGCTTACATAACTCAGGGATTATCTGTTCCTTCAAAATTTGAAAGACCTATCTGGAATGAGTTCATTTTCAGAAGTAATTCTGAAATAACTTATTCAGCCAATTTAATAATTTATATTTTCTTATTTAAGATTTCAACCACCTTGATAGATACATATTTTGCATTTAAAAAAATAATCTTCTTCCTGATATGGTTTGTCCCCTTTCTCATTTGTAATGTTGTGAGTTTTTACTTTCACTCACTTTTTCTTTGATTATATATTTATTTTTCATTAATTCCCAAGATATTACTGAGATTAGCTGTTGAAAATAGGATATACTAATTCATTCATTTCTATGTTACCTTTAACAGTACCTCTTCATTATTTTACTATTATTTTTAACTTCTTTATTGGACTGTCAGTTTCTATTTTTATTTTTGATTCATAATGAAAGCATATAAAGAAATGAATTGTCGTTCAAGGACAGCTCAGACTATATTCTAGGTTTATAAAAGTCTCATCTTCCTTGAAATTTTATTTACAGTTAAAAATTATTCAGTATTGTGTTTTTATTTCAAGTTAATCCAAAAATTTTTTAGGAAAGTCAGTTTTTTAACACTTAAATGCTTGGAAATTTTTGTTTATATTTTCTCATCACTTTACAGCTTTATCACACTAGGGCTAGAGAATGTAGACTGTATTATTTCTGCTTTGAGATTTTTTGAGGTTTCTTTGTGGATAGAAGGTTAACTTTAAAAATTAAAAAGAAAAGTACAAATACTTTTAAGAAGTAGTCTTCTATAAGGCAGACAGCTTATTTACTACAAGTGAATAGTAAATCTAATTATTTTTGAGTTTTTCTTAACAGAGGACTTTCTCCCCTTTGTCTTAAGAATACTTACAGCCTCCTCAGCTTGTCTCTTGTAAGATTTGACTTTCGCCTGAAGTTTATCTACCAAGTCCTGAAGTCTGAGAATATTTTTCCGATCTTCTTCCGTCTGAAAGATGATAAAAACCACAGGGTCTTAGTTCAAAAGCACACTACTGTTGTATCATTACATGGGAGCATTCCCCATATATGCAAGCAGTGCTTAGCTGATAGAAACTGTCGCTGCACCTGGTAAGTGAGTTCCTTCACTCTCCTCTCATGTTTGCGCAGGCCCTTGACAGCTTCCACATTGCGCTTCTGCTCACTCTCTACCTCTCCTTCCAGCTCACGCACCTGCAAAGGAGTAGGAGCTTAAGAACTTTGATCCACTAAGGCACTGGGAATAAATGGAAATAGATAGATACTGGGAGACCCACCCTGGCCTCCAGCTTCTGGATCTGCTTCTTCCCGCCCTTCAGGGCCAGCTGCTCGGCCTCGTCCAGACGGTTCTGCAGGTCCTTCACTGTCTGCTCCATGTTCTTCTTCATCCGCTCCAGGTGGGCGCTGGTGTCCTGCTCCTTCTTCAGCTCCTCGGCCATCATGGCCGCCTAATTAGCAGTAAAATAAAACTAGTTGAGAAAGGTGAGACAGCCCATCAGGATTCCAGCTTGACGACCCCGTTGGCCCTCTGCTCACATCAGTGATGGCCTTCTTGGCTTTCTCTTCTGCGTTGCGAGCTTCCTGGAGAATGTCCTCCATCTCTCCCTGGATTTGCGTGATGTCTGTCTCTAGCTTCTTCTTGGTGTTTATTAGGCTGGTGTTCTGTTTGAAAGTAAGTTATATGCTCTTTTAATCATGTTACCAAAGTACTTAGTGGTAGCCACTGTTTGAAAAAAATTTCAGATAAAAATTTGGAAGTCAAATGCCCTTGGATATTATTCTGTTATGTAATACAATTAATTAAAATAGAAATGTTATAGAATATTTAGCATCTTCATACATTTCTTATAATTAGACCAAATATCTCTATAATTTTATAACTGCCATTTACCAGTGAAACCACTCACAAAGATAAAATTATGACATGTTCAAGTATTCCTTTTACCACAATAAAAATGTCAATATTGATAGCCAGGGTCAGTAAAGATACTAACACAAAAGAATATGGCAAGTCTTAGAATATTTTAACAAGTTAATCACTAATAATATATGCAAGATGAAATAGTGAAAGATTTCTCAATAATGCAGTGAAAATTTGGTAGAAGTATAAAACCTTACTGTTATATAAAAAATTCAAGTTTATCTTTTCTGGGACATAGGCATTTACCGAAGGTGAATTCTTTGTGCTGAATNAAAATATTTGTTAATTCAAAAATATTACATATTTTAAACTTTAACCCCTGATATAACACTGTGAATAAATTTTTAAATAATATGAAGATTTGAGCAAGATTTTCATTTCCAGTGTCTTTTGCTGTTCTGTTATGCCCACCTGGGTGTGCAGGAGCTGGACGCGCTCACTGGCATCCAGGAGCTCCTGCTCTGCCATCTTCCTGCTCCTCTCCGTCTGCTCCAGGGTGGCCCTCAGCTCCTCGATCTCAGCCTGCAGCAGGTTGGCTCTGCGCTCCACCATGGCCAGCTGCTCCTTCAGGTCCTCCTGGCCCCGCAGAGCATCATCCAGGTGGATCTGGGTATCCTGTGGAATGAACGATCATTGAGACACCTTGTTCTCAGGGCTGCAGTCACCCACCTGCCCTGGGACCATCTCCTGAACCCATTTACCTTGAGGACGGCTTGGGTGTTCCTGTAGTTCTTCAGGGCCTCAGCAGCCATGCGGTTGGCGTGGTTCAGCTGGATCTCCATTTCATTGAGATCTCCTTCCATCTTCTTCTTGAGCCTGATGGCGTCATTCCTGCTCCTGATCTCAGCATCCAAGGTGCTCTGCATGGACTCCACAACTCTAATGTGGTTCCTCTTCAGCTGGTCAATTTCCTCATCCTTTTCAGCAATTTTCCTGTCAATTTCAGACTTGACCTGGTTCAGCTCCAGCTGGATACGCAGGATCTTTCCCTCTTCGTGTTCAAGAGATGCCTTAACAACAATAAGGGATGACGTTAGCAGGGAATGGACACATTTGGCAGCTTTTCTGCACACCTTTCCTTCCGCTAATTTTGTGCCATTTATTCTTCTGTTCCGTGTATGTGGCTAGTCTAATTCTTTTCTGAATTTGTTTACAGTGTACATTTTTTACTCATACCTCTGCTTCCTCTAAAGCAGCCTGAATTTCAGACTTTTCTTGTTCCACTTGCTTCTTTATTTTCTCCAGTTCATGGATACGTTTCCCTCCTTCTGCGATCTGCTCCGTGAGGTCAGAGATCTCCTCTGTTTGGGTGAAAGATGGGAAGAGACTTGCTCAGACAGAAAACACAAGAAAAAGGTACCTCCAAGGCATGAAAACTATTCAAAGTGAAAGGGACTCACGCTGCAAGTTTTTGTTCTCTCGTTTCAAAGTTTCTAACTGATCCAAGGACTCCTCGTAGGCATTCTTCATCTTGAACAGCTCGGTGCCCAGAGAGCGGGCCTCCTTCTGAGCCGCCTCGAGCTCGGCGTGGGTTTCCTCATACTTCTGTTTCCATTCTGCCAGGATCTGAAACACGCACCAAAAGAGGTTACCTGGCTGGAAAGGATAGAGGACAGCGGTGGAGGCCAGAGCTGCTGCAGAAGTTACCTTGTCAAAGTTCCTTTGCTTTTTGTCCAGGGCTGCGCAGGCAGCGTTTGTCCTTTCCACGTCTAGCATGAGGTCCTCAACCTCGTTCTGGAGCCTCTGCTTGGTCTTCTCAAGGGATGCGCATTTGGCATTCACAGCTTCCACATGTTCCTCAGCAGCCTGCAGACGCTGGGCCAGTTTCTTCCTTGAAGATTACGCATGGTTGTAGAGAGAAGGAAACCAAACCGAGAATTATGAACTGTTACCATGCTGAAAAGTGTGGGGAACTTCATATTAAAAATCTCTTTCATTCAAAAAAATATTGATGAGCTTCTTTTATGAACCAGATGCTGAGTACACAGCAGCAAATAGAACAGAAAAGGTCCCTGCCTCATGAAGCTTCCAAACAAGTGAGAGAGATAAACAGTAAGCAAGTCAGAAAATGCGTAACAACTTATTGCAGATGTAAACTGCAGTGAAGGAAGATAAAATGGAGTAAGGGGTGGGCAGCTATTCTTACATATTCAGGGAAGTCCTTTCCTAGGAGTTAATGTTTGAGTCAAGATCTAAAGAAGTCAGAGAGAGCCAGAGGGAGATCTGGTGGGGGGAGATTGTTCCAGACACAAGAGGGGCTAACAAATTCCTGAAGCATCAATGAGCTTGGTGTGCTTGACAGCCAGAAATAAGGCTGATTATCTGTGTGAGTGCTTGTTATTCTTTGTTTTTTAATTAGATTTTAGGCTCAGAGGTCGGTGATGACGTTTGCTTTATCCATATCTTGTTCTCAGGGGCTGATAATGCCTGGCAGTAGGAGCTAATTAATGAATGTTTGTGAGTTAATTCACTGAATCTTCAACGGTTCTGTTTCTGTGATTCGATGTTCAACATTCTCTGCACATTCTCTCATATCTGACTACATACTTGGCCTCCTCCAGCTCCTCCGTGCGCTGGATGGCGTCCGTCTCGTACTTGGTCCTCCACTGGGCCACCTCGCTGTTGGCCTTGGACAGCGCCCTCTGCAGCTCAGCCTTGGATTCCTGCTCCTCCTCGTACTGTTCACGCAGCAGGTCGCAGTCGTGGCGGGCTGACTGCAGGCCATGGGCCAGGGCATTCTTGGCCTGCAAACAGAGTTATATGTTCATTTTACTGAATACTTAGTGTTTAATTCTTAAACTTCAAAACCCTGTAAAAGTTGGTATAATGGACTCCAATTAGGGTCAGGTTAGGGGGAAATGAGTCTTATACAGTTACCTTTATCTCCTCTTCAAGTTGCCTCTTTAATTCCTCAATCTGTTGAGTAAATGCTTGTTTGCCTCTTGATAACTGAGACACCAGAGCTTCTTTCTCATCTAGCTGACGTGAAAATTCACCTGATAGGCAAATGATACGGCACCACTTGTTAAAGCGAAGAAAAGGTTTTGCAAGCCCATATAAGAAATAAGTTGAAAATCTCAACACCCCCTTTTCAGTTGAGTGCTCGGTGGTTGAATTCTCTATTGACATCATCATGCTTGATGTCAAATTTCTGATTTTTATGGTGAAAGTAACCTAAATGAATAAATACAGCTTAACTTCTCTTTGTTCTCTCCATTACTGATTGTTTCAGGGTTACATTATTGTGCAAAACCTGTTAATAACTGTCAACAAAGGGAGTTAAACTTTTAAATTCCACATTGGCCCTGTTTCATAAGACTTTTGAGAGACTGGGTTATCCATTGCCCTATGCAGGAATTTGGTTCATTCTGGTTTAGCTAAAAAGAAGCATGATCTAAAACAGAATCCCTGGACCTGGGATGGAAAGACCCTTGACCCCAAGCATCCCCTTCATGCGGCTCAATCCTCAAGGCCTTTGTGGAGCAGAGCTTGGCCCAGTCCTGTGGAAGTCTTCACCCCAGCATCGTCCCTAAGTAACCTTGCACGTGGGGGAGAGTCTGAGCTGTCCGATGAATCACATGTCCTCAGTTGCTTTTATTAGGCTCTCACATATCAGTTGTTTTAGACCACATCATCTCCACTTTTAGGCCTCATGAAGGAGGAGAGTTACCAGATTCAGTCTGCAAGCGTCCCCTCTGGGTTGTCAGGTCATTGATCAGCCGCTGCTGCTCCTCCTCCTTGGATTTCAGCTCACTCACTTGGTCCTCCAGAGTTCGGCACATCTTCTCTAGGTTTCCCTGTGAGAGGAAAAGTGGAAGAAGCAAGTGCAGACATTTAAATAACATTTCCCTACAGCTACCATTTCTTCTAAAATAGAAAAAGATTTATTTTGACATATAAAATAAATTCTCTTGTATGTAATATATAGGAATTTTTCCTGTATCTTTTATAATATGATTGCTGTCCTAAGGTGAAGACACACATTGGGAGTTTTAAAAAGCTAATTGTGAAGCTTCGTTTATTATTTCAGGCATTCCTTGTATTATCACTCTTCACAGATATTTTTTTAAAACAAATTTAGTGTTTGGCCAACCCTGTATCCAGTAAGTCTATCAGCACTATTTTTCCAATAGCATTTGCCCACTTCATGTCTCTGTGTCACGTTTTGGTAATTCTCACAATATTCAAGCTTTTATTCATTATATTTCAGTGATCTGTGATCTTTGATGTTGGCCCTGTGACTTATTGATGGTTCAGATGATGATTAGCATTTATTTTTTAAAGCAAGAAAGCATTTTTAAATGAAGGGATGCATGTTTTTTAGGCATAATGCTGTTGCACACTTAATAGACTAGTGTAAACATCATTTTTATATGCATTGGGAAACCAGGGAATTTGAGTGACTTGCTTTATTTTGATATTTGCATCATTGTGGTGGTCTGGAACCAAACCTGCAATATCTCTGAGGTCTGCCTGTGATAAAAAAAAAAAATTAAAGATCATGTACTAAAGATTTTGTGAAAAATGTAGTGACATTTTAAAAAAGCATTTATAAATACTTCACTGCCTACTTATGTACAGGGAAATTGCATGTTGGATAGATGAGAATTTTGGAGACCTGTGTTCCCCAGTTGGAGTGCTAGAGAACACGGAGAGCCTGGTTCACTGCAGATGTTGTCGAATGTTAATAGTGTGGTGGGGTTAATATGCTCAGCTTCTTTGAATTTTAGTTTCTTCTTATGATTGAGTGGAAATAATTTAAGTACTGGTATCTTTCTTGTTTACCTCCTGGATTACTGCAAAGAACGAATCACCTATGTGTAAAGGCCCTATGCACACTGTGACATGCACATAATGGGTCACTGCTGTTAATAACAGTTTCTCAGACTCTGCAGTACCTTGGCTTTGGAGATCGTTTCCACATTGCTGGCCAGGTCA
>SJYV01038624.1:0-18606 GCA_006410875.1 Neotragus pygmaeus | reverse complement strand
ACACACACACACAGCATATAATATTGATTCTAAGACTGATACTAATCATTGGAAATAAATAAGAAGAATCAGTGAAATTTCAGTGAGCAACTGCCAACATTGCAAAGCATTTTTTTTCTTTTTAAAAATAAAAATTTGGCTAAATAAATTGGGATTGAACGTGAAGAAATCAAGCTTCAATTTGATCATTATTCTTCAGCCTGTGATCATCTAAGGGGCCACTAAGATATGGATTAATATATATTTAGTGCTGATAATAGAAAATACATTTTGTTTAAAGTATTATCTCCATGCCTATTTTCAGAGAAAATTTCTCCCAGATTATGTGGGCTTCACATTACAATTGAAGAGGGAAAAACAGATGCCTTCTATACTCATATTTAAATCCTGGAGACAGGGAAAGGGTGGGAGAAAGGATAGGTAGGGAGTTTGTGAACATGTATACACTCCTATATTTAAAATGGATAACCAACAAGAATCTAATTTATAGCACATGCAACTCTGCTCAAGGTTATGTGACAGCCTGGATGGGAGGGGAGTTTGGGGGAGAATGGATACACGTATATGTATGGCTGAGTCCCTTCATCATTCACTTGAAACTATCACAACATTATTTGTGTTAATCTACTATATTCCAAAATGAAATAAAATTTTTTAGAAAAGTTTGAAGAAAAGGGCTAGATTAAGACAGGGTATTTTTCTTTTCTCTGTTTTGAAAAACAAGTTTAACAGAGATGTTGGGATTGTTCAACATATTTCCAAAGGATCTTTACAATGGTTATGAAATTGTTTTCCGTCTCACTGCAATTACATTCCATAAATTGTCGAGGGGGATGGGGTGACCGTAAAGAATCTAGAAGAGTTTCATAGCCTTGAAAATGCAAAAAATCCACATGGCCTGATCTTTCTCCAGGAAGTAGGGGTTTATATCCAGTCACGATGTGTGAGTCAGAGTTGGGTGAGCTGCTTGCTACTCCGGAACTTGGCAATACAAGGCGATCTGATTGTTCCGAAGCGTAGAATTTCTCAGAAAGTGTGAGTGGTGGAGGGTGAGAGTGTGAATGCACCCTTCCTGGAGTAGAACAGGACCTCCAAGGCTTCTCTGCGGTTTCCACTGAGCTTACTATCCAAGAATAAAACACGAGGTGCCAAGGATGTGATTTCCCACGTGCAGGCGTGTTAAGGAGATGGCAGAAGCTCTGTGAAACTGATCAAGGGTTCACAGATGTTTTCTTTGGATGCAGTTTGCAATGCTATGAGAGTCTCTACTGTATTTCTCTCTCAACCCAAGTCTGGCTATGGAGAGGGGAAGAATGTCACCCTTAGGCCAAAGGAGAGGAACTTCAGAGGGCCACGCAGACAACGGACTTTGTGTCAGGCACACTGCATCCCCGGGTTTGACCCTGTGGCCTGGAGTTGTCAGAGAAAAGATGAGTGCACGTCCTTGGGAGTGAATTAGACTGCGGAGTGAAAGAGACTGCTCTCCACGGATTGGGTGTGGGTCTCATAGGGAGAGCCAGCTTGGACATGAGGACAGTCTGGAGTGGCTCAAGGACGCCTCTGAAGCACACGCTTCTGAAGCCCAAAGGCGGAGGGGTCTAAGCGGACGGCTTGAACAGAGGCACTGTCTGTGCAAAGGCACTGGGGCCCGGGGCACAGCTGGGTTTTCTGAGGAAGTTGCCCCAGTGTCCCACACAAATAAAAGTCAACCTCAGATATCGCCCAAGCCCAAAGGGCACTGACGCCAATTTACATCTGCACGTTTTCTCTCTAAACCTGACTCTGGGGCCTAGGCACAGGGCAGGTCAGAACAGGAACTGGTGGTGGGAGGAGAGCTGACATGGTGGAACTCTGGTGGTGTGATCGGGGGAAGCAGACCTGGATGGAGTGATGGGGAGAAAACAAGTTTTCACTTTAAATGAGTTAGGAGTTTTGTTACTGTATCAGAACAGACAGACCTCTGTGTCAACCAAATCAGACTCGATAATGTTTGAAGGTGACCAGAGAACTTTTCTCATCTCAGCATCCTTAGAAACCAGAGATATCTCTAAGATTTCATATCAGGTTCAGGAGAACATGGCTGAGGGAGTTCACCAGACAGAGAAAAATAAAATGAATTTGGCTTTTGGATCAATTAGTAAGCTGGTTTCCTGACTGGAATACATACTGAGATTATGCGGCTTTTGGGTTCCAAGGAAAAGGTCAAATGCTGATGACCGGTGATGGTATTTGCTCTAGTTGCATTCTCTCTGAGACAGTGTCTGTAAAGCGCTTAGCACAGTGCAAGCCCTCCATAAACAAAAGCATTATTATGCTAGTTATCTTTATTATTGCAGGCATCTGATTTAAGAGATATCCAACGAGACTCTCAGCACTTCTCAACCAGCAGGTTAACAAGCAGGGAATAGTTCCAGACCTCAGTAGAGGGAGCTCTGAACCCATCCCTTCAATAGGCCAAGGGATGGTGGTCCCTCTTCCAGCTGCGGCTCCCCTGGAAAAACAATTTAAGTGATGTATTTGGGGAGGTACCATGGCCGAGCGATCAGGTCATCCTGACTTGGAATCTTGGCTCCACAATCAGTAGTGGGAAAAATGATTAACTTCTCTGTACTTCAACTTTCTCATGTTTAAAAATCCAAAAATAACATGTACCTACTGTGGGGGGATTAATATCTACTTAATTGGATTGATGTGCATAGTGGATAGTCCATTTATTTGCTTTCTTCTTCCATTTCACCTAGCCATGGGCCTCTTTTTAAATTCATTAAACTCCTCTACAAAAGCCCCATTTTCTTAAACTTTACTGCTCTGTGCCCTGTTTCCTCCACGTACTTGGGAAAGTGGCTTAATAAATAGATCTCCACTAAGGCAGAAATGAATGATCATTGCTTAGACTGGAGATGACCTTTTAAAAGAGAAATTTGGAAGACAGAGAGGAGAGAAGAAATCTGAGACCCTGAAGTTTCACGCTTGTGCCAACCTGATGGGGAAGACTGAGGGATGGAAGCAGCACCTGAAGCACCCCCAGCAGGCTGGGGGCGGGGGTTCCCTCATGACAGAACTATTTTTTTCCCTGGTGAGTATCCAACTCTTACAGCCAGTGACTGGCTACCTGCTCAGTATGCCTCTGCGCCCAGCTCTAAACTCAGACTGAGCTTTGCAACAGAATCACACTGGGTCTTTGTAAATCAGAGAGGAAGGTATGCTAGTTGAGAGAGAGGTGGCTTCCCAAATCCCAAACCAGACAGATTTCAGTTTAATTCACCAAACATACCCTCAATGAGAAGACGGCACTGAAATAGAAGGGTGGATGAAAAAAAAAAAAAAATGAAAACTTTGCAAAGAAGAGCAGAAGATGAAGAGATGAAAAGTCCTCCAATTTAAATGCTCACGGTTGTCCTTGAACTCTTTATCTGCCTTCCTCGTGAGTTAATACTTATTTCTGTTGGATCAGCACACGAGCTAAAATCTGCCAGGTACCCAGCCAGTGACAGGAGGTCAGAGCCTAATGCCTATCCACGCCGTTTAATCTGGAGCTGGCATTTGGCAGTGTTTGTGGGGACTTAACTTTAATTAATTGACTCCTTAGGAATCGAGCTGACACAGTTTCCCTTTCATGGATTTTATAAAGTTGAAGATTTTTTCCTCAGAGAAGCTCACAGTGTTCTAAACCCCTGCGTCTGCAGAGGAAGCCATCACAAGTCTTCTCTCAGAGGGTCACTCTCTGCACACAACAAACACAAGGTTATTCATCCTCATGAAAAACTGAAGGTTTTAAAGGATAATCAGAGGGATAATTCAGTGAGGAGACTGCAGAGAAATAAAAATACTATAACTGAGCTGTGGCCCCTGAACATTCTCTTCCTCTCCTTTAGCGAACTTTCTGGTGACTTCCTACCTCATCACATTGAACTTTATTGCATGATTTAGCTCTGCTGAAGAAACCTCAGCAGCCTCCACTCCCTGCCCCATCTTAACCTCTCCCCAGAGGTACTGAGCCCACAGTCGGCAATCATCCCTAGTCTGCAAAGTACACGTGACCTCACGCTGGCGGCAGGAGTTGCAGCCTCGGGCTGAGTTGCGCTCTCCCTGGGGTCCAAGCGTGTGCGAACATGTCTGCAGAGCAGAGGATGGGCTGCCAGGGCTCTGCTCTCCTGTCTAACCAGGGCAGCAGGGTGAGAAGGTGCCTTGGAAGCAGAGTGAGTCATGCTTCAGGCACTGCACAGAGCTCCGGGGAAGCACAGGGTGGATCTGTAATTGCCCCTGAGGGAGGGTGCTGAAGTAATGCGAGGTGAAAGCTGAAGACCTAGAGATGAGGTGCTGGTAGCAGAGTTGACAGTGATGGAAGACAGCTCCCTCGGCGGGCACAGCGCCTGCCTTGATGTGGCTTTGCTGGCAACCACCTTGCTGTGTGTTAGTGCCCTGGCCAGGTGGGAGCCGCAGGCAGCACTGTGGTCTGCAGTGCCATGCCTCTCGTGGGCCTGGTCAACAGTAATGGACATCGGGCTGCAGTGGGAAGTCAGCCAGGACAAGAGGTGACTCCTGAGGGAACTGCAATAATACCTGTGAATACTGTGAGAAGTGAAATCTATGAAACCTGAAAGAACTGCCTCAGGGAGCAGGTGCAAGACCACTCAGAATTCTCAGAAGTATCAAGCTGTATTCTGAGAGATCCCCAGGCCTCACAGAGCTGAATCAGAGAAATTCTATGTAATGGCATTGTTTTAAGATTCTTGCTATCCTAGGCTGCTGTGTTACAGGAAACCAAGCCTTTGTGTATTAGGTTAGTGGATCTACATTTTGATTGTTGATGGTGGGCCATGGGAATGAGACAGCTGGAATGCTGAGTGAGAAGTCTGCTAGGTAAGGAAGTGGCTGGGCCCTGGAACTGGAGGGTAGAGAGACCCAGTGTGGTTCTTGACTTTCCCTTCTCTTTGAGGTGGTGGCTAGGCTGTATTAGCAGCACCACTGTTTCTGTGGAGCCAGGCCTATCCCTATGCTTCTAGTAAAACAGCACTGGGGACTCATTTTCTGGGAGTAGAGAGTAGACTAATTGAGCTATGGTAGCAAGTGGTGTTTGCATAAGGGATACAATTCTGCCCAGAGCAAGTGTTAGATTATTGTATACCTCTAGCCCAGCTTCTTTAGCATCATGGCATGGTGGCCTTGGGATGGTGCTAGGCTTTTGAGTAGGGCAGGACCCTGTGTCTCCAGAGTTATAGGGCTAAGAGCAAGCTTAGCTGAACAAGACACCAATGCTTCTTTCCCCGGAAGGAGGAGAAATTCTGATCAGGTCAGCTTTGGCAGATGTGCTGTGGTCTCTTCAGTAGGCAAAGACTGCACTGGCACAGTGGAAATAACAATCTCTGCAGCTGAATCCCCTGCTATAGACTGAATGTTTGTATCCCCTCAGATCCATATGTTGAAACTCTAAAACCCAAGACAATGGCATTTGGAGGTGGGGTCTTTGGGAGATGATTAGATGATGAGAATGGAGCCCTCATGAATGGGATTAGTGCTCTTATAAAAAAGGCTCCAGAGAGCTCCTTCAACCTTTCCACCATATAAAAACATGAGAAAAGTCCCTCTATGAACAAAAAAGCTATGACAAATCTATACTTCATTCTGAAAAGCAGAGACATTACTTTGCCAACGAAGGTCCACCTAGTCAAAGCTATGATTTTTCCAATAGTCAGATATGGATGTGAGAACTGGACCACAAAGAAAGCTGAGTGCCAAAGAATTGATGATTTTGAACTGTGGTATTGGAGAAGATTCTTGAGAGTCCCTTGAACTGCAAGGAGATCAAACCTTAAGGAAATCAGTCCTGAATATTCATTGGAAGGACTGATGCTGAAACTGAAACTTCAATACTTTGGCCACCTGATGCAAAGAACTGACTCACTGAAAAAGACCCTGATGCTGGGAAAGATTGAAGGCAGGAGGAGAAGATGATAGAGGACGAAATGGTTGGATGGCAGCACCGACTTGATGGACATGAGTTTGAGCAAGCTCCTGGAGTTGGTGATGGACAGGGGGAGGCCTGCTGCAGTCCACGGGGTTGCAAGGATTCGGATACGTCTGAGCGATTGAACTGACTGACTGATGAACAAGGAGGCAGAGCTTCACTAGACCCCAAATATACCAGAACCTTGATACTGAACCTCCCAGCCTCCTGAGCCACGAGAAACAAATGTTTGTCATTTANTCCACGGGGTTGCAAGGATTCGGATACGTCTGAGCGATTGAACTGACTGACTGATAAACAAGGAGGCAGAGCTTCACTAGACCCCAAATATACCAGAACCTTGATAGTGAACCTCCCAGCCTCCTGAGCCACGAGAAACAAATGTTTGAGCCACACAGTCTTTGGTATTTTTGTTACAGTAGCCTGAAAGGACTAAGATTCTGACCAAGGAGAGTATTCCATTTACTCATCTGAAAGGGTTGCTCATTTAAATGGACTGAATTTAAATGAATTTAATGGACTGAATTTAATTCGCTGGACTGAATAAATACCCCTGAGTCTTAGAACTTCTTTCAGGAAAAAAGATCTCCAAGATGGAACTTTCTTCCATGGGTAGATTGAGGGATGAGAGTAACTGAATTATAATATCAAAAAGAATGATACGTTACTAGATTACACTGGTCAGAATGACCATCCATTAAAAAAGTCTACAAATAACAAATGCCAGAGAGGGTGTGAAGGAAAGGGAACCCTCCTACACTGTTGGTGGGATTATCAATTGGTACAGCCACTATGGAAAACAATATGGAGGTTCCTCAGAAAACTAAAAATATAATTACCATATGATCCAGCAATCCCACTCCTGGGCATATATTCAGACAAAACTATAACTAAAAAAGATACTTGCAGCCATATGTTCATAATAGTACTATTCACAACAGCCAAGACATGGAAACAGCCCAAATGCCCATCAACAGATAAATGGGTAAAGAAGATGTGTTTCATATATACCATGGAATACTACTCAGCCATAAAAAAAGAGTGAAGTAATGCCATTTGCAACAACATGGATGCACCTAGAGATTATCACACTAAGTGAAGTAAGTCAGACAGAGAAAGATAAATACCATATAATATTGTTTATATGTGGAATCTAAAATAAATCTATCTACAAAACAGAAAGACACTCATGGAGATCAGACTTGTGGTTGTCAAGGGGGGTGGTGTGGGAGAGGAGGGATGGAGTGGGAGTTTGGGATTGGTAGATATAAACTATCACATTTAGAATGGCTAAACCACAAGATCCTACTGGATATCACAAGGAACTATTATCCAGTCTCCTGGGATAAACCATAATGGAAAAGAATATTTTAAAAAACAGTGTCTATATGTGAACAACTGAGTGACTTTGCTGTGCAGCAGAGACTGGCACACTATTGTAAATCAACTATATTTCAATTAGAAAGAAAGAATGGTATCTTATTTTGTTTCCCAAGCTGGTAAGTCGTACAGAACAATCCCATACGTCATTGCAGATTATTGGGAAGCTAATAAATGTATGTGTCCACTCAACTGCTGATTGCCTTCAGTGCTGATGCGATGGCCTCAGGAGAACTTTGAAGAATTTGAGAAATCAGTAGTTCCTGCTGGGAGCTGTGCTCATGTAAAGATACAGAAGAGCCTGCAAACACAAGATAGGCAGGTGAGAAAACAAGTTTGAAGCTCGTCTTCATGAATTAATTATAAAATGCTTGAAGTAGAAGATCAGATCTGGTTTGAAAAATAAAAATGTCCTGCAGTTTAAATCACTGAGCTGTCCCCATCAGCTTCTAGAAATGATCTCTGAACTCAGTCTTTCTTTTCACAGTCCTTGTGAAATAATGAATCACTTTTCAAAGATGACGGGTGGATAAGAGATGAAACAACAAATAAGAAGATAAAAACATTTTCTTCTAGGAAAAATGAAACTAGGCACCTTCAAATCTCATAGACTTCGCTGTAAAAAGTTTTCCTTCTTAAATCATTACAGCACATATTTGCTTAAGTTTTGCTACATGTCCAGGACTAAGATGTAAGAATGAGTTGTGGTCTTATTTCAAACTTTTCTCAGCTAATGCAATGATCCATAACACAACGGCTTTATTTTTTCACATACTCTCTTCTGAAACATCATGTAGTCAAAATTTTCAGAGGCCAAATTGATTATGGTCAGGCAAATTAGATTATGTCCAGCAAGTGTCAGAATGAGTAAAGGATGCCTTGAAGACCGTCAGGGGAAACCATCTCAGTCCACAGGTAATAGTCAATTGATTAGAAACTTTGTTCATGTCATTGTGAGGGTCATTGTATCTCTAATTATTATTGCTGTCTCCTGGGAAAACCAGGGAATTTTATATCTCAGGGCCTGACTTCACCTTCTTTTCCAATGCTAATTAGCCTTTCAGGCCTGTTCAGGTTATCTGAAAACTGTCCTTGAAATGGAGATTTGTGTGCAGTGGGTTATTGTTGTAGATACCCGAGAATAATACCTGTAAAGGAACAAGGGAAACAAGACTGATCGGAGGGAGAAGTTGAGCTGCTACTGTTGCAACCAAGGCCTTAGCCTGTCCTACCAGACCTCTGGAGCTGTGATCATTCTTCTCTGTTGCCTAAATTTAGGCAAGAAGCAAAGAATCAGTATTTTGCATCAATCACTATTAGATATGGGCCATCCTCAGGGAGAGGTGTAACTCAGGTGAGGCAGTTCCCTTTGCTAAGGGCAATGCCTGGAAAGGGAGCCAGCTATGAGCCCTCAGGGACCAACATTCCCCTCATGGAATGGAGAGAGATGGAGGGATAATCTGGGTGAGACATTCAGATCCACCACAAAGTCCCTTATTGAAAGAAAGAAAGTGAAGTTGCTCAGTCGTGTCCGACTCTTTGCGACCCCGTGGACTGTAGCCTACCAGGCTTCTCTGTCCATGGGATTCTCCAGGCAAGAGTACTGGAGTGGGTTAGCATTTCCTTCTCCAGGGAATCTTCCCAACCCAGGTATCGAACCCAGTGGTTCTCAGAAACCACTGCACTGGAGGCAGATGCTTTAACCTCTGAGCCACCAAGTTTTTTCCTGTGGTCTCACACTTTGTATCAACCCACTCCAGTACTCTTGCCTGGAAAATCTCATGGATGGAGGAGCCTGGTAGGCTGCAATCCATGGGGTCTCTAAGAGTCAGGCACGACTGAAATGGCTTAACAGCAGCAGCATCAGCAGCAATACTTTGTATGAAACACATTACCCCCCAGACTTCCTGGCTTAAAACAACAAACATAATTTATTATTGCTCCTGGTATCTGTGGGTCAGAAATTCCCAAGTGGCTGGGCTGGGGTGTGTGTTCTGCCCGTGGTGTCTTGTGTGAATGTAGTCAGATGGTGGCTGAAGCAGCTGAGAGCTGGCCAGGCACCTTTCTCTTCCTGCAGTCTTGGGGCCTCTCCAAGTGGTCTCTTTGGCTGGCCTAGTTTGGCCTTCCTCACAGCATGGCCACCTGGTACTTCTCATTGACTTGGAGCTGAGGGCTCCACAAGTGAAGCCGCAAGAGAATCTGGAAGACACTGCCTGGTATCTTTTAACTTAGCCTCAGAAACCACTTGGTTTCTCAGGAGCCCACCTAGTCTCAAGGGGAAGAGACAGGGATCCCACCACTTGATAAGGAATGACAAGGTCTATAGGATGGGACAGTTTTTGAGAATACAAAAGGTGATGAAGCCATTAGTTTCTGATGGAAATAAACCCAGTGAAAAAAGTTTAAAAATAATGGTATAGGGACTTCCCTAGTGGTCCAGCAGTTAAGAGTCTGCCTGCCAATGCAAGGGATGCAGGTTCATTCTTGGTCCAGGAACTAAGATCCCACATGCTGCAGAGCAACAAAGCTCATGCAGTACCACTACTGCAGGCTGTGTGGCCCAGAGCCCATGCTCCACAACACGAGTGCCCACCACAAGAAGAAGTCTGCACGCCGCAACTAGAGAGTAGCCCCTGCTCATTGCAACCAGAGAAAGCCTACGTGCAACAACAAAGACCCAGTGCAGTCAATAAATAAATAAACAGAAATAACGGCAGAATTCAGATCCTTTGATTTTTCAGAACTATATATATATATATATGTATGTATGTATATAAATTCAATTATTCAAGTATTATGGATCTGCATTAACAATAAAACACTCAAAGTGTGTAAGTTCCGCCCCAAATATTCCATTAACTGTAAGGAACCAGATATACAGAGACATCAAATCCAGCACTACTGTTTTCTGTTAAGTGCTGTGTATGAGGATATAGCAGACACTAGCTGGGCTTCCCTGGGAGCTCAATGGTAAAGAATCCACTCGCCAATGCAGGAGACATGGGTTCAATCCCTGGTCCCGGAAGATCCCACATGCTGTGGAACAACTAAGACCGTGTGTCACAGCTACTGAGCCTGTGCTCTAGATCCCGGGAACAACAACGGCTGAGCCCACGTGAGGCCGCTACTGAAGCCCGTGGTGAGCCTAGAGTCTGCGCTCTGCAACAGGAGAAGCCAGTGCAAGAGGAAACCTGAGCACAGCAACTCCAGAGGAGCCCCTGGTCTCTGCAACTAGAGAAAAGCCTGCAAAGCAACAAAGACGCAGCAAAAAAAAGTAAATAAACTTATAAAAAAGAAGATACTAGCTGAAAAACTTATTCCTGTGTCACAAAAGCCAATTAAATGAATAACTTCTACATTAGTTTTCATTCATTATCAACCTAAAATTTTCATTTTGTAATACATAGACCTCAATAGTCATTTCCCTTTTTTGTGGTAGTATAGATGGCTCAGACGGTAAAGAATCTGCCTGCAACGTGGGACACCTGGGCTCAATCCCTGGGTTGGGAAGATCCCCTGGAGAAGGGAATGGCTACCCGCTCCAGTATCCTTGCCTGGAGAATTCCAAGAACAGAGGAGTATGGCAAGCTATAGTCCAGGGGGTCGCAAAGAGTTGGATACAACCGAGCGCCTTCACTTAGGATATTATAAGAGCAGCACTCATGTTTTCAACACACTGAACTTCAATTTTAGACCACAGACATACTATGGTCTTCCCTATTCTTACTTGCCCAAAGAAATGTGGTCTCCACAAGGGAAATTTGGACCTCAAATTCAGTTCCAAAACCGACATAACTCCGATATCAGGAAAATTCTGTTGGTTCTAACTAGGATGGACTTTTGGATTAGTTTTGTTCAGTGTTAATATGTTTGTTGCTCTGAGGTTTATTTGATGCTTTCCCAGGAGGAAAACACAAACACTTCCCTGTGATGTAACGTGAGAACCTATCATCATGTCTCAGAGTTTTGCTCTTTGGTGATGGGATTCAGACACTTCTCACGTCTCCGTCATTTCATCTGACCTCTCTCAGTGCCATTCTAAGTAACTGGCAGCCACTCAATCAGCATTTGTTATGGGGGAACAAAAAATGTGTTTTAGGTTCAGAATCCACCAAATCATGCTGTTCACAAAAACGTCTCAATTGTTTTATTATACTATCCATTGGTCTGGATAGGAAAGACTGTTTAGTTTACAACGTGTTGCTATCAAATGCACAATGTACAATTTAGATGATAATAAATGAGGTTCCAAATCCTTTTATGATGCAGAGCACTTTGTAGCAGCGCTTGGCAGTATAATCAATGTTGTTTTCACGACTTATAGAGAAAAGCATCTGATGAAAAACTGCTGTTGCAAAATGCCATTGTATTTTAGTGCTTCTACCAAAAATGAACACATCTAAAAATAACTTCTAAAAGAAATGATTAAAACCCCAAAGATATAAGTTTATCTTAAAGTAGTTAAATAACAGCTATCTGTACATTTCAAACTATATCCTAAAGTTGGAGATATTAAAAGCAAAGAATTTCTATTGTTTGACAAATATTACATATTTTCCTCTCTAGAGAAGCTTTTTAACTTTTTATCTCTTTGAGGCTAGAGGAGCTCATTGGAAGATAGATTTGCATATTTGTTTGAAACCCTTCAGAACTATCCTCAGTTCAGTTTCCATCTGCCCTGAGCCAGGAGCTCTGACTAGAGTTGGGTCTGGGTCTCAACTACAGTTGCACTGGGTCTCAAAATGCAAAACCACAATGAAGGGTAAGGCCAGGGAACATTTAAAATTGCTGAATACTATCAAAGGTACAAAGAACTGCTTTGGATGCTTCTCCTCCTACCTTTAAAACCAGCTGAGGGGAGAGGGTAAAAAAAAATGGAAAGAGACAAAACCAAAGAATGGGAAAGAAAGAGGAGAGAAAGTGTTCCCTGCTGGTGAAGTGGCAGGAGGACACCAACTGGAAAATGGCTTAACTTTGAGCGAGCGTGTGTGTGTTTTATGTGTGTGTGTATTTAAGCTTGGTCATTATTACTTAGGAGAGCATTATAAGGTAGGTTGGTATAATGCGTCTATGCATTTTGTTTTTATGCATTTTTATTTTTAATGTGTGCTGAGTCGCTTCAGTTGTGTCTGACTCTTTGTGACCCAATGAACTGTAGCTCACCAGGCTCCTGCGTCCACAGGATTCTCCAGGCAACAATTCTAGCATGGGTTGCTGGGCCTTTCTCTGGAGGATCTTCCCCACCCAGGGACTGAGCCCGAGTCTCTTACATCTCCTGAATTAGCAGGCAGGTTCTTTACCACTAGCGTCACCTGGGAAGCCCCTGTTATTTTTAATATTGAAGGAAAAAGGCTCTCAAGGAGCTTGGGTCGTAAGCAGGGGCCATGGTTGCAATTCAGAGAACCCAGATCACTGTCTTCTCAGGCACCTCTTCTGGTTAGCAATGATGAGGGGCAGGAGTTTCATTTTTGTTTCCTTTAAGGGAGAAACACTAAGGGATTCTGGGGAAATGACCTTGAATGTTCTCTCAAAGAAAGAACGCAGGCAGTTCTACTCTCTGCTTTTCAACCTCTGTCCTTTGTTCTCCTCAGACTCTCTGAAATTTGTCACTTTTGTCATTTTCCTTTTCAGAAAGTGACAGTTCCCTGGAGATTTTTCACTCCACATCATCTCTTGACCTTTCTCTAAGAGGTTGTTTCTCATTTCAGCGCCAGCTTGCTGCATGGCCCTTTTTTATTTGCAAGTTTTTTTGGGTGAATTCTTTCTTGTGTGAACTTTCTGTACTTCAGGCTGTATTTTACACTGGGGCCAACTCTCACTTGTTAAAGAAAAACTTATAGCCAGGATAAATTAAAATAATAACCTCCCCTGTTTCCCTGCAAGCTCTTGTATTCCACTAATTCAGACTTCCATATTTCAAATCTTATGCAAATTTGACTTCTGAGGATTTCTTCTTAAGTTTTGTAGGCAATTTCACTGAATCTGAAGAAATATTTGCTCCACTGAGATTATTGCAGAAATATCAAATCTTGGAGGATTTGATATTCCCCTTTCTCCTTAATATGTTTTTTTGGGATGTGAAAGTTCAATATTCATAGACGATCAAAAACAGTAGCATTTATATTTTATTCTTCCTAGTTTGAAGCACCACTGGTACAAGTGGATAAGATATTAAGAAGAAATATTTATTTAATGATATCTTCTGAAATAAGAAGGAAGAAATAATTTGGAGAAAAATGTTGTCTTTGACAGCATGGAATTATTCCTGAAGTTTTAATGATGGAGAATTACCAAGCATTGATTTAATAGCTCAACTACTTTATTTGTTGAAATGTAGTCTATTTGGACTTCAGCTGAATCACCTGATTCCATCCAAAGTAAAGAGTAAAATAAACATCCAATATGGAAAAAGAACATGGTAATATTATAGAGATACAATAAAAAGAGGGGAAACTTCTGTACAAACCAAGGTAAGCAAAGATGAGTCAGAGAAATCCTAGAAGTTAATACAGCATTCATGGAAGACAGATTTATTTATAAAACTGCAGTAGTTTAAATATGTTCTAGTAAGTGTTAAATCTTCACTTACAGGCTGTTATATTTTCTTACCTCTCAAAATTGTACTGTTTCTGAGAAGTAACATAAAAAAAATTTTCCATCATGGAATTTTTCAAATTATTTGGGTGAGTAAGCAAATTTGTCATTCTCCAACTCCTAGTATTAAGTGAGTGGCAACTGATGAAAAAGTGCTTAGGCCTCTTTGGGCTGGGATGTTGGGGAGGACTCTATATCTGTTTTAAGAAGAAACACACTTGCTCCAAAGTAAAAGTGATAAAGGGGCTCCCCTCTTTTTTTCTTGAGTTTACTAAATGTCCTAGTTTCCTGCTACTGCTGTAAGAAATACCATAAACCTAGTGATAGAAACAACATAGATTTATTCTCTTACTCTTAGTAGGTCAGAAGTCAAAAGTCAGTCCCACTGGGCTAAGCGCAAGGCATTGTCCAGGCTGTTCCCTTGCAGAGGGTTTAAGGGGAGAAGTCGTTTTCTTGCCTCTCTCACCTTTTAATGGCTGCCATCATTCTTTGGTTCCTAGCCCCTTCCTCTATCTTCAGAGCCAGCAGTGTTAAGATCTATCTTCTCTGACTCCTGCTTGGGTCCTTACACTTTCTGCCTCTGATTTGAACACCTCCTGCATCTCTCTTGTAAGCACCCTTGTGATTATCTGGGTAGTTGGGCTCCCCTGGAATCTCAGTGGTTAAGAATCTGCCTGCAATGCAGGAGATGTGGGTGTGATCTGTAGGTCAGGAAGATTTCCTGGAGAAGGGAATGGCTACCCCCTCTGCTATTCTTGTTGGGAAATCCCATGCACAGAGGGACCTGGCAGGTTACAGTCTGTGGGGTCACAAAAAAGCTGGACATGATTCAGCGATTAAACACCTCCAATACCCAGATAATCAGGATAATCTCCCCATCTCAAAGTCTTTAACTTAATCACCTGGAAAGGCTACTGTGCTATGTTCCATATTCACAGGTTCCGGAGATGAGGACGTGAAGAACACCTTTGGGGACCCATTAGTCCGCACACCCTAGTAAACAAATTCTCTACAGCCTTCAGCATTTTTCTAACTGAGCCATCTTTTAAACGTTAGAACACCTGGATGCCTTAGAGCCAGCAGGCCCTATTCTCATATCTGAGGGGAAGTTATGAAAGGGTAGTGCAAAAGTTTAAATGGAAGCCCTGTTACAGTTCTAATATTTACACCATCTTGTCTCACAGAGATTTCCCTGGTAAAGATTTATTTACAGACTTTGGGCTTAGGAACTTCACTTTTAACCTTATACCCCCGTTTGCAAGAGAGAATGAGAATAGGAATATGTAGATTCTGTGAAATAAATTTTAGGAGTGCTTTGCTTTTTTGGACTTCTTCCCAGCAAAAACAACATTTTCCATTTACAGTTGGTGCCATTTTGAAAATGATTTGTCAAGGTTTCTTGAGGGTGGTCAATGAGTTTCAAATATTCTTATCGATGGACTAGATTAATTTTTACACTAAGACTTTTCCCAAAAGCATTAAATCAATATGCAGACATTTCTGTCAACTAGTCTGTTCTTAGGTACCACATTTTATGCTGATTCTCTATTCCAAAACAGGGGGGCATTCAATAAAAAGGTACTTTGGAGTGAGATAGGGACAAATGAGCTCCAGAAATACTGGCAGATGGGAATAACAGACTGGTTGGCAGAGGGCAAAAATGGGCTGAATGGTTGCAGTCAGAGTATTGAATCCCATATCCACCCCCAGTACACATGGTGGTTTCAGAAGGCTGAGGGGCATTTCGGTAGGTCTCAATACCCTCAGCTATCTCTGTACCAGAATATTCCATGGGAAAATCTTTATGTGCAACTTTCTTTTTTTTTTTTTTTTTAATTCCTTCACTGGGTTACTATTGATTTTTAAAATTTAATTGGAGGATAATTGCTTTACAATATTGTGTTGGTTTGTGCCATACATCAACATGAATCAGCCATGGATATACATATGTCCCCTCTCTCTTGAACCTCCCTCCCAACTCCCACCTCATCCCACCCTTCTAGGTTGTCACAGAGGACAACTTCCTAGGTTTTTCATTCATTGCTGGAGCAGCCCCCAAGTGGAAGCTTATCCTACTGCTGTGGACCTCCACAGTCTGACTTTCTGTGCAATGACAACATGGGCAGCCACTGAAAAGTACCAGAGCAAGGGGAGAGACTGCAGCAGCATCCGTCATGACCCATTAAAATGTCAAAGATGTCATGCCTCCCTTCACACTGAGGGTTCATCAGTTTTTGTCATAATGAAATAAGTCATGTAATAAGGCTTCTTTTAAGATTTTCTAGATCCCAATAAATCTGTCTGCAATTCATTTTAATAAAAAATTTTCAGATTAGTCACAAAAATGCCAACAATGCCCAGTCATCATAAATCCTAGTTTAAATGTTATTTAAGGTGACTAAGATTTTTGTTTTCACTCTTTAGCTTATAATTCAGTTAGGGATTTAATTTTCAAGAAGTCAGAAACTTATTTTTCTATACTAAAATATCTGTTTTTCTTGAGAAACATTAATATTTTTCCTTGTCTATGTATAAGTTAGTTCACATAGGCAGTGGTGTTTCTTTTTCAGTTAATCTGTGAGTTGGATTTTATGTTACCATAGATGTCTATTAATCACTTATGAAAGTACAAATATTAAATATATGGCTTTCACTTTTTTTTTNTAAGAATCTGCCTGCAATGCAGGAGATGTGGGTGTGATCTGTAGGTCAGGAAGATTTCCTGGAGAAGGGAATGGCTACCCCCTCTGCTATTCTTGTTGGGAAATCCCATGCACAGAGGGACCTGGCAGGTTACAGTCTGTGGGGTCACAAAAAAGCTGGACATGATTCAGCGATTAAACACCTCCAATACCCAGATAATCAGGATAATCTCCCCATCTCAAAGTCTTTAACTTAATCACCTGGAAAGGCTACTGTGCTATGTTCCATATTCACAGGTTCCGGAGATGAGGACGTGAAGAACACCTTTGGGGACCCATTAGTCCGCACACCCTAGTAAACAAATTCTCTACAGCCTTCAGCATTTTTCTAACTGAGCCATCTTTTAAACGTTAGAACACCTGGATGCCTTAGAGCCAGCAGGCCCTATTCTCATATCTGAGGGGAAGTTATGAAAGGGTAGTGCAAAAGTTTAAATGGAAGCCCTGTTACAGTTCTAATATTTACACCATCTTGTCTCACAGAGATTTCCCTGGTAAAGATTTATTTACAGACTTTGGGCTTAGGAACTTCACTTTTAACCTTATACCCCCGTTTGCAAGAGAGAATGAGAATAGGAATATGTAGATTCTGTGAAATAAATTTTAGGAGTGCTTTGCTTTTTTGGACTTCTTCCCAGCAAAAACAACATTTTCCATTTACAGTTGGTGCCATTTTGAAAATGATTTGTCAAGGTTTCTTGAGGGTGGTCAATGAGTTTCAAATATTCTTATCGATGGACTAGATTAATTTTTACACTAAGACTTTTCCCAAAAGCATTAAATCAATATGCAGACATTTCTGTCAACTAGTCTGTTCTTAGGTACCACATTTTATGCTGATTCTCTATTCCAAAACAGGGGGGCATTCAATAAAAAGGTACTTTGGAGTGAGATAGGGACAAATGAGCTCCAGAAATACTGGCAGATGGGAATAACAGACTGGTTGGCAGAGGGCAAAAATGGGCTGAATGGTTGCAGTCAGAGTATTGAATCCCATATCCACCCCCAGTACACATGGTGGTTTCAGAAGGCTGAGGGGCATTTCGGTAGGTCTCAATACCCTCAGCTATCTCTGTACCAGAATATTCCATGGGAAAATCTTTATGTGCAACTTTCTAGTTTTTTTTTTTTTTAATTCCTTCACTGGGTTACTATTGATTTTTAAAATTTAATTGGAGGATAATTGCTTTACAATATTGTGTTGGTTTGTGCCATACATCAACATGAATCAGCCATGGATATACATATGTCCCCTCTCTCTTGAACCTCCCTCCCAACTCCCACCTCATCCCACCCTTCTAGGTTGTCACAGAGGACAACTTCCTAGGTTTTTCATTCATTGCTGGAGCAGCCCCCAAGTGGAAGCTTATCCTACTGCTGTGGACCTCCACAGTCTGACTTTCTGTGCAATGACAACATGGGCAGCCACTGAAAAGTACCAGAGCAAGGGGAGAGACTGCAGCAGCATCCGTCATGACCCATTAAAATGTCAAAGATGTCATGCCTCCCTTCACACTGAGGGTTCATCAGTTTTTGTCATAATGAAATAAGTCATGTAATAAGGCTTCTTTTAAGATTTTCTAGATCCCAATAAATCTGTCTGCAATTCATTTTAATAAAAAATTTTCAGATTAGTCACAAAAATGCCAACAATGCCCAGTCATCATAAATCCTAGTTTAAATGTTATTTAAGGTGACTAAGATTTTTGTTTTCACTCTTTAGCTTATAATTCAGTTAGGGATTTAATTTTCAAGAAGTCAGAAACTTATTTTTCTATACTAAAATATCTGTTTTTCTTGAGAAACATTAATATTGTTCCTTGTCTATGTATAAGTTAGTTCACATAGGCAGTGGTGTTTCTTTTTCAGTTAATCTGTGAGTTGGATTTTATGTTACCATAGATGTCTATTAATCACTTATGAAAGTACAAATATTAAATATATGGCTTTCACTTTTTTTTT
>SJYV01038623.1:168746-299871 GCA_006410875.1 Neotragus pygmaeus | reverse complement strand
CATCATCTTTTAGGATTTGAAATAGCTCAGCTGGAATCCCATCACCTCCACTAGCTTTGTTTGCAGTAATGCTTCCTAAGGCCCACTTGACTTGACACTCCAGGATGTCTGACTCTAGGTGACTGATGACACCATCATGGTTATCCAAGTCATTAAGACCTTTTGTGTATAGTTCTTCTGTGTGTTCTTGCCACCTCTTCTTAATCTCTTCTGTGTCTGTTAGGTCCTAACTGTTTCTGTCCTTTATTATACTCATTTTTGCATGAAATTCCCTTGATACCTCCAGTTTTTTTGAAGAGTTCTCTAGTCTTTCTCATTGTATTGTTTCCCTCAATTTCTTTGCATTATTCATTTAAGAAGGCCTCCTCATCTCGCCTTGCTAGTCTCTGAAAGTCTGCATTCAATTGTGTATATCTTCCCCTTTCTCCCTTGCCTTTTGCTTCTCTTCTTTCCTCGGCTATTTGTAAAGCCTCTTCAGACAACCACTTTGGAACCGCCATGGAATTACCAAGTACCATCCCACAGAAAGTCAACCATTATCAACATCTTGCCATAAGTTCCCTGTGACACTTTTCAGCCACAACCAGTTCTTCCAACACCAACTGTGTGTCCTTCAATTCCATTCTGACACTGACTCCCTCTAGTTAGCTCAGACTTCACAAGTCTAGGGCTCAGTCCCATGGCACTGCTCCTGTTTCACATGCCAGCTGCCAATGGGATCCCTATTTCTTAAACTTTTGCTTATTTGACCGCAGCCTCAGAGGTTCCCACACCAACCCCCATCAGGTCTGATAAGTCACCAAAATGACAAACAGAACAGGAAGGTGCCATGTTATTACGATGAATGAAGCCCAGTGACATCCAGATGGAAATGGGACATAGGATCAAGTGGGAGGAAACGGGTGGCAGAAAGCATCTTTGCCCATTCCAAGTGTGCCACCCTCCCGGCCCTGCAGGGTGTTCACCAGCCTGGAAGCTGCCTAAGCGCTGATGTTCTCGGTTTTTACATGCAGTTTCACTGGATAAACAGGGTTGATCAACTCGATGGCTATCAGGAACTGAACTCAATTTCTAACTCTTTCCCCTCCCCAAAGTTTGAGGGTGGGGTGGAAAGTTCCAACTTTCTAATCATACGGTTAGTTCCTTGGGTGACATACCCCATCCTGAAGCCAGCTAGGGTGCCACCATGAATCATCTCATTAATATAAACCCAGGTGCAGCTGAAAGGGGCTCTTTATGAAAACAAAAAACAGTCCCACCACTCAGGAAGTCCGAAGTGTTCTAGGCGCTCAGTGCCAGGAACAGAGGACAAAGATTAAGCATATACTTTGATTATACCACACAACCCAACGATGCTTTATTTATATGTCTGTAACTATTGATTTACTTTGCTGTAGTATTTTAAATAAAATCCTTTACACCTCTTTAGTCTGCCCTTGTTGCTCTTGTTCAGTCGCTGAGTCTTGTCAGACTCTTTACAACCCCATGAACTTCAGCACACCAGGCTGTCATTCATCCACCATCTCCCAGAGTTTGCTCGAACTCATGTCCACTGAGTTGGTGATGCTATCTAACCATCTCATCCTCTGTCACCCCCTTCTCCTCCTGCCTTCAGTCTTTCCCAGCATCAAGGGTCTTTTCCAGAGCTGGCTCCTTGCATCAAGTGGCCAAAGTATTGGAGCTTCAGCTTCAGCATCAGTCCTTTACCTTCAGCATGAATCTGCCCTTAAACAATGACGTTTCACACATAATCAAAATCATACCTAACAAACAATAATAACTTAATATTATCTAACTTTCCCTATACTCAGATTTCCCAATCATTTCATAGATACATTTATAATAGGCTTACACAATGCATTTGATTGCAATATACATTTAAGTCTCTTTTATTCAAAGAGAACCCTATGCTATCCCTGACTTATTAAAGAAACCAGATCAGAGAAAGACAAATATCATATTATATCACATATATATATAGCCTAAAGAAATGATACAAGTGAACATATTTACAAAATAGAAATAGACACTCACACATAAAAAAATGAACTTAAGATAACCAACGGGGAAAGTGGTAGGATGGCAGAGCNTTTGTCTTGGATGGAAAAAGAAGAGCTGGGTATGCAGTAGTCTCCAATTTTGAAACCATAGGGGCTATGCCTCTGCCACCAGGTACTTCAGCCCAATTAGCTGAGCTCATAACCCTGACTCGAGCTTTAGAGCTGGGAAAAGGAAAATGGATAGTCATTTACACTGATTCTAAATATGTCTTTCTGGTGCTATTGACCACCCAAGGATCCACAATCAAATATGGTGATCAGATTCTTGAACTCTTGGAGGCAGTCCATCTGCTCACCGAGGTTTCAGTCTCCCACTGTAAAGGACATCAAAAAGGGGACACAGAAGTGGCACGAGGGAACCAAGCAGCTGATTAGGCAGCTAGGAGAACAGCATTACAGAACCATGACCTAATAGAGATTGCCACCTTAGTTCCACAGACCAATTTGCCAGAAACTCCTTTATATACTGAAGGTGAGACTCTTAAAGCTAATAGGGCTTTCAAGAAGATCATATGGGGTGGTTTCAAAAAGAAAGACTCCTTTTTCTGCCTGGGAACCTCCAATGGAAGTTGGTTAACTCCTTACATGCCACTATTCATTTTGGAGAAAAGGCCCTCTAAAGATTACTAGAAAGGTCCTTCAGAGGAACAGCCTTCCAAACAACTATAAGACAGGTGGTCTCCTCTTGTCCCACTTGCTAATTACACAACCCCCAAGGAGCTCGCAGACCCCTGCTGTCCCAGCCCATTAAACGATGTGGGGGCTACCCAGGAGAGGTCTGGCAGATGGACCTCACCCAGATGTCAGTTTCTCAAGGGTATAAATACCTATTAGTCATGATAGATACATTCACAGGATGGATTGAAGGCTTTCCCACTCAGACTGAGAAGGCTGAGGAGGTGGTTAAAAAACTGCTTCATGAAATCATTCCAAGATTTAGTCTGCCCAGGTCATTACAAAGTGACAATGGGACATCATTTACTTCCAAGGTCACCCAAGGGGTCTCAAAAGCATTGGGCGTTACTTATTATCTCCATTGTGCCTGGAGGCCTCAATCTTCGGAAAAAGTAGAAAGAGCCAATCAATTCTTAAAATGAGCTATAAAAAAGATAACCCAGGAGACATCCCTGGGATGGAAGGAGCTTTCCTCTGCACCCGCATTGCCCGTAAGGAACAGCTGGTCTTAGTCCTTATGAGATGCTATATGGGAGACATTTTGTTTATGTCAATGACTTCTTCCTAGATCCAGTGGTTCAGACCCTCCAGTCTTATACCATGGCCATTGGGCAATTCCAACAGGATATACGCTTGTGGGGTATAAACCAGGACCCAAAAGATTCTAAGGAGTCACCACTATATGCTCCGGGGACTCAAGTCCTAATTAAAGTCTGGAAAGATGGGTCCCCAAAAGCTCAACCCCAGCCCATATGAAAGGGCCCCTACCCTGTAATACTTTCTACCCCCACAGCAGTCAAGTTACCAGGACATGACACCTGGATTCACGACTCACGAGTCAAGCCATGGAAGAAAACAGAAGAGGACACTCAAAACACCTGTGAGCCCCTGGGAGATCTCAGATACCTATTCAGGACTACCAATGAATGCCATTCTAATGAACACCCACAAAATCTAGTTCTGGGGATAAGATTTCTCAGGATAGCTCTAAATAGCCAACACAGTTTGACAGAGATTGTACTCCAAAACAGACAAGAGATAGATCTACTGATCCCTGAACAAGGAGGGACTTGAGCCATCCTGGCGATGTGAATTTAAAAATGACTAATGCCCCTACTAGTCCTTGTTATGCTATGCTGATGATGCTTATGATTATTCCATGTAGTGTCAATTGTCTAACCTGTTTTGTCTCTGCCCATGTCAACAAGCTACAACATACAGTGCCAGTTTAACAAAAATATAAAACTACAGCCAACCACAAAAAATATCATACACCCTTAGATGGACACCACTATAAGGACTCTGAGGCTTGAGACTAGCAAGAGGGGGAGGCTCAATATCCCTTGCTGTCCCAGTTCAGCAGGAAGTAGCCAGAAAGACCTCGATGCACCTATTCCCAAAGAATTGGCCCTCCCATCTCTTGAGGGGAGAATGTTAGGTAGGTAGAATAGGGAAAAGGAGTCCAAAATGGAGATGGCTAAAAAAACAAAGAAGGTCAAAGGAAGGTCCAAGGACCAGAGTGAAGACTTCAGGTAGAACAAACAGCACTCCTGGCTAAGCCCAATTTGCATAGGGCAGGCCCAGGTGGAGGAAAAAAACATATAAAAGGGGGAGCCAAAGCGCGCGCTCTCTTTCTCTCCCATGTGCATGTGCTCTGTCTCTCTCTCTCTCCCTCTCTCTCTCCCTCTCTCCCTCCTCCATGCACTCCTCCACTTTCTTCTCTTCAAGTCTTTGGGTTGGCATGCCCTCACGTTTTGAGGATGGATTCTCCCGCTATCTTCTAAATAAAACAGAGATGTAACACTGATTTGCCTAAGAGCTATAACACGGTTTGTCCAAGACCCAAGAGCTGTAATGCACCGAGGGCTTTAATGTCCGTCACTCCAAATCTTTGTTGTGATGAACAAAGAACTGAGGAACATATACTCGTGTGACAGTATCTTGTTAGTTATATGTTAATTTATAATTTATTACCATATTCTATAATTGGCATAGACTGCTGTCATGGTCCTTTAATGGACTGGAACTTGGTGGTCTGGAGTCGACAATAAGAAAGTGAAAGAGAAAGAGAGAGAAAGAGAAAGACAGAAAGACACAGGGACCCAAGCTTTGATGGAACAAGGGTGTTTTATTAGCAGAAATGTAGGCTTATGTATCTTTAGCAAGATGATTACTTAGCTATTACACAGGATGAAATTTTAACAACAGCCATAATATGGATAGTCTAATACATACAAAGTCACTGCCACTGAAAAGTCACTACCTATCTCATCCTATGACCTCAGTCCTGAGAACTGCATGCAGCTCTACTCGTTCTCGGAATAGGAACTGATAAGGAACAGAGAATCCTTGAGAAATAGAAAACAGAGTGCAGGAATTCTCCTGTTAAATGTTCCCTGACAGACTGCTTAGTCACAGCTTGAAATTTTTACTTCTAACCATTTTCTGAAAAATGGAAAAATCTTAAGATAGTTTAGCTGGATTTTGGTCTATTATTTAGTTGGATTTTGGTCTATACTTAACAGAATTTCACATACAATTACAGTTACATGTTAGAAAATTATCCACAAAGATATATTTTTCAGGATCATCTTTTCTTTTAAAGTATTCCTGGAATTATTTCTCTTCATCTTGAAGAATTCTCTTTAGTATTTCATTAGAATTTCTTTTTAATATTTCTTTAAGAATTATCTTTATTACTTCTTTCTTTTTAGTATTTTGCACAGGTTTACTGACAGATTGTATTAACTTTTGTTTCTGCAAACACATACTAGTTTGGGGTTCATGTTTTTCAAAAATGATGAAGGTTTTTACATTGACAAAATTGTATTCTTTGATGTCAAAAATATTTTAAAATGTTTCTTCTGTCTTATATATTTCTAAGGTAAACTGTAAGTTTTAATTTTACTATTATAATAATGATATTTCATTTTTTCTAGATGCTTTCAATTTCAAGATGTTTTCTTTGAATATAATTTTCCAGTGTTTATCATNCTCTTATACACATCTTTCTTCTGTCTTATATATTTCTAAGGTAAACTGTAAGTTTTAATTTTACTATTATAATAATGATATTTCATTTTTTCTAGATGCTTTCAATTTCAAGATGTTTTCTTTGAATATAATTTTCCAGTGTTTATCATTATATACGTACATTTAGTTATAGCTTGAAACTAATTTAATTAAATATAATCTATACTTGTTTTACTTCATCTTGCTTGAATTTTACTGATAGGCACATCACTTCATTCTAATCATGAACTGAATTAAATGG
Organism: Neotragus pygmaeus; assembly: GCA_006410875.1. Taxonomy (NCBI): domain Eukaryota; kingdom Metazoa; phylum Chordata; class Mammalia; order Artiodactyla; family Bovidae; genus Neotragus; species Neotragus pygmaeus. The sequence continues at coordinate 293,862 of SJYV01038623.1, read as the reverse complement.
GACTTGGCTGATGCTGTGATCATACTCATTGAACATCTGGCTCTTTTCTGTTTCCTATGGAGTACTCTTAGGTTTTTAAATCAGAATCTAGCAGATTTTAATGTTCAGTTTCTCAGATGTACCATTTTGTCTTCTGAATATCAATTAATCTCCTTAATCTCTTGGCAAGAGATGGCTGAATAAACATAAATAAAAATACACACATTTACTAAACATATATACATTTGTGAGTATTTGCAATTTCTAATTTTAACCATTAATATCTTTTTTATATAATTTTATACACAACTATAATTTTTATTTACTTATTTCTAGTTTTTCAATAAAAGAATTGGTCTACTATGCTCAAATACATCCTTCTTACAAGCAGACTACACAATTCTTGGCTTATATTTTGAGAACAATATTGACAGCTGGCCTCAGTGACCAAATAGAATTTATTTTGAACAGTATCTAGTCACTTGTGACAGTTCTAGAAACATTATCTATTACATCCTACATTTTCATTTCTGCTGCTGCTCCTGCTAAGTCACTTCACTTGTGTCTAACACTTATCAGTCCCATGGACTGCAGCCTACCAGGCTCCTCCATCATGGATTTTCCAGGCAAGAGTACTCGAGTGGGGTGCCATTGCCTTCTTGGTTTCATTTGCTGGATTAGTAAATTTAAGAATATATGTGTATATTTATCAGGTCAGTTCAGTCACTCAGTCGTGTCTGACTCTTTGCAACCCCATGGACTGAAGCATGTCAGGCTTCTTATCCATCACCAAATCCTAGAGCTTATTCAAACTCATGTCCACTGCATCGGTGATGCCATCCAACAATCTCATCCATTGTCATCCCCTTCACATCCTTACTTTAATCTTTCCCAGCATCAGGGTCCTTTTTCAATAAGTGCATTCTTCACATTAGGTGACCAAAGTATTGGCGTTTCAGCTTCAGCATCGGTCTTTCAAATGAATATTCAGGACTGATTTCCTTTAGGAGTGACTGGTTGGATATCCTCGCAGTCCAAGGGACTCTAAAGATTCTTCTCAAATACCAGAGTTCAAAAGCATTAGTTCTTCACACTCAGCTTTTTTTAGAGTCCAACTTTCATATCCACACATGACTACTGGAAAAATCATAGCTCTGACTAGATGGACCTTTGTTGGTAAAGTAATGTCTTGCTTTTTAATATGCTGGCTAGGTTGGTTATAACTTTTCTTCCAGGGGGCATGTGCCTTTTTATTTAATGGCTGCAGTCACCATGCTCAGTGATGTTGGAGCCCCCAAAATAAACTCCCTCACTGTTTCCATTGTTATCTTACCTATTTGTCATGAATTAATGGGACAGGATGTCATGATCTTTGTTTTCTGAATGTTGAGCTTTAAGCCAACCTTTTCACTCTCCTCTTTCACTATCCTCAAAAGGCTCTTTAGTTCTTCTTCACTTTCTGCCATAAGGGTGGTGTGATCTTCATATCTGATATTACTGATATTTCTCCTGGAAATCTTGATTCCAGCTTGTGCTTCATCCAACCCAGCATTTCACATGAGGTACTCTGCATATAAGTTAAATAAGCAGTGTGACATTATACAGCCATGACATACTCCTTTCCCGATATGGAATCACTAAGATCATGGCATCTGGTCCCATCACTTCATGGCAGATAGACGAAGAAACAGTGGAAATAGTGTCAGACTTTATTTTGGGGGGGGGGATCCAAAATAACTGCAGATGGTGATTGTAGCCATGAAATTAAAAGACGTTTACTCCTTGGAAAGAAAGTTATGACCAACTGAGATAGCATATTAAAAAGCAGAGATATTACTTTGCCAACAAAGGTCCGTCTAGTCAAGGCTATTGTTTTTCCAGTAGTCATGTATGGATGTGAGAGTTGGACTGTGAATAAAGTGAAAAAAGGAGAGTGAAAAAGTTGGCTTAAACCTCAACATTCAGAAAACTAAGATCATGGCATCCAGTCCCATCACTTCATGGCAAATAGATGGGGAAACAGTGGAAACAGTGGCTGATTTTATTTTCTTGGGCTCCAAAATCATTACAGATGGTGACTGCAGCCATGAAATTAAAAGACACTTACTCCTTGGAAGGAAAGTTGTGACCAACCTAGACAACATATTAAAAAGCAGAGACATCACTTTTTCAATGAAGGCCCATCTAGTCAAGGCTATGGTTGTTCCAGTAGTCATGTATGGATGTGAGAGTTGAACTATAAAGAAATCTGACCGCCAAAACATTGATGCTTTTGAACTGTGGTGTTGGAGAAGACTCTTGAGTGTCCCTTGGACTGCAAGGAGATCCAACCAGTCCACTCTAAAGGGGATCAGTCCTGGGTGTTCTTTGGAAGGAATGATGCTGAAGCTGAAACTCCAGTACTTTGGCGACCTCATGCAAAGAACTGACTCATTGGAAAAGACTCTGATGCTGGGAGGGATTGGGGGCAGGAAGAAAAGGGGACGACCAAGGATGAGATGGCCGGATGGCATCACCAACTGAATGGCTGTGAGTATGAGTGAACTCCGGGTGTTGGTGATGGATAGGGAGGTCTGGTGTGCTGCAATTCATGGGATCACAAAGAGTCGGACACGACTGAGCGACTGAACTGAACTGAACTGTTGTTCTATGGACTGTTCTAAGTGTGGCTTCCTGACCTGTATACAGATTTCTCAGAAGGCAGATTAGGTGGTCTGGTATTCCCATCTCTTTACGAATTTTCCACAGTTTGTTGTGATCTGCACAGTCAAGAATTTGGCATAGTCAATAAAGCAAAAGTAGATGTTTTTCTGGAACTCTCTTGCTTTTCCAATGATCCAGTGGATGTTAGCAATTTGATCTCCAGTTCCTCTGTCTCTTTTAAAACCAGCTTGAATATCTGGAAGTTCACGGTTCATATACTGTTAAAACCTGGCTTGGAGAATTTTGAGCATTACTTTGCTAGTGTGTGAGATAAGTGCAATTGTGCGGTAGTTTGAGCATTCTTTTCATGACCTTTCTTTGGGATTGGAATGAAAACTGACCTTTTCCAGTCCTGTGGCCACTGTTAAGTTTTCCAGATTGACTGGCATATTGAGTGCAGCACTTTCACAGCATCATAATTTATGATTTGAAATAGCTCAACTGGAATTTCATCACCTCCACTAGCTTTGTTCATAGTGATACTTCCTAAAGCCCACTTAAGCTCACATTCCAGGATGTCTGGCTCTAGCTGAGCGATCACACCATCGTGATTATCTGGGTCATGAAGATATTTTTTGTATAGTTTTTCTGTATATTCTTGACTTCTTAGTATGTTCTGCTTCTGTTAGGCCCATACAATTTCTCTCCTTTATTGTGCCCATCTTTGCATGAAATCTTCCCTTGGTATCTCTAATTTTCTTGAAGAGCTCTCTAGTCTTTTCTATTCTATTGTTTTCCTCTATTTCTTTGCATTGCTAGCTGAGGAAGGCTTTCTCATATCTCTATGTTATTCTTTGGAACTCTGCATTCAAATAGGTATATCTTTACTTTGCTTCTTTGCCTTTAGTGTTTCTTCCTTTCTCATCTATTTGTAAGGCCTCTTCTGACAACCACTTTGCCTTTTTACATTTCTTTTTCTTGGAAATGGTCTTGATCATTGCCTCCCATACAATGTCACAAACCTCTATCCATAGTTCTTCAGGCATTCTGTCTATCAGATCTAATCCCTTGAGTTTATTTGTCACTTCCACTGTATAATTGTAAGGGATTTGGTTTAGGACATAGCTGAATGGTCTAGTGGTTTTCCCTCCTTTCTTCAATTTAAGTCTCAATTTGGCAATAAAGAGTTCATGATCTGAGCCACAGTAAGCTCCTGGTCTCGTTTCTTCTGATTGTATAGAGCTCCTCTGTCTTTGGCTGCAAAGAATATAATCAATCTGATTTCAGTATTGACCATCTGTTGATGCCCATGTGTTGTATCTTCTCTTGTGTTGTTGGGAGAGGGTGTTTGCTATGACCAGTGTGTTCTCTTGGCAAAACTCTGTTAGGCTTTGCCCTGCTTCATTTTGTACTCCAAGACCAAATTAGCTTTTTACTCCAGCTAGCTCTTGACTTTCTACTTTTGCATTCCAGGTCCCTATTAAGAAGAAGATATCTATTTTGGGTGTTAGTTCTGGAAGGTCTTATAAGCCTTCAAAGAACTGTTCAATTTCAACTTCTTCAGTATTACTGTCAAAGCATAGACGTGGATTACTGTGATGTTAAATGGTTTGCCTTGGAAATGAACAGATATCATTATTTCATTTTTGACAGTGCATTTCTTCATTTTGAGAGTGCAAGTATGGATTTTGGGCTCTTTTGTTGACTATGATGGCTACTCCATTTCTTCTAAGGGATTCTTTTCCACAATAGTAGATATAACGGTCATCGGAGTTAAATTCATCCATTCTAGATTATTTTAGCTCATTGATTTCTAAAATGTCAATGTTCACTCTTCCCATATCCTGTTTGACCACTTCCAATTTGCCTTGTTTCATAGACCTAACATTCCAGGTTCCTATGTATTGTTGCTCTTTGCAGCATCAAATTTTACTTCCATCATTCACCATATCCACAACTGGGTGTTGTTTTTTCTTTGGCTCCATCGCTTCATTCTTTCTGGAGTTATTTCTCCACTCTTCTCCAGTAGCATATTGGACACCTACAAACGTGAGGAATTCATCTTTCAGTGTCATACCTTTTTGCCTTTTCATACTGTTCATGGAGTTCTCAAGGCCAGAATACTGAAGTGGTTTGCCATTCCTCTTCTCCAGTGGACTATGTTTTGTCAGAACTCTCCGCCATGACCCATCTGTCTTGGTTGGCCATACATGGCATTGCTCAGCATTTCATTGAGCTAGACAAGGCTGTGGAAGTTTGGTTAATTTTCCATGGTTTCAGTTTTTCATTCTGTCTGCCCTCTGATGGATAAGGATAAGAGTCTTATGGAAGCTTCCTGATGGGAGAGACTGACAGAGGAGAAACTGGGTCTTATTCTGATGTGCAGGGCATGTTCAGTAAATCTTTAATCCAATTTTCTGTTGTTGGGAAGGGCTGTATTCCCTCCTTGTTACTTAACCTTAGGCCAAACTATGGTGGAGGTAATGAAGATAATGGGACCTCATTCCAAAGGTCCCATGCACTCATTCCTGGACACTGCTCCTTTCTCCTGGCTCCTGATGTGCACAAGGTTTTGTTTGTGCCCTCCAAGAGTCTGTTTCCTCAGTCCTATGTAGGTTCTGGTGGTTCTATGGTGGGGTTAATGGTGACATCCTCCAAGAAGGTTTATACTTTATCCAGGTCTGCTGCACCCAGAGTCCCTTCAGCAGGCCACTGCTGACCTGTACCTCCACAGGACACTCAGATACAGTTCTTGCTCAATCTCTGTGGTTTGGGTGTGCGTTTTCTGCCCTTCCCATGTCTGAGCAGCTCAGGCAACCAGGTGCTTGGTGCGCACACTGTTCCAGGTGGGCCATGCATCTTAATCACCTCCCCAGTTCCAGACACTCGGTTTCTCCAGGTGTGAGCACCGTCTCAGGTGCCATATGTCTCCTCACAAGAACTGATCTTAGGCTGTGACCCTCCTGCCAGAAATCAACCATCCAGGATCTCAGGAAGACATGGTTAGCAGCTGGGAGCCTGCTCACAGTTTGGTGGAAGACGTTGTCTCTGGAGCTGAGATTGGAGCAGTCACTTGTCTTCTGCATCTGACTGTCTCAAGCCTGACTCTCTGCCTCTGGGTGGACAGGGGCTGGTACACACTGGTAAGGTTGTTAGGTTAGAGCTTTTTGCAGGAAAGTTATCTTTTCTGGAGTTGCAGTTAGGCATATATTCTGTTTTCTTTTTTTTTTTTTCTTTTCCTCTCGTTTATTTTTGCTTTATGAGATTCCAAAACTCTCTATAGACCCATCTGTGAGTAGGTTTCCTAGTGTGTGGAAACTTCTTCTCCTTGATGACTTTCTCCCCAGCACAAGTCTAATCCCTAACTCATTTGTCTCTCTTTTTGTCTTATATTTTGTCTATCTCCTTTTAAAGAAAATGGGCTGCCTTTCTGAGTGTCTGGTGTCCTCTGCTAGTGTTCAGAAGTTGTTTTGTGGAATTTTCTCAGCATTCAAATGATCTTTTGAAGAATTTGTGGGGAAGAAAGTGGTCACCCAGTCCTATTCCTTCATGTATATTTATACATCCAGCTATATTCTGTTTTGGGATATTGGCCAAAAAAAAAAAAAAGGGTCAAATGTATTATTCAAATTCATTTAAATAGAAAATATTCATTAATAGTCTCACACTCATTAATAGTATTTTTTAAACCCCAAATACTGTTGAATAGTGTTTCATATAATAAAAAGCTTGTTTTAAAGTAAACTTACTTAATTGCAGATATGAAGAAACTTTTGAATAATATTAAATTTGTTTCTCTGGAGAGTCAATCTGTTACTATATTACAGTATGTTACAAAGAATTTTCATTGTTCAATATTAAAGATATGATTTTGGGGAAAATTATCAAGTTGAGTCTATGAATTTTGAAAATCTGGAGAAATTTCCACATGTATGTTTATCATTGGTGCATAGATATAATTAATGAAAGTCCCAGTATCTCACTTTGCCTTTTCTTACTTTAATAAGACGTAAAACACTAGCACAGTAGTTATGTCAAAAGCTGATGGCAAGTAAATTAATATAATCTTCTTCTAGTTATCAATTATGGATTTTCTGAAAGCTTGTGATAATAGGATCATTTTTAGCTATTCATTCTAATAAAGACAACAATGTAGCTTTGAAGGTGTAAAAAGTGAATTCATTGGATCAAAAAATAATTTCCATGATTAAAATAGACTTTAGGAGGAAAATCCTTTTTCATTATACATGAGAAAATGTAAGTGCTTGTCAAATGTAAATGTTCAAAGATATCTAATAAAACCATATTTATAGAAAGTTTTATTAGACTAGAATAAAAATTCTTACAGAGGTTGCTATGGATATGAATTATTAGCCTCAAAAAGCCAGTTATATTTTTTAATCATTTCAATATTAGCCTGGAAAATCCCATGGATGGAGGAGCTTGGTAGGCTGCAGTCCATGGGATCACTAGGAGTTGGACACGACTGAGCGACTTCACTTTCACTTTTCACTTTCATGCAAATGGCAACCCACTCCAGTGGTCTTGCTTGGAGAATCCCAAGGAGGGGGCGCCTGGTGGGCTCCCCTCTATGGGGTTGCATAGCGTTGGACATGACTGAAGTGACTTAGCAACAGCAGCAGCAATATTAGCACTGGCTGAGGAAAAGACTCCTGGGAGTCTCTTGGACTGCAAGGAGATCCAATCAGTCCATTCTAAAGGAGATTAGCCCTGAGTGTTCTTTGGAAGGAATGATGCTAAAGCTGAAACTCCAGTACTTTGGTCACCTCATGTGAAGACTTGACTCATTGGAAAAGACTGATGCTGGGAGGGATTGGGGGCAGGAGGAAAAGGGGACAACAGAGGATGAGATTGTTGGATGGCATCATTGACTTGATGGATGTGAGTCTGAGTGAACTCCGGGAGTTGGTGATGGACAGGGAGGCCTGGCGTGCTGCAGTTCATGGGGTCGCAAAGAGTCGGACACGACTGATCGACTGAACTGAACTGAGGGTCAAAGAAGGTTGATATCTTTGTTGTTACTCAATTTTTCCCCTTTTTAAATATTAATAGACTTCTAATTTTTTTTTACTGTTACCTGTTTATATATCATAAAAAGAAGGCAAATTNGATCGACTGAACTGAACTGAGGGTCAAAGAAGGTTGATATCTTTGTTGTTACTCAATTTTTCCCCTTTTTAAATATTAATAGACTTCTAATTTTTTTTTTACTGTTACCTGTTTATATATCATAAAAAGAAGGCAAATTTAGTTAGTTAAAACATATTAATGACCACTTTTGCTATCTCTCCAAAATTACCATATTCTTTGATTCTATATTTGTGTTAAATTTGGCATACCAGTTGTATTAATAGTTTTTAACAGTATTTATTTAAATTCATATTTACTTTTAGTTACCTTTAATTCTTTCCTTCCTGCAGGATTTTTCTCTAGTATTATTTTCTTTCTTCCTGAATGATNCACCACATTGCTCTCTAACAATCAACCGACAGACTGAAATTACTTACTCTATGGTATCACTTTTCAGTTTCTGCAATGTTCAAAAATCTCAAAGAAAAAAGAAAACTAGACGTTTAAATAAATAGTTCAGATTTCTAGATTTCATTATTTAAAAGTCAACTGTCAAAAATAGAATTATGAATGCTGTTTATGTGTCTTCACTGTGCATCATTAATGGAGAAAACTGCATAATGTATGCACTGAATTCATGTTAAATTAGTAAACCCACACCTCAAACAGGCTCTCAATATTGCCTAGTCTTAAAAATTAATAATCTTAGAATAAGTGTGAGTTTCTAGCTTAAAGTTACATGTTTTTATCAGCAAAGCTTCTCTAGAGCAACAGAACAATAAGATATGTGTATGTGTGTGTGTATCTGTATCACTAGAGAACCCACAGAGACTGAGGGTTGATTGTACTTTGCCATTTTAAATAAGCAACTTGAGTATCTGAAGATTTTGATATCTTTGGAATTCTAGAGCAAATTTCCCATGAAAACCTAGGGACACCTGAGATAAAGATGGAAAGACGATTTATTTTTATTTTTAGGAATTGATAGAATTGTGGGGGTTGGTAAATTTGAGATTTCTAAGACTGGCCAACAGGATAGAAACTTGTTGGGGTATGGATCAGTGGTTGCTTGTTATACCAATCTAGTCATACATCTCTGAAAATTTAATTGACATATTCCAAACTAAATACTTTTAACTGTTTCACAGATGTTTGTATTTATAGTTTCCTCCATACATCCACATTAATAATCTTTGATTAATAAATTAATTAAAACTACAGGAACTAAACCATGAATAACTTGAAAACCACTGCTGAAGCAAGTCACTATTACTTTTCAGTATATGTTTGGTTGAAAATTTGAGTTCATTTATCAAAGGGTATGGAGATGCCAATAAAACATAATTTATGAATAAAAGGAGTAAATCAAATGGAACTGGGTCAACAATAAACAGAAAAATATATACAAATTTCACTTGGTTTTATATTTTTACATCACATCACATTCAAAAGAATATCTAATTCTACATTTTACTACAATAGTACTATAGTATATTAGTGCATTATTTCTGTGTTGTACTGGTATGAGATTTTTGTTGTACAATTATCGGGTGAGGAAAAATGTAAACAAAACAACCCCCCCCCCCAAAAAAAAAAAAGGCTTTAAAAAGCTCTGCTTGGAACTTTTCCATTTTCATGGATTAAAAAAAAAAAAAAAGCCTTTTCCATGTTTGAAGAATAAAGATATGGGCAAAATTAGGTTTTCACTACCATTTTAATGATTATTTGATTATAGAAGCATAATATTGAGCTAGAAGAAGGGAAATCAGACAGATTAATCTCATTACCAAAAAGTCAACAGGAAAAAATAAATATAGAAACAAAACGTCTGGATTATTGAAGATAAGTTAATTAACAGAGTAAGAAAAAAATTATGCCTTCCCTCTGAATTAGGAAGGAACATTATAAAGGGTATAATCACAACACTGACAATGATTGCCAACACTTCTTGTAGTAGGCACAGGTTTTCCCTAAGGAGACACATAATTACAACAAATTGTGATTTGGTAGGCATGAGTTTTCTTTTAAATTCAAACATTTTTAAGTCACAGAAGTGTACTTTATAAGTGCTTAATTTATCCTTGGAACTATAGATTTTAATATTCTAATCACAAATCACCAAGTAATTACTAAAATAAGCTATTTAATGTTATTTTTGAAAAAATATATAAAACACTATTTTATATTATAATGTATGTACTGAATTTGGAAGTATAAAAACCAGTCACATAATCAAATAACTTAATCACACTGTAAGATTGAAGATGCCTAAATGCCCTCTGTCACATTTTCTTCTTTGTTTATTAAAGCCAAGAAGTAACACCATGAACATTGGGGTACACGTGTTTCTTTCCATTCTGGTTTCCTTGGTGTGTATGCCAATCAGTGGCATTGCTGGATCATAGGCAGTTCTATTTCCAGTTTTTAAAGGAATCTCCACACTGTTCTCCATAGTGGCTGTACTAGTTTTCATTCCCACCAACAGTGTAAGAGGGTTCCCTTTTCTCCACACCCTCTCCAGCATTTATTGCTTGTAGACTTTTGGATCACAGTTAACCTCCAATTAAAATAAATAAATTTATATTAAAAAAAGTAACACAAAGTATTTGATTCAACTTCATGCAAATAAAATTTAAATCTTAAAAAATAAAAAAAAGAAGAAGTAAACACCACTGGGAACACGTTTATGTTTAATAAAATTAGCTTTGACTTCCTTAGTTGTCCAGTAGTTAAGACTCCATGCTTTCAATGCAGGGGGCACTAGCTTGATTCCTGGTGGGGAACTAAGTTCTCACATGCCATACTGAGTGGCCAAATAAATAAATAAAATTAGGTTTCTGAATTTGGTATATCAAGGAAAATATATCTTAGGAGAAATAAAGATGTCCTGAGACAGCTGGAGTGGGAGTACTTCTTTGAAGATTTAAAATTATGATAAAAGATTTAAGGAGAGGTTAAATAAAAGAGTGAGAAATACCTATTAGATGATGCTAAGAAATTATGGCAGTTCAGAAAATAATTTTAAAACCAAAAAACTGGCATCACTTTCACTCAGAAAGTATTCTGGGAAGTTTGCAAAATAAACAACAACAATAATAAAATATATTTATGTGATCTGGCTTAAAAAAAAAAAAAAACAGAACAATGCTTATCTGGGAAGGATTGCAAGTCGGGGGATGGGGTGGAAATTGACAGAAATGGAAATATGAGAGCATTCTGGTCATCAGAAACTGTTCTAAGACATAACGTGGTATAATTTACCTGGATATATCCATTTGGCAAAATCGTAATGCTGTTTTAAGGCTGGCAATGATGAGTTTATGTACTGTTGATTAAATAAATTAATCATTAAAATTATGGAAGTTCAGTGATTGCATTTTAAAATCAACTTTATAAAACAGTAGTCTTATTTTATTGGTTTTACAAGGAAAGGGGTATTTAGTCATTTTTGTCACTGATGTGGCCTTCTGTCACATTGACAGTATGATTCTAATGTAGACTTTTCTGAGCTTCATCATTTGACTCCCAGCAATGCTAATGTTTGTTGTTGCTGTTGTTCAATCAGTTTGTCATATCCAACTCTTTATGACCCCATGGACTACAGTATGCCAGGCTTCCCTGTCATTCACTATTTTCTAGAGTTTACGCAAACTCATGTCCATCAAGTTGGTGATGCCATCCAACCATCTTCTGTTGCCCTCTTCTCCTCCTGCCTTCAATATTTCCCAGGATCAGGGTCTTTTCCAATTAGTCAGCTCTTCACATTAGGTGACCAAAGTATTGGAGTATCAGCTTCATCATCAGTCTTTCCAGTGAATATTCAGGGTTGATTTCCCGTAGGGTTGATTGACTTGATCTCAAAGTCCAAGGGATTTTCAAGTCTTCTCCAATACCACAATTCAAAAGCATCAATTCTTTGGTTCTCAGTCTTCTTTAAGATCCAACTCTCAAATCCATACATGGCTACTGGAAAAACCATAGTTTTGACTACATGAACCTTGGTTAGGGAAATGATGTCTCTTCTTTTTAATATGCTATCTAGGTTTGCCATAGATTTTCTTCCAAGTATTTTTTAATTTCATTATGGAATTACAAGTCTCATAATGCAATGGGGAATAAGGGAGAGAAAAATTTATAAGCACCCCCTTTGACTAGGGGGAAGTGAGAGATGATTACTGTCACTGGCTAAGTTATTTTGCAATGCAGTAGGCATATTTGCACCCCAAAGTACAGGGTCGAGGAATATTTCATTTGACTTCTCAATGTGGACTCTCCAGTGCATTTTCTCTGCAACTTTACCTTTTTGTTCTCTAGGAAACTCTTGCTTTTTACCCTTCTTGAACACTTCTGAATAAGGCATTAGGTTATATGCTCTTCAAGTAAACATCTCAGCCTGTTTTCAGCCTGGAGAAATTTGGAGGCTTAAGGTGTATTTCCATCTTGTAAGTTTTAGTCTCTTTTAATTTAAGGTGGGAGCTAATACAGTTCCTTTTAAAATTTATTTCCTATAAATCTGAATTCTATATGTCAAAAACCATTTTCACACTTTCTATCTAACCATTGCCACTCTGGGCTTGTGATGTTGTGACATATTGTCCTTAAGGTTTCTTGTGCTCAGTCGCTCAGTCCCATGCAACACTTTGTGACACTTTGGGATATAGCCCACTAGGCTCCTTTGTCCATGGAATTTTTCAGGAAAGAATGCTGGAGTGGGTTGCCAATTCCTCCTCTAGGGGATCTTCCTAATTCAGAGGTTAACCTACATCTCCTGTGTCTCCTTCATTGCAGGTGGATTCTTTACCTTCCAAGCCATTAGCTAATCCCCTGTGAGGTCTCCTAGAAGTCATTTTACCTGAGAGGACAAATCTCTTTAACTTTTTCTATGGTATTAACAAAGGAAATCAGAGTTATAGTTCTAATTTGCTTTGCCTCCAGATTTTATTTTAATTTTAGAAGGTTTTATGTCTAAAAGAGTGGGTGAGAGATACACTATTTAACTAAAAGAGTTCTCAGCTTATTATATTTTTTTCTAAGTTTTGCTTCAAATCTCTCACTTTATCTCTTTAGTTTTTCTCATTTTCTAGTATACTACCATATGTACCTGGTAAAATCTACATAAAATGTTAATATTATTCTATGAAACTTTACTTCTCAAATCTTAAATGTCCTTAGGCACATGCTTCTCTATCATCCAAGAAATTAGAAGTAGAAACCTAACCATTTTTTGGTCACAATCATATTATACGGATTATCATTTTTCAAGCTTTCTGTAACAATTTTTTCACCATCTTTCAGCTCCTGCAAATAGTCTCTTCAAACTTTACCAGAGTATGCTACTGACAAATCTCAAGACACAAAACTCAAGGTTTGGGTTTTTTTTTTGTTTGTTTGTTTGTTCTTGCTTTGTTTTTCCAGCAGCACCACACTCTTGTAACAAATTCATCTCTTACAGCTATCATAGAAAGCAAACCATCTCTATAATGTTGTATTTTATTCCATGTCATAACTTCTCAGAGTGTACTCCAAGAATTTTTGAGATCCCAAAGTCCTTCTAGGGTCTGTAATTGTCAAAATTGTTTTTTACCATATTTCTAAGATATAATTTATATTTTCGAGTGAAAATTGTACAGCAAAGCTTTTCAGATGTCATACGAAATATGATGACACACTTCTAAATGTTAATGGAATATATAATTGTGTATTTTTGCCTTAATTTTCCAAGATAGTATGTTTAGCATATAAAATGCATGCATTTTCAGAGATTAGTTCATTTGTCCTCAGTACTCCTCAGTTTAGATCAGTTCAGTCACTCAGTCATGTCCGAATCATGACTCCATGAACTGCAACATGCCAGGCTTCCCTGTCCATCACCAACTCCCAGAACTTGCTCAAACTCATGCCCATCGAGTTGGTAATGTCATCCAATCATTTCATCCTTTGTCAACTTTTCCCTCCTGCCTTCAATCTTTCCCAGCTTCAGGGTCTTTTCCAATGAGTCAGTTCGTCACATAAGGTGGCCAAAGTATTAGAGGTTCAGCTTCCTAGCAGTCTTTCCACTGAATATTCAGGATTGATTTCCTTTAGGATTCACTAATTTGATCTCCTTGCAGTCCAAGAGACTCTCAAGAGTCTTCTCCAAAACTACTGTTCAAAAGCATCAATTATTTGGCACTCAGCTTATTTATACTCTAATGCTCACATCCATACATAACTACTGGAAGAAACAGTTTGACTAGGTGAACATTTGTTGAAAATGTAATGTATCTTTTTTTAAATATGCTTCTGCATATAGGTTACATGATCAGGGTGACAATATACAACCTTGACGTACTCCATTCCCTATCTAGAACCAGTATGTCATTCAGTGTTTATTTCTAACTCTTGCTTCTTGATCTGCATACAGATTTCTCAGAATGCAGGTCAGATGGTCTGGTATTCCAATATTTTGAAGAATTTCCACAATTTGTTGTGATCTACACAGTCAAAGGCTTTGGTGTTGTCAATAAAGCAGAAGGAGATGCTTTTCTGAAACTCTCTTCCTTTTTTGTGATCCAACAGATGTTGGCAATTTGGTTTCTGGGCCCACTGTCTTTTCTAATCCAGCTTAAACATCTGGAAGTTCACAATTCACGTACTGTTGAAGCCTGGCTTGGAGAATGTTGGGCATTACTTTGCTATCATGTGGGGTGAGTTCAATTGTGTGGTAATTTGAACATTATTTGGCATTGCCTTTCTTTAGTATTGGAATAAAAACTGAACTTTTCCAGTCCTGTGGCCACTGCTGAATTTTCCAAATTTACTGGCATATTGAGTGCAGCATTTTAACAGCATCATTTTTTAGGATGTGGATTAGCTCAATTGGAATAATTAATTTACTGCACTGCAAAGTTTATAATTATCTCCATCTTCCTCATGAACAATGGAAGGCCTCATTTGAAAGAGCTCTGCTGGAATTCCATCACATCCACAATCTTTGTTAGTAGTTATTCTCCTTAAGGCCCACTTGACTTCACATTCCAGGATGTCTGGTTCTAGGTGAGTGAGCACACCATCATGGTTATCTGGGTCACAATGATCATTTTTGGATAGACTCGGTAATCTTGCTACCTCTTTGTAATATCTTCTGCTTCTGTTAGGCTCAGCTTATTTTTGTCCTTTATTGTCCCATCTTTGCATAAATATGCTACTGGAGATCAGTGGAGAAATAACTCCAGAAACAATGAAGGGATGGAACCAAAACAAAAACAACACCCGGTTGTGGATGTGACTGGTGATAGAAGCAAGGTCTGATGCTGTAAAGAACAATATTGCATAGGAACCTGGAATGTTAGGTCTATGAATCAAGGCAAATTGGAAGTGGTCAAACAGGATATGAAAAGAGTGAACAACAACATTCTAGGAATCAGCGAACTAAGACAGACTGGAATGGGTGAATTTAACTTGGATGACTATTGTATCTACTACTGTGGGCAGGAATCCCTTAGAGGAAATGGAGTAGCCATCAAGGTCAACAAAAGAGTCTTAAATGCAGTACTTGGATGCAATCTCAAAAATGATAGAATGATTTTTGTTGTTTACCAAGGCAAACCATTCAATATCATGGTAATCCAAGCCTGTGCTGCAACCATTAATGCTGAAGAAGCTAAAGTTGAACGGTTCTATGAAGACCTACAAGACCTTTTAGAACTAACACCAAAAAAAGATGTCCTTTTCATTATAGGGGACAGAAATGCAAAAGTAGGTAGTCAGGAAACACCTGGAATAAGAGGCAAATTTGTCCTTGGAATACAGAATGAAGCAGAGCAAAGGCTAATAGAATTTTGCCAAGAGAATGCACTGGCCATAGCAAACACCCTCTTCCAACAACACGAGAGAAGACTCTACCATGGACATCACCAGATGGTCAACACTGAAATCAGATTGATTATATTCTTTGCAGTCAAAAATGAAGAAGCTCTATACAATCAGCAAAAATAAGACCAGGAGCTGACTATGGCTAAGATCATGAACTCCTTATTGCCAAATTCAGACACAAATTGAAGACAGTAAGGAAAACTACTAGACCATTCAGGTATGACCTAAATCAAATCCCTTATGATTATACAGTGGAAGTGAGAAATAGATTTAAGGGCCTAGATTTGATAGTGTGCCTGAATAACTATGGAAGGAGGTTTGTGGCATTGTACAGGAGACAGGGATTAAGATCATCACCATGGAAAAGAAATGCAAAAAAAGCAAAATGGCTGTTTGAGAAGGCCTTAAAAATAGCTGTGAAAAGAAGAGAAATGAAAAGCAAAGGGAAAAAGGAAAGATATTCCCATCTGAATGCAGAGTTCCAAAGAATAGTAAAGAGAAACCAAAAATCATCCTCAGTGATCAATGAAAAGAACTATAGGAAAACAACAGAATGGGAAAGACAAAAGATCTATTCAAGAAAATTAGAGATACCAAGGGAACATTTCATGCAAAGATGGGCACAATAAAGGACATAAATAGTATAGACATAACAAACGCTGAAGATATTAAGAAGAGGTGACAAGAATATTCAGAAGAATTGTCCAAAAAAAATCATGACCCAGTAATCACAATGGTGTGATCACTCATCTAAAGCCAGGCATCATGGAATGTGAGTCAAGTGCACCTTAGAAAGCATCACTACAAAACAAAGCTAGTGGAGGTGATGAAATTACAGGTGAGCTATTTCAAATCCTGAAAGATGATGCTGTGAAAGTGCTGCACTCAATATGCCAGCAAATTTGGGAAATTCAGCAGTGGCCACAGGACTGGAAAAGGTCAGTTTTCATTCCAATCCCAAAGAAGGGCAATGCCAAAGAGTGCTCGAATTACTGCACAATTGCACTCCTCTAACCTAGATAGCATATTCAAAAGCAGAGATATTACTTTGCCAACTAAGGTCCGTCTAGTCAAGGCTATGGTTTTTCCAGTAGTCATGAATGGATGTGAGAGTCGGACTGTGAAGAAGGCTGAGTGCCGAAGAATTGATGCTTTTGAACTGTGGTGTTGGAGAAGACTCTTGAGAATCCCTTGGACTGCAAGGAGATCCAACCAGTTCATTCTGAAGGAGATCAGCCCTGGAATTTCTTTGGAAATAATGTTAAAGCTGAAACTCCAGTACTTTGGCCACCTCATGCGAAGAGTTAACTCATTGGAAAAGACCCTAATGCTGGGAAGGACTGGGGGCTGGAGGAGAAGGGGACCACAGAGGCTGAGATGGCTGGAGAGCATCACCGACTCAATGGACATGGGTTTGGGTAGTCTGTGGGTGATGGACAGGGAGGCCTGGTGTGCTGCGATTCATGAGGTTGCAAAGAGTCGGACACGGCTGAGTCTGAACTGAACTGAACTTGCATGAAATGTTTCCTTAGTATTTTGAATTTTCTTGAAGAGATCTCTAGTCTTTCCCATTCTATTGTTTCCTCTATTTCTTTGCATTGCTCACTGGGGAAAGCTTTTTTAATCTCTCCTTGCTATGGGTTTAACTTTCCTTTTCTCCTATGCCTTTGGTTTCTCTTCCTTTCTCACCTCTTTTTAAGACCTCCTTAGAAAACTGTTTTGCCTTTTTGCATTTCCCTTTATTGAGGTATTTATTACTCCCTCCTGTACAATGTCTCAAATTTCCGTTCATCTTTCTTCAGGCACCCTATCAGATATAATATCTTGAATATTTTTGTCACTTTCACTGTATAACCATAATGGATTTGACTTAGGTCATACCTGAAAGGTCTAGTGGATTTCTCTACTTCAATTTTAGCCTGAATTTGGTAATAAGGAATTCATGATCTGAGCCACAGTCAGCTCCCGGTCTTGTTTTTGCTGACTGTATAGAGCTTCTCCATCTTTGGTTGCATAGAGTTTAATCAATCTGATTTTGATATTGACAATCTAGTGATGTCCATGTGTAGAGTTGTCTCTTGTGTTGTTGGAAGAGGCTGTTTGATATTACCAGTGTGTTTTCTTAGCAAGACTCTGTTATACTTTTCCCTGCTTCATTTTATACTACAAGGCCAAATTTGCCTGTTTCTCCAGGTATCACTTGACTTTCTACTTTTGCATTCCAGTTCCTTATACTGAAAAGAACATCTTTTTTGGCTGTTAGTTTTTGAAAGTTTTATAGGTCTTCATAGAACCATTCAACTTCTGCTTCTTTGGCATTAGTAGTTGGAGCATAAACTTAGATTATTATTATATGGAATGGGTTGCCTTGGAAAAGAGCAGAGTTCATTCAGTCATTTTTGAGATTGCAGCAAGTACTGCATTTCAGACTCTTTTGTTGACTCTGATGGCTACTCCATTTCTTCTCAGTGATTCTTGCCCACAGTAATAGATTTAATGGTCATCTGAGTTAAATTCACCCATTCCAATTCATTTTAGTTTACTGATTCCTAAAGTGTCAATGTTCACACTTGCCATCTCCTGTTTGACCACTTCTAAATTGCCTTGATTCATAGACCTAACATTTCAGGTTCCTATGCAGTATTGCTCCTTACAGCATCAGATTTAACTTCCATCATAGTCACATCAACAACTGTGTATTGCTGTTGCTTTGGCTCAGTCTCTTCATTCTTTTTGGTGTTATTTCTCCATTCTTCTCTCAGTAGCATTTGGGCACCTACTGATTTATTTAGTTTATCTTTCAGTCATATATTTTTGCCTTTTCTTACTGTTCATGGGGTTCTCAAGGCAAGACTACAGGAGTTGTCTGCCATTCTATTTTCCAATGGACCATGTTTTTTCTGAACTCTCTGCCATGACTCATTCATTTTGGATGGCCCTACAGGGCATGGTTCATAGTTTCATTGAGTTAGACAAGGCTATGTTTAATGTGATCAATTTGATTATTTATCTATGATTGTGGCTTTCATTCTATCTGCCCCCTGAGGGATAAGGATAAGAGGTTTATGAAAGCTTCCTGATGTGAGAAACTGTGGGTGTATATAATGCAATACAGGCCCATATGAAGCATAAGCTGGAATTAAGATTTCAGGGAGAAATATCAAGAATCTCAAATGTGAAGATGACACCACTCTTAGGGAAGAAAATGAGGAGAAACTAAAGAATCTCTTGATGAAATTGAAAGTGGAGAGTGAAAAAGCTGACTTAAAACTCAGCATTCAAAAAACAAAGATTGTAGCATCTTGTCCCATCACTTCATGGAAAATAATGAGGCAACTATGGAAACAGTGAAAGACTTTCTTTTCATGGGCTCCAAAATGACTACAGATGGTGACTGCAGCCATGAAATTAAAAGAGG
Source organism: Neotragus pygmaeus (assembly GCA_006410875.1). Lineage (NCBI taxonomy): Eukaryota > Metazoa > Chordata > Mammalia > Artiodactyla > Bovidae > Neotragus > Neotragus pygmaeus. The sequence continues at coordinate 274,877 of SJYV01038623.1, read as the reverse complement.
CTTGCTCCTTGGTTGAAAAGTTGTGACCAACCTGGGACAGCATATTAAAAAGCTGGGACTTGACTTTGCTGATAAAAGTCCATCTATTCAAAGCTATGTTTTTTCCAATAGTCATCTATGGATGTGAGAGTTAGACAATAAAGAAAGCTTAGCACTGAAGAATTGATGTTTTTGAACTGTGGTGTTGAAGACTCTTGAGAGCCCCATAGACTGAAAGGAGTTCAAACTACCATTCAGTCCTAAAATAAATCAGTCCTACATATTCACTGGAATCACTGTTGCTGAGGCTGAAGCTCCAATATTTCGCCAGCTGATGTGAAGAACTGACTCATTGGAAAAGACCATGATGCTGGCAAAAGTAGAAGGTAGGAAGAGAAGGGGATGACAGAGGATGAGATAGTTTGTTAGCATTCCCAGCTCAATGGACTTGAGTTTTAACAAGCTCCAGGTGTTGGTGCTGGACAGTGAAGTTTGATGTGCTTCAGTCCATGGGGTCACAAAGAGTAGGACAGAACTGAGTGATTGAACTGAATTGAAATTAATTATTCTTGCTATAATTATTGAGCTCTTTCATAAACAAATTGAAATTAATAAAAATTTGAAAATAATAGTGATAATAATTGAATGATTCAAATTTATTCAAATACATGTAAGAAATATAAAAATGTTTATAAAACATTAAAAATAGATAACATTCAATAAATTAAACAAATATTTGTATTAGTAAAATGTAGTTAATAAGTAAGTGTAATGGGATATACTTAATACTCTCATAATGGGCAAATTTAGTAGACTTTAATAAATATCAAATTCTTCACAAGTAATGCAAATAATACACAAAATTTCAATTGCAAGCTATAGATCAAGTTGCACCAATAAGAGTGTAACCAAAAGAAAATAATTAAACTATATTCATCTAAGACAAACACCTTGAAAGGTACAAACTATTGTTAGAGAAAATATAATATAATGAAATATTTAATTTATCAATATGATAACCCATTTAGAGTACATAAAGTGATTTCACAAAGTATAAAGCAAGTCATGATGGAATTACAGGAAGAAGAATAGAAATCTGTCTTCAGTGGGAAAGAGTAACATGGCTCTCTTTAATAACTGATATAAAAAGCGAACAAAATATGTCAGTAGGAATAATGATTTTAACAATAAGAATAAAACAATAACATATTTGTTTTAATTGGCTATACAGAGAACATTTTACTCTCCAATAGTTTTCAATTATGCATAAACATTTACCAATTATTTGAACATAAAATTTGAGCAAATAAATACAAAGAATTTAAATAAGAATAACACATTTTGGCAAGAACAATAGTTCACTAGAAATTAAGTGTAGAATGTTAACTAGAAATCCCATGTTTAGAAATTAGTGCATCAAATAAGAGATCATAATATAATGAGAAAATATTTTGAATTAAGCAGCAGCAAGAATATCACAAATCAAAACCTGTGATCTGCAGCAAGTTAGAGGGTAAGTCTTTAGATTAACTTAGAGAGAATAAGTTAGTCCTTTATGTAGAGATGAGTAGTCTGTATATTTAGAGGATAAGTTAATCTTTTATGCAGAGATGAGTAGTCTGGCTCTAAAAAGAACATGTTTTGCAGTGCTGTGAATTATCTTCTTTAGCACTGTTGTTCATCTGTGAAATTCAGATAAATGATAGTTTCCTGAAGCATCCTGACCTAGGCAGTGACCAAGACTGCCTTAAGTTTCCCCTTAGCCTGTTTAAACTTTCTTCTTTTTTCACCTTCCTTTTCTTAAAGCATTTAATTTAGGAAACTTCTAATTTTAAACTCTCTCTGCTCTTTAGAAATGTTAATCTTCTATATCTTAAAATGCTTTTCTCAGGACCAAGGAAGCCATTTCTGTGAAACAGAATTGAAATGAATGATAACACCCCATCTCCAATTTTCTATGGGAAGGTAGGAATCTAACTCTGAAAAGTTACAATTAGATAATACAGATAGCTCCATCATGTTGATCAATTATTCTCCTTGTATTCTCTCGCACTTTTCTATTAGCTTATCCTAGAACTTAAAAATGCTATTAGCTTTTCCTAACGTTTAAAATTAAATATCCTCCACCCTTTCACCATAGTGGAGTTGAGTTGAATACCTTGCCTTTATTGCATAAGTCTTGAATGAGGTCTTCTTTGTCTGTTTAAGCTTTGTTGGCTTGTCAGTGGCTGCACACATGCATTTAAAACTTTTGAGTGAGTGTAGCATGTTAAGGAGACAGTTATAATTATTAACAACACAACAGTGCCTGCTGTTTGGAGAGCACTCCTAAGCCAGGTTACCCATGACCCAAATCCCCTAAAGCAAATAAGTCAAAGATATGATCCTAAACAGTGAATATTCCTTTAAGCCAGTTGGCCTGTTTATATATTTCACATAGCTGTGTCTTTATTCTCCCAGAGGTGTTTGTCCAGCAAGTTTGTTTCAAGGAAACAGAGGCATTGAAAATTAGGGTGAAGTTCTTAATGGGTAGGACTATAGGATCAGCAACACCACAGTAAATCCAACAGTTAGTTGGATGCTAGATTATTATCTTTTTAAATGATATGAACATACTGAACAATACCAACTTTCCAGACCAGGGGAAGGCAAAAGTGGATAAAAGAGAATTATAAAAAGCTTCATGGTGTAATAATTAGAAAAAGGATGGTCACAGAGGCAAGGAGAAATGAAAAAAAAAAAAAGGTCTTGATCTGATGAGTTGGAATGAAGCAATCTACCTCAGTGTAGCTATTTTTCTTCCTAGCCCACTTGATTTTGAGGTCTTTGACATTTATACAGGACCAGAGGGGGTGCTGACAACTTATAACTTGACAGCAGCACCAGTGTTGAAGAGTACTTGATAAGGTTATTTCCTTGAATCTCACTTTTGTAAAAGCTTCATAATAAAGCAAGTCTCTGCAGACAGCAAAAGCAAGAACCACAACCCTTCAGTCTGTGTAATGGAAATCAAAATCACAGAAAGTTAGTCAAGATGAGAAGGTAGAGAAATAGGTTCCTTATGAAAGAACAAAATGAAACACTAAAATAACAAATAAATGAAGTGGAGATAGCCAATCTATGATTTAAAAAAAAATTCAGAATAAGAATAATGAAGATGATTAAAGATCTTGGGGAAAAAATGGAGGCAAAGATTGAAAGAATGTAATAAATATTTTAAAAAGATCCAAAAGAACTAAAGAACAAACGACCAGAGATGTGCAATACAATAATGGAAATGAAAAATACATTTGAAGGAATTAACAGCAGAAAAGTGAGACAGAAGAAAAGTAAGCTGGAAGAATGGTAGAAGTTTTCCACACAATAGAATAAAAATAAAAAGGGTAAAAAGAAGTGAAGGTATTATAATAGATTTCTAGGAAAGCATTAAATGCGGCAACATTCACATTATAAGGGTCACAGAATAAGAAGAGAGAAAAACGATGTGAGAAAATGTTTGAAAAGTTGATACCACTTTCTTCTAACTTAGGAAAGGTCACGATCATCTATGTCCAAGAAGAACAGAGAGTCCCAGGCATGATAAACCCAAGAACATGCCAAAACATAGAGTAATCAAATTGACAAAAATTAAAGATAAAAAGCATAAAAAAGCAACAATGGAAAACCAACAAATAACATACAAGGGAACTCCCATTATCTTGAATGTCAGTAATTTTCCAAACAAAAGAAATAGACCGGTTGAATGAATACACAAACAAGGCATGTGTAAATACTGTCTACAAGAGACCCATTTCAAACCTAGAAACAAGTAGAGACTGAAAATGAGGGGATGGAAAATTATATTCCACACAGATGGAAATTAAAAGAAAGCAAGTATAAAAATACTCATATTAGACAAAATAGAATTTAAAATAAAGACTTTTATAAAGGACAAATAATGATACTGCACAATGATCAAGGGGTCAATCCAAGAAGAAGATAAAGCATTTATACATGCACCAATATAGGAGCACCTCAATAAAAAAGATAATTACTAACAGCCATTAAGGGAGAAATTGACAGTAATCAAGTAATAGTGGAGGATGTAAACATCCCATTTTTATCAATAGACAGATCATCCAGTCAGAAAATCAAAAAAGATGCACAAGTCTTAAATGACACATTAAGCTAGATGGATTTAATTGATATTTGTAGAGCATTCTATCCAAAAGAAGTATAATATATATTCTTCTCATGTGTACGTGGAACATTCTCCAGGATTGACAACATGCTAAACCATAAAGCAAACTCCAGTAAATTTAAGAAACTTGAAATCATATCAAGCATCCTTTCCAACCACAACACTGTGAGTTTAGAAAGAGACTACAAGAAAAAGAAAAACTGTAACAAGCACAAACCACTGGAGGCTAAATAGTATGCTGCTGCTGCTGCTGCTAAGTCACTCCAGTCGTGTCCGACTCTGTGCGACTACATAGATGGCAGCCCACAAGTCTCCCCTGTCCCTGGGATTCTCCAAGCAAGAACACTAGAGTGGGTTACTAACAGCAAATGGATCACTGAAGAATCAAAGAAGAAATTAAAAAGAAAAAAATTACATAGAGACAAATGAAAACAAAAGTGCCACAATCAAAACTTACGGGTTGCAACAAAAGCAAATCTAAGAGGGAAGTTTGTAGCAATAAAAAGTCTACTTCAGGGCAAAAGACAAATTTCAAATAAACAACCTAAATTTACACCTAGAGGAACTACAGAAAGAAGAATGAACAAAACACAAATTTAGTAGAAGGAAAGATAATATAATGATCAGAGCAGTAATAAGTAAAATAGAAATAAAGAAATCAATAGCAAAGATCAATGAAACCAAAAGCTGTTTTTTCGTAAAGGCAAACAAAATTGATAAATTTTTAATCAGACTCATAAAAAAAAAGTGTGGGGGGGGAGAGGACTAAAATCAATAAAATTAGAAATTGAAAAGGAAAAATTACAACTGACATCACTGAAATACAAAAGATCATAAAAGATTAGTATAAGCAACTGTATGCCAATAAAATAGGCAATCTAGAAGAAATAACAAATGCTTAGAAATGTCTAATCTCACAAGACAGAACAAGGAAGAAAAAGAAAATAAAAACAGACCAATCATAAGTACTGAAGTGGAAGCTGTGATTTAAAAACTCACAACAAATGAAAGTCCAAAAACTGAGGGCTTCACATGTGGTTTCTATCAAACATTTAGAGAATATTTAACACCTATCCTTCTGAAACTGTTCTAAAAAATTGTAGAGGAAGGAAAGCTAGCAAACTCATTCTAAGAAACTACAATCACCCAAATACCAAAACTAGAAGAAAATTTAAAAATGCCACACAAAATGAAAGCAACTGGCCAATATCACTGATGAATATAGATGCAAAAATCCTCAACAAAATACTAGGAATCTGAATCTAACAATACATTAAAAGTATCATACACCATGATCAAGTAGGATTTATCCCAGAGATGCAAGTATGTTTCAGTATCCAGAACTCAATTAGTGTGACATATCACATCAACAAGTTGACTAAAGAATATAGTCATCTCAGTAGATGTAGGCACAATTTCGACAAAATTAAATACACATTTATGACAAAAATTCTCCAGAAAGTGTTCATAGAGAGTAAATTCCTCAATATAATAGAGAATACACATGACAAACTGACAGCTAACATCATACTCAATGTGAAATGCTGAAAGCATTTCCTCTAAAATCAGGACCAAGACAAGCATGTACACTCTCACTACTTTTATTCAACATAGATTTGGAAACCAGGGGGAAGAAAGAAATAAAAGGAATCAAAATTGGAAAAGAATAAGAACTGTCATTGTTCTCAGATGACATGATACTACACATAGAAAATTCTGAAAACACTACCAGAAAATTACTAGAATTCATGAATAAATTTGATAAAGTTGCAAGTTACAAAATTGTATACAAAAGTCTGTTGCATTTCTAAACACTAAAAACAAAAGATCAGAAATAGAAATTAAAGAAACAACTACATATAAATTGCATATAAATAAATAAATAAATAATACCTAAGAATAAACCTATCTAAGGAAAACAAAGACCTGTTCCACCTAGAACTCTAAGATACCTGTAAAAGAAATCAAAGAACAGAAACAGATGGAAAGAGATATCATGTACTTTGACCAGAAGACTATACTATGCATGGTAATTTACAGACTCAATGTAATCCCTATAAAATTACCAATGGTATTTTTTTTAACCAATGGTATTTTTCACAGAAATAAAATAAAAAATATATATATTATGTGGAGACACAAAAGACCCTGAATACTCTAAGCAATCTTAAGAAAGAAAAATGGAATGGAGGAATCAGGCTTTCTGACTGCAAACACTATTACAAAGGTATAGTTATCAAAACANTTTAACCAATGGTATTTTTCACAGAAATAAAATAAAAAATATATATATTATGTGGAGACACAAAAGACCCTGAATACTCTAAGCAATCTTAAGAAAGAAAAATGGAATGGAGGAATCAGGCTTTCTGACTGCAAACACTATTACAAAGGTATAGTTATCAAAACAGTAAAATTCTGGCACAGAAATGAACTACAGATCAAAGGGGCATAATAGAAAGTCCAGAAATAAACCCATATATCTATGGTATATTAGTCTTTGATGAAGGAGATAAGACTATACAATGGAGGAAACACAGTTTCTTCAATAAATGCTTCTTGGAAAACTGGAAAGCTACATGTAAAAAAAAAAAGAAGAAGAAGAAGTTCCTACACTTTTTAACACCATACACAAATTAATCTCAAAATGAATTAAAGAGCTAAATGTGAAAATAGACACTATAAAACTCTAAAAAGGAAACATATACAGAATACTCTTTGACATAAATCACATCAACTTTTTCAATCTGTCTACAAAGTAATGGAAATAAAAACAAAAATTAACAAATGGAATCTAATTAAGCTCAAAAGCTTTTGCAAGCAGAGGAAACCATAAACAACGTGAAAGACAGCCGACAGAATGGGAGAAATATTTGCAAACTATGTGACCAACAAGGGATTAGCCTCCAAACTTACAACAAATTCATGAGGCTTCAGTTCAGGCGCTCAGTCGTGTCCGACTCTTTGCGACACCATGAATCGCAGCACGTCAGGCCTCCNAAATTCTTGAGTCATTAAAATATTGAGAGACTGAATAAGATTTTTCCTACTTTCATTTTCACACATCCTAGTAAGAGTCAACATAACTAAAATTTTAAAAAATCATTTGGATAAAACCAATCATTCTTCAGTATTTCAAAACATATAAGACATAGATAAAAACATTTGTATTAGCAAAGAATGCAATTCAAAAGAAAATTCCTGATCTTAAAATAGAAAATTCTTATTAAATCTACTTTCTCAACTTTTTATCTTACCACCTAAGAAATTACCTCACAAATGTATCTTATTGTATTAGATATTTAAGGAATATTTCTTCCTGTTAATGAAATGTTTACTTTATGCATTTTATCTCAATTATACACTGAGTATTTCATCATTAGAATGGGTCCAATAAACTTACAAAGCAAAACAAGATACAGTAGACCATTGGAAAATGTAAGATCACTATTGTAAAAGTAAGCATAGTAAAACCCAAACATTTTATCTTCTTTATCCTGATTTAACATATCCTCAAGTTTGATTTGGATGGGATAAATAATTCACAGATTCTTCCTTACATATAGGATTCATCTACACAATTGAAATGTCAGCTCTTCTTTCTTTTTTTTCCCCTTTAAGTTCAAATCTCCATAAGCAACCACCAAGCAATCCTTTATTTAATAAGCAGATGTTTATTAACACCTTCATGTGCATGAAGAAGTGAAGTGAAGTGAAGTGAAGTGAAGTCACTCAGTTGTGTCTCTTTGCGACCCCATGGACTGTAGCCTACCAGGATGCCATCTTACTAATTCTTTTGCAAGAGCATGAAGCTGTAAAACTAAAGAGGAATACTGGTTTTATGTCCATCTACTTTTGAATCCAGCTTTGTAGAAAGTAAGTAAGGATTGTTAAAAGAGGATTACATGAGATAAACAGAAGCAGAAAAAAGGTAAAGATTAGAAATTTTAAAAGAAGAATGTAGTGGTTTAGTCACTCAGTTGTGACTGACTCTTATGACCTCATGGTCTGTAACCTTTCAGGATCCTCTGTACACAAGAATTCCTAAGCAAGAGTACTGGAGTGGGCTGCCATTTCCTTTTCAGGGAATCTTCCTGATCCAGGGATCGAACTACAGTTTCTGGCATTGCAGGTTGTCTCCTGAATTGCAGGCAGATTCTTTACTGACTGAGCCACCAGGAAAGCCCAAAAGAAGAATAATCAGTTTTATTTTAGCACAACATTGATATTTAATACAGTTAAGGGGAGAGGGGTGGGGTAGGATTGTATTGGGAGTTTAGGACTAGCAGATTCAAACTATTATATATAGAATAGATAAACAAGAAGATCCTATCATATAGCATAGGCAATTACATACAATATACTATAATAAACTGTAATGAAAAATAGATGTTGACATAACTGAATCATTTAGCTGTATACTAGAAACTAATATAACATTGAAAATCAACTATATTCAATAAAGCAAAAAACAAGAAAAATAGTGAATGGTATATTAAAAATGAGGTTTCTGATAAAAAAACACCTGAAGGAAAACTTGCTGACAATTAAAATAAAATTAAAAAAAATAAAAATTAAAGCAATTAATGTGTATGCATTATGTATCAGACACTGCCAGATACTTCTGAATAAAGATGGGGGGAAAATGTCTCATCTTACAGAATAGCATTCTAATGAAAAAGAGACATTCATAAAAGCTATAATATAAAGTTGCATCTATCATAATGAATATTTATAATTAACATAATTCAACTTTGGATTTTCAAAAATTATATAAGAAGATAACATTTAAATTGAAGTTTAGGTATGAATGGAAGAATAAATGGAAGTTAAAATATAATGGAAAGCTGCAGAGATGCAAAATGATTGTTTTTTAATATATAGTGAAGAAAATAAAAAGTTTTGATACATCTGCAGCTATAGTAGTTGAGATAGGTGAAACATAACACATATGAGCATTTTATATGTGGCTATAGCTGTGTGATTTAATTCTAAAATTTTTGTCATCCTTGATATATTTTTATAATCATGATATTTTTATAATCAGTGTAAGTCCTTCCTTATGATTTATTAAGAACCAAACATATAGAGATTTTACTGTGTTCATAATCAATACTTAGTGCCTCCATTCTTGTGTAAAAACTGTAACTATACTGGTTTGAGAAAAGGAAAAAACTTTCAGCAGAATTTCAAATGAGGAAAGATATTTAGCTTCTGTGATAGATAAACAGGATCTTTTTCATTTAGCAGGAATAATTTTGCAATGTAAGACAAAATAAATGGTGACTCACAAAGGGCAGATGTGGAATACTTTCTGCAGACACAATTCAACTAATCATAGAAATAGATAAAGAAAAAAAATACGAGGACTAGTTGAGAAATGTACCTCTTTATAGCAATAAGGACGTGTACATATCTGTGACCTTTATTATCACAGCCAATCTTCAGTGAAATTATGAAATAAATTTACCTTTGGAATTCTTATGTTTAATTTCTCCTTTTCTGTGAGATAGCAACTTTTCCATTTCCAATTTTTTCCCATTCTCATCATGATTCTCCTATTTAATACTGTTTTATGTTATTCATTACCCAGATTTACCTCTCTTTTACATATTCCTCGGATCATTAAATAAACAGCTCTCCTCTCAGTTAGAGCTAAGTCTGGATCTGCTTGTCTCCTTAAACTATATCGAAGTCTTCAATCTGTCATACAATTGGCTAGAATAATTTTAGTTTTAATGGAGAAATTCTTTGAAGTGAGGCATGGTAGATATTTTTGACATCCACATGGGAAAATGAGCTGCTTTTCTGTATCAGTAACTTTCATTGAATTGAATTAGTGCTATATTGCATTAGTTCTCTTTCACATTATTACAACGTGAGCATTCTTAATAAGATAATTTTGTACTGTATTAGACAAATTTAATATTTATGCATATTAAAGAAACATTGCTAATTTGATAGAAAACTGCTAGGAGGAGCAAATTATTTCATTAAAACTCAAATAAAGCTCACTTTGCATTTTTCCCCTCCTTGAATACCTGTCTATACTAATCAGAGGGTAGAAAAAGCAGATTGGGCTTTAGAGACCAGGTAATACACAATCCGTATTCTCACCACAATCTGATGTCACCTTTCAGGCTCAAAATATTTCTACTAGATTGTAGTTGGGAGTTTTTAGTACAGAAATATTTGTCCTGGGCTTGATACTTTAGGTCTATTATAAATGCAAAAAGAAGACAATAGTGAGCATTTACAGTAGTTAGCTGAATCTTCATGAGCTCTGAGTCAATAAAATGATGACACAAATTTCACATCCTCTTAATGCAACATATGCTTCATCAGTTGAAAGAATTACAACCCTTGCTTTGAAGGAGTTTTAATGACACAGGCCAAATCTTAATAGATAAGTAACTAAGATGAATATATTCTTCCCTTCCATGCATAAAGAGAGCATTGTCTTAATTGGAAGACAATTACAGTATATGCTGGATTTTGTAGATAGTCAAACATTTAATTTGTGTTTATAAGATAAATAGTTCTAAAAATGAAAAAAAAATAAGGCAAGTATTAGAAAACCAAAATGAGTCAGTATATGAGTTTGTTACAAATTTTACTCTAGAATATCAAAGATTAAATTATCTTTCTTCTCTTCTTTGGAAGGTTGCTTAAGTTGTGATTCAACTACTGCATATTCAAAATGCAAGAAAATAAATCATAAAAAATCTCTAATTACTATTTATCATGCAGACAGATATTAAGACAAAAGCCCAGTTAAGAATACACCTGAAGGACAATTGATCATTTGTTTTTTTTTGAATATAGGAATCATTCAGTAGAGAAGAAATTAACAAGTGATAGATATGTGCTAATTCTGAAAGTAGTTCTTAGATTTTGTGTGGAAAACGTCTTTTTAATCTGTGTGTATTTTATAAAAATCATCAGAGCACAGTGTTTTACCAAAACTTAAAGCTATTCAAATTTATTTTTCAAAGATAATTTTGTATAAATATATCTGCATTGCTGAAGTTGCCAATCAATAGAGAAGAAAGAAAAAGCTAGACTGATTTTGCTGCATTCACAATGGTCCTGACCATTATTAGGTCCTTGAGGTCATATTCAAGATGGGTCTTACGTCTCTTAAGATTCAGGCTTTCAAAATCTTGTCCCTAATAAAATATAAGGAAAGCGTATTATTAGCACAACATAAAGCTTAGAAATACCAATACAAAAGAAAGATATTGCCTGTTAAATATTGGTACCAAATCTTCACCAGTTACACAGAAAACAACAACATTCTGTAAAACAATTATGCTCCAATTAAAATATAAACATATCATACTTGTTTTTACCTTTATGGCCAAACACTCAAATTAAAAAATTACTGATATTGAAATTTGAAAAAACAAAACACAAATACTTTAATTATCATCTTATTGGATGATATCATCTTACTGGATGATAATTGGATTTTTCTTTAATGTATGGTATTTAAACTCTTCATGCATTCTAGCCAAAGGAAAAGTTAATCTGATTATAATGAGAAACAGGATATTATTACATAATTACATTTTTGAAAGCTATAATATAATATTGGAACTTTTTAGATTTCACAGTTGTTTCGAAGATTCTCTTGGATTTAAACCAATCAGATATTATCTACACCCTAAATAGTCTCTCTCACTTTCCTCACACACATAGTGAATGGACTCTTCCTTGATGCTTGATATCCAAACTGCTTATTGCCTTTCTCTTTATGTCCTTATAATTCAGAAGAAATTGATAAGTTTATGTAAATAAAAAAATGCACAAATATATTAATTTTAAGTTCTAGAGGAATTTCTTTAACAAATTATAGGATTTGTTTTATTTACCTGATACAATGTCTAACTCAAGAAAACAAAATTTGAATAAACTTTAGGAGCATGATATCAGATACAAAAAAGAAATGTAGAAGTAGAAGATGATATCACATACAGGAATATGTCTAATATCTATTTAAAATAGTAACATGGAAAAACATTAAATTACCTTGAAGTTACATTATAAATTAGTCAGATGACAGTAATGTAAAAAAAGAAATAATTGCTCCACTTCCAGATCTTTGTAATTTCATTGCTGGGATAAGTTTTAAAATGAGTTATACAGTTTGAATGAAAAAATAATGAGGTCAGGAGTAGAATCCACTCTATCCTCTGATTTCTTAAAGAACAAACGTGATAAGCATCATCTTATTGACTTAGGTGGCAATCTTATAATTTCTTTTCAATCCAACCTGTAAAATGTGCATATAGTTTATGCATATATTGTTATTTTGATTATTTATTTATGATAAGCTGTTCCAATTATAGCAAGTTGTAGCATCTGTGGTTTCATTTATGGAGCCAAAGGAAAGTGATTATTGTATTATGAGGCAGCCAGACTCTAGAGTATAACAAAACATGAAATAGAACTAGGTTGAGCAAGTTCTTATTTTTCAGGGATGTGGTTTTCTCTAAGGAGCCACATCTTGCAGTTACCAGATGTTCCACAATAACTATAACTCTAGAGTTGCTTAGTTGTTATAACAAGACAGTTTTACTATGTGGGAAAAGACTGGCATTTTCTCTGCTGGAAGAAAATGAAATTAGCAATTTGAAACACAATTTTAATTGAGCTATGAGATTTACATTGATTAATCTACCTCATTAGAATATTAGCCAGTCAATCAGAACCTTTTCCTATCCATTTTCTAATCTCTGCCATATGTCTAGGTTAAAAAAAAAAAAAGAAAAAAATTATTTTCTTTAATTCTGGCTACTATGGAATCTGCATTAGTAAAGAAGCTGACCTTTTCTCTTAGGCACCAAAAGTTTGGAAGATGAGTTTCAATAAGAAATGCTTTTGTCCTTATTTGAGGAACTTAAGGAGAAGGAAATGGCAACACACTCCAGTGTTCTTGCCCGGAGAATCCCAGGGACGGGGGAGCCTGGTGGGCTGCCGTCTATGGGATCGCACAGAGTTGAACACGACTGAAGCGACTTAGTAGCAGCAGCAACAGCAAGGAAACAAGAATAAAGAAAATTGTGGAAAATCATTTGATTTTGCTTTCGCTATCACCTTTTCTTATTCCTTGGTAGCAGTTTGAAATGACATGAATTGTTCGTCAGTGTCTATAATCTGTTTTACATATACTCATCATAGAAAACTGAATGCATGTCAAATCCAAAACTATGGATAAAGGAAACAATGAATAAATTTATAGACAAAAATATGTTGTTTACATAGTGGACAAATGTCATAGACACAAAAAGGTAGAGCTCCCAAGTTTCATTCCTATAAATAGTTTCTTTTAATGACACTATAATGCCTTTTCGAGTGCTAAGCTGCTTCAGTTGTGTCTGACTCTTTGCAACCCCATGGACTGTTGCCTGTCAGATTTCTCTGTCCATGGGGATTCTCCAAGCAAGAATACTGGAATGGGTTGCCATGTCTTCATTTTAGTACTTTGGGAAAATATAGACTAGAAAAGGCAAGGAAAGATTTTTCTTAAACATGTTCAGAGAAGGTTCTTCTACTGATAGATTTGTGTCATGCCCCAGCTGTATTATAAAGAATACAGATACATCTATTTAAACCACAAAGATGTATATAGATTGGCCCTTTGAAAACCTCCATGGATAGATCTCATAAAAATAAGGAAAAGCACAAACACCCATAGTTCATTTAAAAATATGTTTGATGTGCCATTTTCTTTTATTCACAAAAATGGAAAGTAAGTGCCTACCAGTAGGGAAATGAATGACATTTTTTATCCCAGAGAATATTACACATTCATTGAAATAAGCAGGTTAGAATTATGCCATTTAAGCTAGAAAAAAATACCTTTCTCCAAGGTATTTTAAAACATGAGTGAGGTAAGTGAAAATAATATCATAATCATTTTCAAAGCTATGTGTATATGTGTGTATTTGTGTCTATTTTTAAACACTGTAAAAGCACAGAGGAAAATGTGAAAGATTCTGTTAGTTCATGAATGAAACAAGGATGATGACTAAAGTGAAGGCAAGTTTTGGAGGCAAGCAGGAAGAAATTAAAAAAAAATAATGTTTAAATATAATTTAAATGTTAAAAAAGCACAGTATGATCTGAATGCATTTGGTATAGCATAGCAATAAATATCAAGGCATACATATATGTGTGTGTGTGTGTATACATATAAGAATAAACAAATGAGGTGAAATAATAAAATTTTAAATTAAATAATAACTTTTAAAATGAGTCCTTCATTGATCATCCTGTTCAAAATTGTCTTATGAGCGACAGATAAATCATTAATAATATTAATGTATGTCATGAGGAAACTCAAAAATTGGAGCCTAATAAAAAGAGAAGGTACTGACAGACTTTAGAAGGAAACCCTAAAGAGTACGGCATAATCAAAATTTAGGAGGCAGACAGCTTTAAGACAGAGTGGGTAGCCACTTGTGACAAGCACTAATGAAAGGGCAAGCTAGAGGAGAAAAGTAAAGGACCCATAAATTTGGCATCATGGACACAGCTGGTGACATGGATATAAGCCAAAATAATATTCTACATAATTAACAGCCATATTAGCAATGTTTAACAATCAACCAGGATAGACAGTATTCCAGTCTCAGAACAGGGTCATGGAGAACATCTATTATGCCAAGCATTAACTCTTTACATGTTAATCTTAGAAAAACTTTGGATGTTAAGAAAGGTGATTCATCAAACCACACAGTGGGAGGCAACTCAGGAGCTCATAGCAGCAAGTATTTACTAGTATGGCAGTCTTTCAATACTTTAGCAAACTGTAGGGACATAGCTGTGCACAGCTGTTGAATAACAGTCTGAAATTAAGCAAGCATAACAGAATGAAGGAGCCAGAAGTCAGACTGAAGTCAGTTATAGAGTAAATATAGAAATCCCTTTTCTGACAACACAGCAGATTAGTGGCATAACAATTTAATAATAAAGTGAACAGCAAGGAACCATCTCCCTAATAAAGAAATAAAACTTTACCTATAGTTTTGAAATATCTGCTTGGCCATAAGTATCTCATATTTCCCTTTCCATTGCTCTTTATCTATTTTTATGTTTCTTTTCCTTTTTTTATTTTTTAAAGATCTGCTTAGCTTGTAAGTGTAAATGTTTTTTAAGGTAGTGGAAGAAGTAGGATTTTTAAACTTAAATAAACCCTCTATACAATATATTTTAATATATTATTGAAAATAATTATCATTCTATTTTTCTCAGAAAGTTGCTGCATTTATTGCAATATAATAGAATAGATGGGGTCTTCCCAGTGCTAAAATATCCACCTGCCATTGCAGGAGACACAAGAGACATAGGTTCACTTCCTGAGTTGAGAAGATCTGGAGAAGGAAATGGCAACCTACTCCAATAGTCTTGCCTGGGAAATTCTACAGACAGAGGATCCTCTTGGGCTACAGTCCATGAGGTTGCAAAAGTGTCAAGACATGACTGAGCACCTAAACAGTAGAGTAGATAATGCACTTGTGATAGAACCAAATCATTCCCAAGAGGGTGAAAATTAGTTCCTGGGGAAGAAAAAAATGCCTTACTCATTTTCTGATTAAAACACATTATATCTGTAGTATTAAAATTCTATGTGTTGAGGGGAGATTAGCAGAAAATGTTTAAAGCATCCTTCTTAGCTGGGCAATAATGAAAAAAAATTAAAAGACACTTAAGTAAATGTTTAACAGTGGGTAAGTTGAGAATAAAAAAACAACTTCTTTTGCCTCTTCCAACAAGAAAAAGATCAAAAAAAAAAAAAAAGAAGAAGAAGAAGAAGAAGAAGAAGAAGAAGATGGAAGACCAGAGAATAACAGCCTTACAGAGGGCCTGCAGGCCAGCCAGTTCAGACTAGCTTGAGGTAGGACTCAGGATACAAAGATAAGTACCAGCTGTTGCCAAAAAAGTAAAAGCAAATGACTACTTGATGGCAGAATGTCGAGTCCAGCTCAACAAGCAGGGTTTCAAAAAGTGTGATGCGAGGGGAGAACGAGAAACAAGACACAAGAGTTCGGAAGGAGAGAATCGAGAAACCAGCAACACTCCCAGGTGAAGGTGCTGAAACTGAATCCATACCAGCTTTATCACACTTTAGCCATGAAGGAATGAATGTGCAGGGAGTTAAGCTATAACTCATATGCCTCTTCAGGGCCAAAGAACAAAGTGATCAATTAACCATTGAATAGCCAAGAAACAGTAATCAATAATAAATCAGTAACTAACACTCTTGTTTATAGATTTTCCTCCAGATACATAAAACATATGACTCTGAGATGCCAGCTGGAAAACACTCTGGAGTCGGTTTTTGACCCCAGGATCATATCTTGTTTTCAAGATTATGAACTGTTCCCTCTGGACTTGTTCCAAGAGTCTCATGCCTTATAGCATACAGTTCATCAATAATTATAAATTCCTTTTGAGGTCTTTGTCAGGGGTTGCTTTTCTTTTATTCATCC
Organism: Neotragus pygmaeus; assembly: GCA_006410875.1. NCBI lineage: Eukaryota > Metazoa > Chordata > Mammalia > Artiodactyla > Bovidae > Neotragus > Neotragus pygmaeus. The sequence goes on along the minus strand of SJYV01038623.1, from coordinate 258,221 downwards.
TGTCTCCTACAGCAGAATATATTGAGAGAGAAGAGTTGGGAAAATAATGCATGCAGGAAAAATATAGACATTAAAATATGATGTCAAACAAAGACAAACTGAAGCAGATAAGAGTTAAAGAATTACAGCACTGAGGAAACCTTCTTGTTAGAAAAGAAAATCAAGCACAACACAACTCAATGACATTGTCCAGACAAGAAAGTAATAATCAAAATGAGAAATAGTATAATATACCACCTAAGAATCCTTGGAGGTTCAGTGGTAAAGAATCTGCCTGTAATGCAGGAGACTGCCTGCAATATAGGGGACACAGGGACAATGCTTGGATTAGGAAGATACTCTGGAGAAGTCTAGTATCAAGTCTAATATTCTTGTCTGGGAAATCCCATGGACAGAGGAACCTGGTGGGCTACAGTCTATGGGGTTTCAAGAGTCAAACATGGCTTAGTGACTATACCTTAAAAAGGATTAGTGATTTTTCCATTTTCTTAAATATACAATTGGGGTTAAACAGAATTATAGACAAAAAATAGAATGTGTATGATGTAAATCTCAAAAAGATACACAAAATTATTCTTTACAAAAATCTGATGGTCATAGAAATTAATACAACCTTGTAAGTCAATTATACTTCAATTACATTTATTTTTTAATTCAATTTTGGAAAAACTAGATGGCAAGAAACATATTCTAACTTATTTCCTAAATTTCTAATAAAAAAGACAACTGATATGTTTTTTTTTGGATTACATGATTACAGTAAAAAGTATATCTATCTCTCCATCTTTCTAACTATTCATGTTGCAAGTTGTAGTGGAAGGTCTGAACCTTGTCATGTGAAATCTTGAGGGTGTCAGATGGCTTAAGTACAAGCTCGCTCTCCCTCTCAACCTCATGGATAAGGATATTCTTAACCAAATAACCCTCCCTGGGTTGATTGGGAGATGATTAGTGCCTGCTTGTTGCTGAATATCAGGCTTCAGTTCCCTGCTAGCCTACTGAATTATTCAAAAAAGAAAACCCCATCTTCCCACTGGAACCAGGAATCATCCCACTTCTTGCTAAGTTATTATGAAGAATGTTTCCATAGTACTTGCTTGTTCAGTCTGCTCCAGAATGCAACTCCCATGCATCCCTGCATGTTATACAGTGTCCTCCACCTAGAGTTGTGAGTACATGTGACTATGAATGGCTGTCCATCTCATCTGTGTGGTGCTGGGTGTCATGTTAGGGTTAGGCCATTCCCTAACCCTAGGGCAGATCCCTCCTTCATCAACAGGGTGAAGAGGACATTATCAAAACACAAGTTATGAATAGCCAAAATATCATATTCAGTGTATGCTCTTGAAACACCTGTTTTCCTTATTTGCAACATTTAAAGCATATAATGTTTTCCCAAAACATTGGAATATTGATATATCCATAAGAATAAGAATAAAAAAAAACAAACCTGTTGCTTTCTTTCCACTTAAGCACTGAATATGAATAGCTAAGTAACTAAATATATTATCTCATAATGGTTATAAATGTGAACATGTTAGTCATTCAGTTGTGCCCGACTCTTTGTGACCCCATGGACAATAGACCTCCAGGCTCCAGTATCCATGGAATTTTCCACACAAGAATACATGAGTTGGTAGCCATTTGCTTCTCCACCCAGGTCTCCTGCATTGCAGGCAGATTCTTTACCATCTGAGCCCATAATGGCCATGAGGGACTTTTAAAACTTTGTGCTTTGAGAGTGCTAAGAAGTTCATTTACTTTTTGTTATTAAATTAGATTTTAATACATATACCAAATGATATACAATTTTATAAACAATTACTTTAGATGTTTGCCTTTATTAATCACATACATAACAAAATACTGATCTTCCATTTATATTTTCCATTGATTTATTGAAATTATATTTATGATCTGAAATGGAAGGAAGACAGTGTGTTAATAATTGTAATAATACATTTTCATGTTTTTGAAATAATAACATAGATATCTCATTTCATCCATTAGACAGAGAGAGAAAGGAGAGGGGGAAAGAAGGAGAGAAGGGAGGAGATACTGAAACAGATGGGTACAGAGCAAAGAAGATCTTACCCCTTGGAATTTTACTTGTAAATTTTAAAAAAATCAAAACTAATAAGAAAGTCACAGTGACTTCTTTTTCATAAGAATTTCTGTAATAGTCACTGGAAAAAAAATATTTTCAGTCTTAAGGACAAAGACTACAGAATCAATTTACAATTTCCCATTGATTTTGCTGTCAGTCAACCCTTGCATTAAACACAGAAGAAGTAGGCCTTGTAAGATGTATAGGGGCAACTAAATTGATAATTAAAGCATGCTTGTACAAGTATGACCTGAAAATGTAAGCAGAGTCACCAAGGAATGATAGAGGGGAATTGATATGGTTTACATTAGCATGCAATTTGGAAGTAAGAGGTTTGAAAAGGGCATGCCCGTAAGGGCTGATGTTAAAAAAGAAGACACACATTTACAGAGCACAAGTATTCAAGAATTAAAATGAAGGATAAATTCATGATATTCATATAAAAACCACATTTTACAGGAAAAACTAAGATATTATAAAAATCTAATCTGAACATATTAGACAACTGACATTATGCTACATATCCAAAGCCACAAAAATCTCTTTACCACTATCAGTTAGTAAGTCAAGATTTTAAAAAATGTCACTTATTCTGAGGTATTTCCATGCATTTACCATAAACTTTAAGGGAAAATAAGCATTTGTTTTGCCTGTATGGTAAGAATGACATCCAAATCACCAAACTCAGTAAACTGAGACATCTCCCATGTATGATACTCCATAGGGAAAAAAAAAAAAAAAGACCATTATTTTATCAGCTCACTTTTTACCACTCTGAAGGAAATAGCAGATCTTTGAAGGCCACATTATAATTAAAAATTAATGTTATTGCCTAAAAAGTCCCATGAAACTTTGTAATATAAGACTACAGATTATTATAAATCTCTTGGTGAGTTAACCAAGGAAAAAGCTAGACCAAAATTGTCAATATTAGAAATGAAGCAGAAGATATCACATCACTAATGATCCCACAGATACTGAAATTAATATAAGGAAGTATCACGAACAACTTTTTATTATTAAATTCTACAATATAAAACAAATGGACCAATTCCTTAAAAGTTACAAACTGATGACACTAACTCAAGAATAACCTTTTTTTTTTTAACTTTATTTTACTTTACAACACTCTATTGGCTTTGCCATACATCAACATGAATCCACCACAGGTGTACACTAACTCCCAATCCTGAATCCCCCTCCCACCTCCTACCCCACAACGTCTCTCTGGATCATCCCCGTGCACCAGCCCCAAGCATCCTGCATTATTAAAAAAAAATAAACTTGTGGTTAAAAAGATTTCTAAAGAGAAAATCTGAATCCAAGATCATTTTACTAGTAGATCCTACCAACAGTACAGAAAGAAAACACAACACTTCTTTGGGAATACTTCCAGAAATTAGAAGTACTTTCTAACTCATACTATGAGACTAACATTATTCTAATACCAAAACTAACATACACATACACACACACACATCCACATGTACATGCACACATGCTGATTCATTCATAAATCTTTTGAAGAAGTGCTGATATAATTGAGATTGTGGTGAGTGGTCTAAATGTCTGGGTTATTTGCCCATGTAGCTTATGCATGATGTCCACTGCTAAGCCTGATTCTAATAGAGCACTTCTATTTTCCTGTAGATTGTTGCTGGGCTAGCTCAGCTTCATGACTCTAGGGTCTAAAAGATCCCAATTCATCAAGGGAAGTTTTGAAAGTGTGAATGCTTTATGTTCCCCCATGAGGTTGACCTTGTCTGCCAAAATCTAATACTAGGGCAACTAATGTTTTCTAAAGGTACTTATTATCCATATCAGATGGCATGGCCTTGCTCCATAATCTGGGATTTTGCACTATGATTTTTCTGTTGAAATTGATAGGCAGGAAATTAGCTGAGAGCAAGGAAAGGTGGCCCTTTCAGCTGACCATCCAATAGCTGCCTAATCCCACCAAGAAATTTACCAGCCCTGCCCCTAATACGTCAATTAGTACTCCAAGAATAGTAGTGTGTGCTAAATTGCTTCAGTCGTGTCTGACTCTTTGCAACCCTACTGACTATAACCCACCAGGCTCCTCTGTCCATTAATTCTCCAGGCAAAAATGTGGGAATGGGTTAACATGCCCTCCTCCTGTGGATCTTCCTGACCCAGGGATCCAACCAATGTCTCTTACGTCCCCTGTATTAGCAGGGGGGCTCTTTACCACTAGCTCCCTGAAATAGTCAAAAGGCCATTATAAAACCCCTGCCCACCAACTGGAGGGATTTTCTCTACTTTAACATATGCACACACCTCACACTATACTGTATTAAAGTTAATTTTGGTGACCGTTGTACTCGTTAACTGCTCATAAATAAATATTCCATGAATACAAATATGTAATTATAATAGAATTATGGGAAGAAGTGTGTGGTAGACCATCCTGTAGCTGTCAATCAAAGTTGTCAATCAATTACCCCCTTGGATTATGCAAATAATCCTTCCTTAATAATACTGTACCCCAGTTCTTCAGGGCCATTTTTGTTCCTTGGCACAGCCCACCTCTCTCTTGAGGTATTCTCTTTGTTCATTCTTTGTATGTGCTTAGGTGTGTCCAAGTCTTTGTTCCTTATTGTTCTTTCTCTCCTTATTGTTAATGAACTTTCTTGCAATGCAGAAGACCTTAGATTCTTCTTGGTGTCCTTACCAAGAACCAAGGCCCACTGGAGGAAGGGTCTCCAGACACTCCTTCCTCTAAGACCTTGCCATAAACTCTACAAATTATCTTACTGTATACACTAGAAGTTTACACTACTGTATACACTAGTACTATCTTCTAGTACCTTAAAGTGTGTCAGGTAATATAGCCCAAGTAGAGAAGTTGCTTATAGCATAAAATAGGCTTGCTTTAGTGCTCTTTCCTGTAATAAGCAAAATTCAAAGTTGGCAGACTTGCTTATCACTTTGTGGTAGGCCAGATCAGTTGTGGAGCATGTTCTTATGCAGAGCATGCTTTCTCCAGAAGTGAAAGAGGATGTTCATGCTTGAGTTAAATTCTTACCAATTGTGGGGAGAGAGATACAATTTGTAATTTTTTTTTTAACTAAAAAACATTTTTGATGATTAATTCTACTTATTTTAGTCTATGAACTTAATATTTGTGTGAAAGTGAAAAGTGAAAATCACTCAGTCATGTCTGACTCTTTGTGACCTCATGGACTATTCAGTTCATGGAATTCTCCAAGCCAGAATACTAGAGATGTTAGTCATTCTCTTCACCAGGGGCTCTTCCCAACCCAGACCAGGGATTAAACCCAGGTCTCCCACATTGCAGGTAGATTCTTTACCAGCTGAGCCACCAGGGAAGACTGAATATTTGTCCGGTAAACATCAAAGTCAGTATACAGAACAGTTCCATCACTTACCCAAAATTCCTTTATTAAAGTTTCCCCCGATCCATAATATATAGCACTATATGCTTTTCAGCATCATGATTTTATCTTTTTGAGAATATCATATAAATGGAATTATACAGCATGTAACCTTTGAAACTGACTTCTTCCAATCAGGATACTGTCTTTGAGATTTATCCAAACTGTCCCAGTTGTAAATAGTTCATTCCATTTAATTGCCAAGAAAAGTTTCACTATATGGATATGTTACAGTTTGTTTATTTATTCATCAATTGAAGAATTTTGGGGCAATTTCCAGTGAATTTGGTACAGTTATAAATAAAACTGCTGTAAATATTTGTTTTCAGGTTTTTGTGTGAATTTTCCATTTCTCTAGAGTAATACCCATGAGTGGAATATCAAGTTCAAGCAGAAAGTATGTTTATAAGAAACTTTAGCTGTCCTTTAGGGTGATTGTACCAAGTCACAATCTCACTAGCAATGTAGAATATCCTTAGTTCTACAATTTTATCAACAGTGAATGCCTAGAATGAACTAAATTACTAACCTCTAAATATTACTCTTGATCTTTTATATTTTCATTTTCCACCCTGTAAAGTATACATTCCTCCACAAGGCTTCTAAGACTACTTGTTACATTTGCTCATTGTCAATTAACATGATCCCATCAGAATATGTAGATGGTTCATATCCCTTTGTATGATAATTTACAGAAGATGAGAAATAATATAACCCTCAGACAAGACTATCAGTGTATACTACAAGTCTGCATTTGTTAATAAAAACTCAGTCTCCTTCTCCCTTATGGAATATTATAAAGCATATTTGTTTGATAAAATGTCTTTTATCTGTACCTGAGGCCATGGTATCCTATTCTAATAAAGATAATATGTTTATAATTGTAATTAGGATCGCTAATTGGTTGAGTGTCCAGAAGTTCAGCGGCCTTCCAATATCCTTCTTGCTTTTCTGGGGAGAAAGACAGTGATTAAATGTGGTCATGATGGGAAACATGTACCCTGAATCTTATGGGTGCATTGCCATTCATCCCAAGATACTGTTTTTAATTCAATATCCTGACCAGGGTAAAAGAAGTATCAGAGGCCTCCATGTTGCCTTCTCTATCATAGGAATTCTTACTCCATAGTCCAAGTAATCAATGTGGGAATTCTCACAACTCCCAAGTATTTCCATTATTTTTAAACCATTGGGAACCAGGAAAATGTATACTGGATGGGTTTGTGACCCAGACAGAAAAGTATGAACTATACCTCAGCCATGTTATGTCTTCACTCTAATAGGGAGATTTAATATCATAAAATTAAATAGTGAGGGCAACAGAGTAGGTGCTATGCATTATTTCAGTGACATTTGTTATAAGGTATCCCATACATTTCTCAGATTCTTGTTAAAGAACTACATGACAACTTAAAAACAACAATGACTCCAGTCATCTATAAAATCGTTTATCATTGTATAATCAAAATAAGTTGATAAATGCCTCCAGTTGTAGTTTTCCATTTACTTTTAGTCATTGTTGCTATTCCAAGCTTAAATTGTAGATTTATGTTTCAGTTAGGTTTGTTTTTCTTTTTTTTTTTTACTCTCTATGTTTTCTATTTAGTTTTGTGCTATATTCTTCACTTTCATTTTAAACATATTTCAAAACCATGAGTAATCAAAATTTAAACGATGCCACTGCTAGTGGTATAATTATGAGATACTCAGATGGTTTATTAAGAGAGAGCGGGGGAAACCTGAGTGAAGCTGCAAAATGCTAACTTACAACCTGGGAATCTTTCATCCTATAACATAAATTCATTACCAGCAAGTTTTGTATACAAAAACCACACTAGCAGCTGTAAGAGAGCATCAGAGGATTTTGGTGAGACTGACATCTGCAATTTACCGATCCTAAACTATACTTATATATATCTTTTCCACTGAGAAAATTTCAAAGTTTCATTTGACTTTAAAAATATATTTTGTGGAAATTAATATATAAGCTGGTGGGAATCAAACCAAATAATCTTGATATAAGTAGATGTTCTTAGGAAATATTTGGGAGAATATAGCATAAATATAGTTTATTCTTATTCTGAATAAAGATGATAGTGACTGTGGATGCAATGCCATCTTGATTATTCAATGTATTTAATCCTTAGAAAGGTTTTAGTTGGACTTCAATACATATTTACTGTTTACATAGGCAGTCTTGGGACTTAGATTCTGTTCTGTTTTTCTTTTTTGAGCAAACTTTTGACTGAGCTTGTAAAGAAAAAGTCAGTCAATTTGTTCCTCATGTACCTTCTTTTCCCACAACAAAATCACGTACTAAAACAATGATCTTTGCAGGAATAAATATTACTTCAAAGAATAAAGAATTACTCATTAAAAGTAAGCAACTACTTTTTTTTCTCTTTGACATTATTAATTAAATAGAAGAAAGGGGATGTTTTCAAGTGGTATAAAAAGCAAGATATTTTTACATATTTGGGAGTAAGGGAATATAAATAAGAACATGACTGTTAAGAATTGTAATTTATAGAATTATAACTCATAAAACACTGTAATAAAATGTTTTAATAGTTTTATTTATACATCCCCTAAATGGATATTTGGTTCTCATTTTAAGGATAATCCAAGTATATACATAATCACATATGGAATTCACCAGATGGCCACTTTGTAGCTGGGGAGTATCATGGAATTTCATCATTCAGATCTATGTTTCTATATACTATAGTGTGGTTTCATATATCCTACCTTATTTGTGTGGGTGATTCTATGGAGAATGATGGTAGTTCTGACTCTGGCAACCCCATGGACTGTAACCTGCCAGGCTCCTATGTCACCATGGGACTCTCCAGACAAGAATACTGGAGTGGGATGACATTTCGTTCTCCAGGAAATATTCCTGACACAGGAATTGAAGCACGGTCTCCTACATTGCAGGCAGATTCTTTACAGAACCGAGCCAGAGATGAAGGAGAATAAAAACATTCTGAACAGATTACACACAAATAGAATAATATTTCCTCCCATGCTTTTGTCAATGACATTTCCACAAGTTTGGATGATGTTTTGATAAAGTAAATATATACTGCAGATAAAAAAAAAAAACAAACTGAGATTTCAAGATACATTCAGAGAGAAAGCTTTTTTTTTCTTCTTCTTCTTCTACTTTCTGTTAACTTGGTCATGACTTCTGGTAGCCAACTTTAGGTAATTGTAGGCTTCTTTAGAGTAGAATAAACCAAATTCTGATACAATTTTCAACTTTTTCCGAAAAAACGAATGCTTTTCTATCCCCATATATTTTTGAGTTTCAATACTCAAATGTCAAGCCTATCAAACACAGCAAAGTAAGTTTTAAGAATGAGTCTCTTCTATATTTTCACACACTGTTAGAAATATTCATGAAGGTTGAGAAAAAGAAGAAATTTGGCCCATGTTTCTTAAAGTGAAACTGTTAGTTGATCAGTAATGTCCAACTTTATGAGATGCCATGGAGTGTGTTTCTTAAAGAACTAGGCAAATTTTCCTTGACAAAATGACTTCTAATGAATGACTTCATCATAAATGGCATGTTTTTTCAGTAAGAAATCCATTTTAAGACATATAAATTATTTTAAAAGTTAACATTTCAACCTTAATTTAGGTGTGATCACTTAGAAAAACAACAGTATAAAGATAACAATGTATAAGGAGTTAATATTTATCAGACAACTTCAAGAGTAAATTAGAATTCACATGTTTGAAGAAATTTAACAAACTTCATAAGTCCTTTAGAGCTCCTTCAATCTTTGTTTTACAATATACTAGTCAACAGTTTTTAAAATATATTTATACAATCTATTCTTATAGTACATATTATTTTCAATATAGTCCTTTCAGTGTTTTAGCACTCATAACTTTGAATGTATTAACATTACATCACTCAATTATCACCATAACTTTTCTCATATCTCTAGTATTTCTTTTCATGCTCTCTAACTTTGTTTAACCATAATACTACAAATATGTCACCACTCTAGCTTTGCTATTATTCCTCACCTTTCTTTAAGTGAAAATCACACATTCTTTACAATTACTTTATTTCATGTAGTTGTCCTTCCATCATTCCCCCAATAAACTCTGGCATATTTTTCTTTGCAATTATTCTTTTGCTATGCCAGCTACTGTCTCCATGGCAATATTTAGGTTGTAGTGTCCTACATTTTTAGAAAGCTTTTTCCAATCATCAGTTCTTCTGATAATCAGTATGAAACACTTAGCAGCAACTTTCCTTGCCTCTTTGAGTTCTAAAAAGGAGNCCATGGCAATATTTAGGTTGTAGTGTCCTACATTTTTAGAAAGCTTTTTCCAATCATCAGTTCTTCTGATAATCAGTATGAAACACTTAGCAGCAACTTTCCTTGCCTCTTTGAGTTCTAAAAAGGAGTTATTTGTGCTGCACATATTGGATGACTCTGGTTTTCACCTATTCTTTTGTCAGCCAGATAGTTACTATATTTAATATATAGTTCAAGATTTACCATATAATTAAAAGGTGAAATGGAATTTCAGAGGAAAAGTAAATGAATTTCCCAAGAAATGCAGCATATTTCAGTAGAATCAAAGAAAAAAATATAGACATAGCAAAGTTAACTTCTTACTTTTCAAAGGGCATTATTATTCTTTTTTTAAGGGGACCTCAGTCATCTACAACTGTTATGGAGAAATTGCTTTTTAAACTATTTAGGACTCTAAATAAATTATATAAACATGTATATAATATAATTATATAAATATAATATATATATTATTATATGTGTATAATATACCTGCTTCTTTCTTTTGCAAACTATTTCTTTTCTTTTAAAAATCAGATTTCAAATCCCAAGGGAACGCTTCTACAAAAATCTCCTACTCGAATTTAGCTTGGTGTGCTAGTGACAACGACAACTAGAAACAGCAGAACAGAAATGCAGGACAAAGGTAGAGCGTAGCTACATTAACCCCACACTGCCACCCGGTGCATACACACATTACTACTTCCACTACCACTAAACACACTACTACCATTAGCAAACTACTCATTTAGTATATAGAGTTTATGAAACTGAGTTGTCACAATTATCTTGACATTTAATTAAGTAATAATATAGTGATTAACGGGCTTCCCGGGTGACACTGTAGTAAAGAATCTGCCTGCCATTGCAGGAGACACAAGAGATGAGGGTTTGATCTCTGGATCAGGAATATACCTTGGAATAGAAAACGGCAACCTAGTTGAGTATTCTTGCCTGGAAAATTCCATGGACAGAGGAGCTTGGCAGATTATAGTACATTGGGTCTCAAAGAGTTGGACACAACTGAGCACACACACACATACACATAATGATAAACACTTGAGTTTAATTATATATATTTGCAGGCAAATGAATGCTAGGCTAGATGAGATCAAGTATCTGAGGCAAAAAATGAAATAAGTGAGAGAGAAAGAGAGGAAAGAAATATCTCACAAAGCTCATTTTCAACACCTTGATGTTCTATTTGACTTTTTATCTTTTGGCTCCTAATTTTATCAATTGATTGAATATATATTATCAATGTCATACTTAATTTTGAAAAATATATGTGAATATGACATATATTTTAAAAATTATCTCACACATATATTAAAATGGCCCAAATATTAAAGTACAACAAATAGAGATGATATCTACCAAGAGAATACAAGAAAGTAGAAATAACTGCAAGTAGTTATTGAGAGTAATTGTTAGATATATGGAGTTTTTTAACAGATGATGTTATTTTTGTGACCTGAGTCACTTACTGACATTATTTTGGACATATTACATCATTATAAATAAGCATTAATAATTTCATAGCTAAAATGGTGATTTGAATAGTAGCACCCCACTCATACTGCTGTTATAAGTATGATGCTTTTGTCATAACAAATGAAAAATATTTAGCCTAATCCCTAGTACCTGATAAAAACTATTTCATTATCAATAATGTCTCTGGGACCTTCTCGGTCAGTCAAAATTCTAATCATGATATTCTAACTCTAATTATGAAAATTGGACTAAAGCACTTAAGTTCTCTCAAAGAAAGGTTTAAAGATGAGTCAAGTTACATTGTAGTCTCTTTCATCACAGAGCAGTGCCTTTGTGTTTTCCTCAGCTGATTGAATGTAACATAATGCTTTGCATGCAATAAGTACAAAATCATTTCTTGTAAGGTGAATGAACCTTTTCACATGAAAGGCAACCCAAGTTACAAAGAATTATGCTTAATAGGATATGCTTTGAATAATAGATTATCTGAAACAAAACACAATACAATAAAACAATGAATGAAAGGTCATTTTATTGAGAATTGTGAATAAAGAGAGTAATGAATTAACATTAGTGAAAAAATACACAGTGCAACTCAGATTTTTATCCTCTATTAAACGTATGACTGAAAACAAAGTTTTCTCTAAGTTTTAAAATTGTAGACAGAAAATAAAACACGCTGACCAACAATCTTGGTAAAATGTATAAAATATGCTCTTTATTCAAATAACAATTTGCAAACTGAAGCATATTGATACATTTTTTAACTCTAAATAAAGTGCAGAGTAATTAGAAAAAATTATAAGAAATCCTTGTAACTCTTTCCATGGAGGTTTTTTTTTTTTTTCCTTAAATATCTCATAGCCAACAATTGAGATAACTGTTCTACTTGACTTCAATTATTACACCCAAACCGTTTCTCCACCTCCATTTTGTAAAACTGTGTGCTTAAAACGTTATCCTTTATTTAAAGATCTGTTTTCTCTTCCTGTTTCCAATGCAGGAATTCATAGATCTACTGATCCCTTTGTAATCTTTACATGGGAGATTTAAGAATATCTTATTCATTATTCTTCTCTTCCACTATTCCTGTGACATCAATGTCTTCAACTTCAATGCGGAGGATTCATCCGAGAGTTTATATTTTTCATTTCCAGCTTTTCCTATATACAATCTCAACCACTCACACTCAATTAAAAACCACAGAGCTCATGATCTTTAGTAACAATATCACCTAGGATTCTAGGATTCAAGTATTTCACATGATCAGAGGAGCCTGGAAAGCTGCAGTCCTTTGAGCTGCAAAGAGTTGGACATGACTGATCAACTAAAAGCATGCATACATACTCTTCGAGAACCATCACTCAGTACTCAAGTTCATGTGCTTTGGATTTTCAATGCTACAAAACTTTGAATTCATCAATATCTAATCCATCAAGCCCGTCATTTCATTCACCTAACATATCAGTTCAATTAGCTTAACCTTTTATAGCATAGATTCTGTTTCATGACCATTTTCACAAGTGTACTGCAAATATACTTAGTTCCTTACTCTTTTACATCTTAATTTATCTGTGACTGAAAATATTCCAACACTCAAACTCAAATANCAATATCTAATCCATCAAGCCCATCATTTCATTCACCTAACATATCAGTTCAATTAGCTTAACCTTTTATAGCATAGATTCTGTTTCATGACCATTTTCACAAGTGTACTGCAAATATACTTAGTTCCTTACTCTTCTACATCTTAATTTATCTGTAACTGAAAATATTCCAACACTCAAACTCAAATATCTTTCTTTATCAAGCATTTTTCTCTATCTTTTACAGCGTCAAATTTTTTTTTTTTTTAATGATTGCTGAAACTCAAAACTTAGCTAAATTTTCTTAGGACAAAAAAATCAAATCACATAAAGAGATGGCTAGATAACCATTAACTTCATGAACATAAAATTCAGATCTTAAACTAGCAGAAACAAGCCCATATATATATATATTTTTTTTTTTCTGTCAAATATGACTCTTCGTACCATATTTGACTCTTCTGTCATTCTTGCTCTTCTCCAAACTACTCTCTTCAAAACACCAAAACATGAGGTCATGCCACTTATCTGTCCAATATTTCTCATTGACTTAGACTAAAATAAACAATGGGACTGATTCTTGTCTGGCCTACTTTTGCTTCTCTNTAGGAAAAAAAAAAAAAAAGCTTTGACTATATAGACCTTTGTTGACAAAGTGATATCTCTACTTTTTAATAAACTGTCTAGGTTTATCATAGTTATTCTTACAAGGAGCAAGTGACTGCAGTCACCATCCACATTGATTTTGGAGCCTGAGAAAATGAAATCTGACACTATTTTCACATTCCCACCATCTATTTGCTATGATGTGATAGGACTGGACACCATGATCTTCATTTTTTGAATGTTAACAGCATTAAAATAATTATAATGTCAACAGGAAAAAACTTGCAAGGTAAGTCTAGCTATAATTTCCAACAAGGTAGAACTTTCTTAAAAGGACTTATCTCTTTGTACAAATAAAATGTGAGGAATTTTTCTTATTAGATCACCTGTCCATCAGATATAATATAGTATACGGGGTGTTCTAAAGAATTTGGGATTGGGAGCTTGTGTACACCTGTGGTGGATTCATGTCGATGTATGGCAAACCTAACAGAGTATTGTAAAGTCAAATCAATAAATAAATACATAAATAAATTAAAATAATTAAAATAAAATAAAATTTTTAAAAAAAGAATTCATTGATTGACCAACACATATGCTCATTCAGTGTTATAATTTTTAACGTATTTCATTTACACAAAATGACTTCAATTATTTAGATGAATATCTAACAATGAATACTTTTCAGACTGGTTGTGTAATGTTTTTAGCATCATTTATCCTTCAAGATACACTAATATGACTGACTTTTTAATAGAATTCTTTCTCTCTCTAGTGTTCCACTCCTTGTACAAAGATTTCAATTTTTAAGAAAACTTTGGTATAATTACATCCAACTTGTATTATCATTTGCTCTGCAAACTTTAAACAAAAATTAATGGTTATTTTAAAGGAATCCAGGTCATTAAGGTATCATTTTGAATAAAATGTATTGCAATCTAAAAAAAAAAAAAAAAAAAGGGGACTTACCTCAAACAAATAAAGAACTCTTTGGATGCCTATCTTTGGATGCCTATCTAGAATGGGATAAATAAAATGAACATTTATTTGATTAAAACAAAATTTGATATTACTATACTACTTCAGGTTAAATAGGCCAAAAGGGACCAGCTACTGGTACCCCATATTAAAAGACAAGCAAGTCTTTCAATTTACCCCAGTTTTCAAATATATGTTTAAAGGGACTAGAAAAATTTACACTGAGATATCTGGCAAGCAATGATTTGGTATAACATTTAGGCCAAAAGGCTTGGCCTCCTTGGCTCAACGCCATTCTGGGGATCCTAGAGCTTTTTATTTAAAAGTAGATAAAATGGACAGGAAACAGCAACAGAAACAATGTCAAAAATTTTCTAAAACTCCTTCTCTAAGAAAAAACATGTTGATCAGATCCTAAAGAAAGCTAAAGGTGTAAAAGTCAATGGAATGTAGATGAAAGTATACAACATTAGTATATTTAAATGGACTTCTATAAGATAATTGCATCTCTTCTTTAATTGTATTATAGGGCAGACATGTTTCATTGAGGAATAATTCCACAGTGTGCTATCATAAGACAAGGCATATAGATTGCCACAAAGAGAATATTAACACTAATATGAACACACTAAACAATAGAGTTATCTGAGCTATATAAAGTAAATAAAAACTAGAAACTATGTTCTCTGTCTCGCTGTGACTGGCTGAAGAAACACTGTGGCACAGGGACGGTAGCCTTGCAGGGCTACTACAGCACTAGGGTGTCAGTTTGTGTCACCCAGAACACTTCAGTTCTTCCTTAGAAAGATATATTTAATAACTGATTGGTTTGTCCCTTGAATACAAGAAAATAGAAAATGAACAGAAGAAACCTTTACCAAAACCAGTGTCAAATTTGGTAAATGCCCTGCTGAAAACATGGAAGAGGAACAAGCTTTTAAAAGATCTAGGAACACTGATGAAATGGTTGAATTATGCATTCTGCTTCAGAGCAAGAATGCTGGGGCAGTGACAGGAAAAGGAGGCAAGAATATTAAGGCTCTCTGTACAGACTACAATTGCCAGTGTTTCAGTCCCAGACAGCGGTGACTCCCAGCACATATTGAGTATCAGTGCTGATACTGAAATGACTGGAGAAATTCTGAAGAAAATCATCCCTACCTTGGTAGACGGCCTGCAGTTGCCATCACCTGCTGCAACCAGCCAGCTCCTGCTCAAATCTGATGTTGTGGAATGCTTAAATTGCCAACACTATAAAGGAAGTGACTTTGACTGTGAGATAAGATTGTTGATTCATCAGAGCCTGGCAGGAAGAATTATTGGAGTCCAAGGTGCTAAAATCAAAGAATTTCAAGAGAATACTTAGACAACAGTCAAGCTTTTCCAGGAATGTTGTCCTCAATCTACTGACAGAGTCGTTCTTATCAGAGGAAAACCTGATAGGTTTGGACAGTGCATAAAATCATCCTTGATCTTATATCTGAGTCTCCCACCAAAGGACACTCTCAACCTCATGATTCCAATTTTTATGATGAAATCTATGATTATGTGGTTTTACAATGATGATTGATGACCGCTGTGGATGTCCTGTGGGAGTTCCCATTCAGGGAAGAGGTGGCTTTGACGGAATGCTACCTGGTCTGGATGGGGGTCCTATGCCTCCTTCCAGAAGAGATTATGATGGTATGAGACCTCGTCAAGGACCTCCTTCACCCTCTTCTGGAAGAGGTGGCCGGGGTCGTAGTAGAGTTTGGAATTTTCCTCTTCCACCACCACCACCACCTAGAAGAGATCTAATGGCCTATTACAGAAGAGGAAGACCTGGAGACCATTACCATGGCATGATTAGTTTCAGTGCTGATGAAACCTGGGACTCTGCAATAGACACATGGAGCCCATCAGAGTGGCAGATGGCTTCTGAACCACAGGGTGGCTCTGGATGTGATTATTCCTATGCAGGGGGTCGTGCCTCACATGGTGATCTTGGTGGATCTATTATTACTACACAAGTAACTATTCCCAAAGATTTGGCTGGATCTTACAGACAAAGATGGTAAGTGGATTAAACAAATCAGTCATGAGTCAAAAGCTTCTACAAAAATTGAGGAGCCTTTAGAAGGATCCAAAGATTAGATTGTTACCATTACAGGAACACAGGACCAGATATAGGATACACAGTATTTGCTGCAGATCAGTGTGAAGCAGTATTTTGGAAAGTTTTTCTAAGACTAGTGAAGAACTGATGGAAAGGGAAATGTCAGCCCACTCCAGTACTCTTGCCTAGAGAATCCTGCGGACCCAAGAGCCTGGTGGGCTGCCGTCTATGGGGTCACACAGAGTAGACAGACTGAAGTGACTGAGCAGCAGCAGCAGCAGCAGTGAAGAACTGAAGGAGTCCTGCATCTTTTTTTTTTTTTTTAATCTACTTCTGTTTAAAAAGCCAACATTCCTCCACTTCATAGGTACTATGCATTTGAGATGTAGTAAAAAAAATCTTCGCTATTCACCAGATGTAATGTTTTAGTTCCTTACAAAACAGGGTTGTAAGGGGGAGGGTGTCCAAAAACTAACACTGAAATTTTTTGGGGGGTGGGTTGAATTCTTTTATTTTATTTTTATTTTATTTTACTTTACAATGCTGTATTGGTTTTGCCATACATTGACATGAATCTGCCACAGAGGAATACGAGCTCCCAATCCTGAACCTCCCTCCAAATTTTGAAAACAGCATCAGAGTGCAGTGAATTGTAATGTTTGTTCATTGTTGGTGGTTTAAAGAGGTCCCCACCCCTGCCCATATAATTATTGTGAACTTTTTGATTTGTGGTCACTGTAACATTTGGGGTGGTGGGACTGGGAGGAAAAGTAACAGTAATCCATATGTCTCTGGCTTCTATTCAGAGCAGTGTGCAAAATGTAATGCTCTTTTGTAAGAAACATTTTATGATTTTTAAAATAAATTTAGTGAACCTATTTTTGGTGGTCATTTTTTTTTAAGATGGTCATTTTTCAAATGGCTGAATTCCCCTCAACCTACCCCCAAATGTAACACTAAGTTTAATTATCAGTCCTTTGTTGGATATAAATAAATGGCAAAATATCTTGACATACTCATTTCTGGTGATTCTTAACAATTTGAAAGCCCATTGCTTGGGAGGAAATTCCACCACACATACATGCTTATAATAAGCTGGAGATTTTTGTTTGGTTTTGCAAATACTTGCCCCTACTTTGCAAAGATTTTCTGTTTGTGAAGAACCAGGTGGGGAGCAGCACAACTGATGGAATAGTGGTATAAGTACATACCAGAAGTTTAATAGCAAGTTTTATTAATCAGATTAACACTTGGTTATGGAAGTAACTGCTGCTAAATTCTGATTGTTTTTATTAGATACTTTCTCACCTATATATTTAAACTATCAGATTGGTGTGTCTCCTAGCTAAACTTTGTAAAATATATACATATGTATGTATATATTCTTATTTTTCCACTGTATGCAAATTGAAAGAAAAAGATGTATCTTTCTCTGTTGTATGTTGGGTTATGTAGGAAATGTTTGTGAACAGTTCAAAAAAAGATGAAAAAAAAAATTCCGTGGATGTTTTGTGTAGTATCTCTTGGCATTTGTATAAATAGTTAAAATTTCACTACCAAATAAAACTCCCATAATGCTAGATTTGATGTGTGGCCAATTTTGAACAAGGGTTGATTGACACCTGTAACATTTGTTAAAAAGTTATTAAAAAAAAAAAAAGAAACTAACATACAAGTGCTAATAAGATAAAGATAGTGATTTTTTTTTAATTTATTTATTTTTGGGTTTAATTTGTAGCTTTAGAAAGATGTTTGCTGAGTGCTCATACAAACCTTTGAAAACATGACAAATTAAGCTCTAGAATTCTAAAACACAATACCAGTAACATAAATTTCTGTTTCATTAGAATTGTCACTGATACTAGTATCTTTAGCTGACAGAATCATTCTTTGGGAAACTAAAAACAACTGACTTTCTCTTGCAAATCTCTAAAAGCCAGAAATGTAAATTTAGGCTACAAGGACTTATTTAATTCAGTCAGACAGGACCTGAAAAAAAGAGGGGAAAAGTGGCAGTTTTAAAATTCAAATCTCTGGGAATAATCCCTCAGCACAGATAGTAAGCTCTAGTTACCTGAACAAACAACTTTAATGCACTCCAACTATCTGTAAACTACTAAGTTTATATCCTAACACCTGACTCATAACTAGCTTTTAAGTGAAGCCATGAGATCCCTAGCTTTGATTGTTTGTGTCTGTGTACAAATTATACATATGAGATATCTCTACTTCTAAAAGTTATTATCAAAATTGGGCTTATAAATAACTCTATTTATTTTTAATAAAAAGTGCTTACATTTAAAGGAACTGGCCAAACCAGCTTTTGAATTCATGTGGGCTGAGAATTATTCAATATTAAATTGATATCTGATACTAATGTTTGTTGATCTAATGAATATAACACATGTCATTAAAAGTCATCAAAAATAAGTATAATACTTCATTTTACTTAGGCTTAATAAATAAAACTTATTATATCTGTTACAAAGAAAATAATATGATGAAATTTTATAGTAAATATGAGATGAGAACTTTGGGATAAACTCTTTAAAATAATTATATCTTAGAAATGCTTACTTAAAATGATCTCTCCAGATATTTAGTAACTTAATTTAAGTGATGGGAGTTTATAAAATAGCTGAAAGACATGGAGATATCAATTACTAAATAGAGAAATTAAAGGTATTTAGGACTCTTACTGGAAATATTTGGTGTCACCCTGAGATGTTCTCTATAAAAAAGACAATTGTTTTAAAAAATTATTACTCGTGTTTATGCTGACCAATCTATAGAATGCTAGTGTGAAAAACTGTTCATAATTGCTTAATTCTTAGTTTTTACTAAAAAATTAAGGGTTTAAGAGTTGAGGATTCTAATTTAAATATATAAGTTAAAACTGTTAAAACAGTATAGTAGCATCTCAGTAAACACAGTAAAGTAGAATGTGTGTTTTCAGTAAGAAAGTATGAGGAATGAAGCTACATTTTATTGAAGAAAAAGAAGAAATGATTTAGTCTTATTTGATGGAAAATGAAAGACAGACTAGATACAGAAAGTGATGAAAGACTGTGGAAAAGAATCCTGAAGAGAGAAAAGCTTTATACATAGTCAAGATTAACTAAATTTAGATTAAAGTTACTTAAATGGATTTTGTTGAGTGAACTATTGCAGGATTACAATTTGTTTTCTCTCTGTTAGAAGTGTTCCCTTTTGATAACAGACTGTGTGAGTTTTTGCACTTTTAAATTCTCTATACTTTTTTTTTTTTATAGTTGGTTAAATAAGTATTCTTTCACTGATCTATGATCCTGTTGTGTTTTAAAACATTTTTGATACTTCTAACTAACTTCCCAAATATCAAAGTTTTACTAAGCTGTTTTATTCTTTAACTCTGGGCTACTTCAAAGAAATATTTCTGCGACATAACAGAAAAGAATTGTAAATTAAGTTTATTTCATATTTTTAATTTAGAAACATCGTCAAATGATTGGAGGTAAGCCTTAGGTT
This sequence comes from Neotragus pygmaeus, assembly GCA_006410875.1. NCBI lineage: Eukaryota > Metazoa > Chordata > Mammalia > Artiodactyla > Bovidae > Neotragus > Neotragus pygmaeus. The sequence goes on along the minus strand of SJYV01038623.1, from coordinate 238,113 downwards.
GCAATGTATGGATAAAGGTCATTAAGATAATTCCAAAATTTATATGAAATCCCTGATATCTGATATGTCCTGATATAATGTTATCAGTCATAATTGCAATGATTATCCTAAAATGTTATATGTTTCAGAAATATCCAAGTTTCCTGTTAATTGCATTGTACTCACATTTTTAACCGTGCTACTTTACATTTTGTCCTTTATAAACTACCATAATTTTATACTGCTTTTACAAAATGGAGGTTTTTAAAAAGACTCATTAAAAATTAAAAGAACTATTTAAACAAATTAAGTTTCTGAGAGCCTTTAAGTAATGTCATTGAGTTGGATAATAAATGACAAACTAATAAAAAAGCCTGATTACTGCAGATCAATAGAAATCAATTAGATGGGACTAAGTGAACTGATAAATCTGATTAATAACTTTGACTTTGAAAAATATACTAGCTTAAATCTGTTTCCCAGTAACCTTTTCTCCCTTATGCCTTGACCTGCAGGTTGGTAAAGTATGTCTCTGTAAACAAAATTAAAGCAGTTATCTTTTCCTCTCTACCTGATCCTGCTAAAATTTGGCTTCTCCAGCTGGTTCCTCTATGAACTTATGCTTTACTGCAACTAGACTGCAACTAGTTATACTAATAATTGTTTTAATTTTCTCTTTGTTTCCAAATTATTTATGCCATTGTCTCTCCACTACAATATGACTTTGTCAATGTTACTAACTACATTACTTCTTTTTTTTTTTTAATAAGATTATCTTCTATTACACTATGTATCCAGGCCTCCAACAAATGTAGTGGTGATGAGATAACTTAAAGTAATTGATCAGATATACAGATCTCTATAGAATCAATAATTATGATGGTGTGATTCTAAGTACAAGAAGAGCAACAAGGGAACTATCTCCTGGATCCTAATAGGTTAGAAGATAGAAGATCTAGAAAATATTTTATTATCTATCAATAGGCCTAATCCAGAAATTAACACCTGGAGTGGCAGAACTTTCAGCTGATCTAGGATGAACATCCCAGCACTATGGGGCAAAAATTAGTCAGAAAATATCTCCCTAACACTGGTCAAATTCCCCTTCCATGAGGAGAGACTGAAAAATGGAGTATTTCCTGCCATGCCAATAAACAAGGATGTCACAGCCATCAGTGATACTGGCCCTCCAAATGTGAATTTCTGAACCAAGAGAGTGCCTAGTAGGGAAAATAATATCTGCTATCTAGTAGCCATCAGTCTGTAGCCACTTCCTGTCAAGCTTGGGGGATAGGAAAAATGCAGGATACTGACCCCAGTTAGCTGAAATACATATGAAAGTAATGATTTCAATGAGCCTAGACTCTTGCATCTTCCCATTCACAGAAAGAGCTAAATTCCTTAACTTGAGATATCTGATTTTTCTTAATTAGCAGTGATCTTCTGATGTTCAGTCTACTTGCCCTTTGTTACAAACTTCTATATAAGCTGACTCCTCCCACCACCATCTTAGAGCACTTCTCTTAGGGTTACTTGAAATGCTGTGTCCTGGCCTTGAAGCCCTAAAAATTCCCACCAAATAAAACATAACTCTCAGATTTCAGGTTTGGACATTTTNATAAGCTGACTCCTCCCACCACCACCTTAGAGCACTTCTCTTAGGGTTACTTGAAATGCTGTATACTGGCCTTGAAGCCCTAAAAATTCCCACCAAATAAAACATAACTCTCAGATTTCAGGTTTGGACATTTTTTTTTAAGTTGGCACTACTTATATTAAAATAAATTCTTTTGAATTATTACCTAAATTATTTTGTGAGCAGTAAAACTGAGTTTAGCAGAGGTTAAGGAACTTTTCAAAGGTTCTGTATCTAACAAATGATAAATTTAGACATTCCACAAAAACAATAGACAGAGTCAGGTTATTTTTATTCAATATGTTTTCTCAAATTCTATGACAAATCAATATGTAGCCGTGAACACAACTGCTAAAACCAAGACTACATTACCTAGACGCTCTTGCAGCTATAAATGGTAATAACACTGACTTATTTTAATGGGAATGTGAGCAAAAGTGATATATACAAGTTTCAGCAATTGTGAGAAAGTGTTTGTGTTTTATATCTGAGTAAACCATTTTGAAAAATAAGAAAACCATTGTGAAACATGTCAAGCACAAGAAAGCAAGAACTTTAAAAAAAATTACCTAACTCAAGACATTTGTACGAGAAAGAAATAAAACTCATCTTGTTTAATGCTAGTATAGGGGAGTTATATCATTCAAAGACAAATTGAAGCCTAACCGTTAGTTAATTTGGTCTCGAATTGTTGTGTTGCCTCTGTAAGAATTGACACATATCATAGGTTTAGTAGGAGTGAAAGTGAAAGTGAAGTCGCTCAGTCGTGTCCGACTCTTTGCACCCCATGGATTGTAGCCCACCAAGCTTCTCCGTCCGCGGGATTCTCCAGGCAGGAATACTGGAGTGGGTTGCCATTTCTAGGTTTAGTAGGAGTGACCAGCAAATTGCTTAGATATTGTGCACTCAGAAACTGTTAGTGTGATATAAAAGACTTGGAAAATTTTATCTTTTTTCTTTTATAAAAAGGATGCCACTTGTCAACTAAAATTGTACTGTTAGGACCTTTTCAGAAACTTTGAGGATGTTGCCTATGTCAGCAGTTCACTTAGCAGATAGTCCTGAAGCAATAATACTAGTCAGAAACTCAAATTCTTTCTATTCTTCATGTGTTTAAAGAGTAAGATGAACTCAATCTAGAGCTAGATAGCCTAAAAGCAGAAAAAGAGAATTCACCTCTTCTATCACCATCCATAAAAGTCAACCTATTCACAAACCTGTAGGATTAAAAGAAGAAAAACTTTTTTCCTACTTTCTATATTGGATCAGTTACAACCAATGACTGAATTAGCAATCTTAGCAGGAGATGGAGACCATAGCCTGAAAATTTTGAAGAAGTCTCCCTTTAGAATTTTTGCCCCAACAAAGGAAAAATGCCAAATGCCTTCAGGCATTGATGAAATTCAAGGTGTTGCCTTCCTATCTAAACCTTATTTCTTTTTATACCAAGAGATCATTGCAGCTTCCTTTAAATGAAGAAAGGAAGTAGAGAAGAGCATAGTATAGAGGTCACAATGTAAGAAACTGTAGTCTGTTTTAAGTACTGAGTCTTAAAAAGACTATTTTTAAACAAAATAAAGATTCTGGTCACTAATTCCAATGCGTGTGGGGCAAGGAAATGTTTCCATCAAACCATCAGGCCATTTTCCATCCCTACCTGAGTGTTCAATAATTCAACTCAGGGAAGGGCAGGAAGATGGCGGAGGAATAAGACAGGAGACCACTTTCTCCCACACAATTTCATCAAAAGAACAATCCAACGCTGAGTAAATTCCACAAAACAACTTCTGAAGGCTGGCAGAGGACTTCAGGCAANAAGTTAAATAAGCAGGGTGACAATATACAGCCTTGACGTACTCCTTTTCCTATTTGGAATCAGTCTGTTGTTCCATGTCCAGTTCTAACTGTTGCTTCCTGACCTGCATACAGATTTCTCAAGAGGCAAGTTAGGTGGTCTGGTATTCCCATCTCTTTCAGAATTTTCCACAGTTTATTGTGATCCACACAGTCAAAGGCTTTGGCATAGTCAATAAAGCAGAAATAGATGTGTTTCTGGAACTCTCTTGCTTTTTCGATGATCCAGCGGATGTTGGCAATTTGATCTCTGGTTCCTCTGCCTTTTCTAAAACTAGCTTGAACATCAGGGAGTTCACGGTTCACGTATTGCTGAACCCTGGCTTGGAGAATTAGTCCTGAGTATATAGTTATCAAACTTCTACCAGCAGAGGTAGGTGAAAATGTCTAACAAATTATAGGCCTGCTTGCTAAAAAAGTTTTTTGAGACTATGTGAACATATTCATAATGTTCAGTCCTTCAGGCAGTTGAGTCAAAACTGCCATAGTCTAAGCTCTATTTTCCTTAACTCTGGAAACAGTCTATCAAAAGCAAAAAGAAAGGAATGACCGCAGATCCTGCAACTTCCATACAATATGCATGTCAACAAACTAGGATGTCTTTTTCAGTCCCATCCTCTTGAATCTTTCTCAGAATGCCATTTGGCTATTGCTGTGGTCAAGTCAATCCAAGTCAATGTTGAAATAACTATGCCCCAAAACAAAAACTAGATTCAGTTACTCCATTTAATTTGGAGCCCCTGTGCCTACCAGTCATTTGGGAGCCCATGTTGAGGTGCTGTCAAGTTAAGCCTCTTAACAGATGTTGGTGCAACTTTCAGAGTCCCAACAATTGTAATCAATGCTTTGGGTTCTTGAACTGTACATTTTATCTGGAATCAATCCTAGTAATATTTTTTTTTTTTTTTACACTAAGCCCATGATGACATACACTTTAGGGTTGATACAAAAGACTTGAAAATGTTTACAGAAACATTAACTATAGATAATGTAGCCCTAAAATGACTCAGGACTGTTTCTCCAAAATGAGCCAAACTTGGTTTTAGTGGCTATCTAAACAAATTAAAAAGTAAGAGAAATCTACAGATACCTAAAATAAAGCAATTACTAAATCAAGGGAGTTGGCAATCACTGCAGACGTAATTTGTATTGTTGAGCATAGAATATCTGCTTATAATGGCTAAATGATAGAAGTTAAAGTAGAGCCTCTGGCCCACATCAGGTAAGGAGTGAAGATAAAGAAAACAATGTAGGATGTTTGGTATATCATTGATCCTGTTCACTGCACCAATTGTCTTGCTGTATCTCACTGGGCATATTGTTCGTTAAATACAGGGCAGGCAAGGCACAAGTTAAGAGGCTGGAAGGAGACTTGAGGAGCCATAGGAACTGCAGACACTATTCTCTCCTGGCTGGCACGGCAGCCATAACACAGCCTCTCTCCTGGCTGGTGCAGCAGTCAAAGCAATAGCCACGCTATATTCTCTCCTCTCGAGGGTGATTCAACAGACACAGCCATGATGTAGCGGTAATATGCCACTGTTTTCTAGGCGAAGCTGGCATTTCCCTACAGCATAAGGTACCTCGTAACCAAGCAAGTACCTCATGAAGTGCATACACAGTGCTACAAGTTATCTCAGTTGTTACATCATCATTATTTACAAATTGTGAGGTGAGAGAGCCTGAACACACTATCTGAGCTAATTTGCTCTTTCCCCACGTTTGGAAATTTACATTTTTAAGGAAAAAATTTAGAGGAAAAAAGACACATTTTCACAATAAAAATTTTAAACATACTGTAATTGTATCAGTTTGAGTAAATGTATATTTATATTACATATATTTTAAATATTACATATATTTTAAATATTGTATATTTATTTCAATATACTTATTTATATATTTAATGTATTTATATTTAATATATTTAATACATAATGTTTAATTACACAGTTGATCCTTGAACAACAAGAGGGTTAGAGGCACTGACTCCCTAGCTACCAAGGTGCAGTTGAAAATCAGAATATAACTTACAGGTTAACCCTTCATATCTACAGTTCTGTAACCTCAGATATAACAAATCACTGATTGTATAGGACTGCAATATTTATTTTTAAAAAATCTGCATGTACGTGGGCTGGTGCAGTTCACACCTGTGTTGTTCATAGAATAACTGTATATATACATATATTTAAAATAAATATATCTTTATATAGATAAATATGTAATGAAAGTGAATGTGTTATTGCTCAGTGATGTCTGACTCTTTGCGACCTCATGGACTGTAGCCTGCCAGACTCCTTTGTCCATGGAATTCTCCAAGCAAGAATACTGAAGTGAGTAGCCATTCCCTTATCTAGGGGATTTTCCTGAACCAGGGATCAAACCCAGGTCTCCCGTGTTGCAGTCAGATTCTTTACTGTCTAAGCCAACAGAGATGCTCAATTATTGAGAAAAAAATAAGTATATCCTTCTGCTAAATACCCAGTTTTACCAGTATGAACAATGATTTTAAGTTATTTTCTTGGATCAAAAAAAATGAAAATGGAAAAATGAAAACTTCGTGGAGACAGTAATATAAGTGTGAATTCTCAGGGTGTATGCAGAAAATAGACTTGATATCTATTTTGCAAGACTGTTCTACGATATACATATGTATTTCGTGACATGCTAAGTTGGTTCAGTGGTGTCTGACCCTTTGCTACTCTATGGACTGTAGCCTTTCCATATCCTCTGTCCATGGAATTCTCCAGGTAAGAATATTGGAGTGGGTTGCCTTGCCCTTCTCCAGGATAAAATATATTGTATATTAGTAAGTATATATAATATATGTATACTTATATAAACATAAGAAAAAAAAGCAGAGTCATTGTCCAGATTGGTAGAATTGAGTACTCGGCAGAAGAAAACACCTATTATTTTTTTCTTGATAGACTTCTCAGTGGAGTCTATGTTATACTGTAACATAAGACTTGATGAGACACTGAGAAATTACTGTAAGTATAAAAAAGAAAATACTTTGCCAATTATGATTGGATACTTACTATGTTTGAAAACTATAAATTCTGTCCTGCAAATAATTAAAATCACATATACACAAGAATTTTTGTTGTTCAGGGTGGTGAACAATATGATCATCATGATCTGTAACTCTATTTAGTGTCAGTTCTTTTCCCATCAGCTCTCTTTGTTAAAAAGCTTATAAATATGCTTATAAAATATCAAAAGTCACCATAAAGTGCATTATTTAAGGCAGTAGCATTTTAATCCATAATTTGTTATGGGAAATAAAAGTAAATAAAACCTATTTTTTTCATTCTTTGGTGTTTTCCTGATCAAACTAAAACAGTATTGCACTTTTAATTATTTTTCACTGTTTACATAACTAATTAACTATCTGAGGTAGAAGGCTACACAGCTGCAAAGTATTCACTATGTTAAGGTCAGATAATCAATTTCCTATCCCCAAAGACAAAATTAATATACTATAGAGGATTATCCCTAAATATTAGCAGCTGCTTTTGTAAGACTGGTGCTTTTCTTGGGAATTCTTCATTAAGGAGTAGGTAGAAAATAGAATTTCATGTATCTGTATCATCGAATTCTGTGAAAGTTGCATGGGTGTTTTTTAACTACAAATGAAAGAGATTAATTTTGCTTTGATTCAAGTAATTGCTACTAAACAATGCATTTGAAGCAAAACATAGAATGGCAATGGAGAAAATATTTTCCTTGTTCTGAATATCATTTGAGATTTAATCCTTAATAAATTTAACTCTAATTATTATACACATAAGAATTTTAGCAGTTTACCTACTATAAATCATTTAATGCAGATATTAACTTTAATACTTGCTACATCTAAATAGTATCATCAAAAACGAATGGACTTTTATAACCTACAAGTTTAATAGAATTGATAACAGCCCTATGTATTATTTTCTTTTCATAAATTCAAGTAATGTTGCAATAGTCTGTAAAGAGTGATTAAATATAAACAATTTCTAAATTTAATTAATGTTATAGATCAGTTTCATTTCATAAGGAAAATACATATGCAATTTTATTCTTCTCTAAGGGTTTTATCTTAAAATCTATTAATGCAATATAACTCATTAATGTTTCAAATCCTCCTATTTTTAATTCTAGGCGTGATACATAGATGCAAATTATTTAAGTCTTTACCTGAATCATAAACAAAAGAATCAGTAACCTTAATTTTAAAATTATTTCTTTGCCTTTTTAGCTAATTAGCAAAATTTAACACAATTGAACAAACATGTCTTTTGTAATATTCAACACAATTGAACAAATATGTCTTTTGTGGTATTCTCTTTTCTCAATCCCCATCAGATTACTAGTTTTTTAGTTTTCTTTCATAGCTGTTTAACTTGATATATTATTACTGGAATTCCTCAAGTCTGTCTTAGAGTCTATTGTTTTCTCCATGTCCACTGTATGTCTAAGCTGTGTTTAGTTGCTCACTCATGTCTACCTCTTTGTGTTTCCATGGACTGTAGCCCACCAGGCTCCTCTGTACANCTGTTTAACTTGATATATTATTACTGGAATTCCTCAAGTCTGTCTTAGAGTCTATTGTTTTCTCCATGTCCACTGTATGTCTAAGCTGTGTTTAGTTGCTCACTCATGTCTACCTCTTTGTGTTTCCATGGACTGTAGCCCACCAGGCTCCTCTGTACATGTGGATTCTCCAGGCAAGAATACTGAAGTGGGTTGCCATGCCCTCCTCCAGGGAATCTTCCCAAGCCAGGAATCAAACCAAGGTCTCCCACATTGCAGGCAGATTCTTTATGTTCTGAGCCACTAGGTGTCTCTAAATGAATTNATAGGCTCCTGGCTGCCTAAGGTCACTTGAGGACACAGCTGTGCATCAAGAGCACATGTATACAAGTTGGGGGAGAGCCTGTGGTTGGTTTGTATCCACGGTGTGAAAGTCTGTTGCTTTTTGTAGCTTATCTGTGAGCTTTTCTGCTCCACACTAGAGTTTGTTGGAGTGGAGTTTAGAGGTCAGCTTGCATCCTTTTTGGCTAGGTCACCCTTCTCTTGCTCACAACTAACTTTCTACCTAACAAGATGAAATCAGAAATCTCTTTAATGCCTTAAAAATAACAGGTGATCATTATCATCAGGAATTATAAAATTATGTATTGTTTTTCCAGTTTGTGAGAAATTATTAAGTACATTTTGTAAGGGTATAGTTTGATAGTGTGTTTCATATTCTCAAAGGAACCAGCAACTTGATTTGAGAGAGTAACTGATACAGGGAATTGAAGAAATTTAAAAAAAAATTCTAAGAATATCCCAAGTTTACCATAGGCAATATGGGCCCTTTTCTCTTGTTATTTCCATAAGGAGGGTATTAGAAATTAAATTAAATTTCTGATTACTTAGGTTAATTCTTGATTAAAATTGCAAAAAAAAATGGCAACAGTTAGATAACAATAGTGTACAGTGCTTGAAAAACAAGACATAAAGTATAGAACTAAGAATAGCAGATTTTTGAGCTATGTTGAAATTTTAACCTAACACATTTGTATGTAATATAAGGCAGGGTCATTATATCCTCTCATTCCACAAAAAGTATCACACTGCTTTATGTTTATTTTTACACTGTTTCATTCAATACAGCAGAGAAGGCAAAGGCAACCCACTCCAGTACTCTTGTCTGGAAACTCGCAAGGATGGAGGAGCCTGGTAGGTTACAGTCCATGAGGTTGCAAAGAGTCAGACAAGACTGAGCAATTTAGCAGCAGCAGCAGCATTCGATACAGCTGTGGAAAGTTTTCAGAAACAAACCTGTTGCTACTTTTTCTGTTCATCTTCTGAACCCGCTACATGAAGAATCAAATGAATAAACTGCCTGTATTTCTTTTTCTGTTTGAAAGGTAAATCAAAACTTTTTGCAAGAGCCTAAGTGTGAATGAAGCACACACATACACATGTACAAGTGAATTATAAAGTGCAAGAAGTTGAGAGCAGATGGATCAGTTCTGCTAGTAAGACCATAACAAAATCATCTCAGAGTTGAGGCTGTTGTTTTAGCATTCAAAGCATGAATCCCAGAATATCCCAAAAGTTTAAAATCAAACATACAGATTAAGCTGAGTAAAATGTTAATCATCTAAAGCAGAACTGAAAGATTTAAATTTCACACAGCAATGTGTACCATATACGTGTTAAATATTGGAAGACAAAATTTCATCTAGCTAATTGAAAAATAGATATTGAATACATTTAATATAAAAACATATAGTTTCAGTGATGTCCTCAAATATATGATTTCTTTAATAAGAAGCTTTCTAGCAAGATGAGTTCTTACAATAGAGTGAATATTATTACAGATCAGTTCCATATTGTAAGTTTTTTTAATATATATCAAGACATCTTTAAAGAAATGATGGCAGAATTTATCTCCATTAATCTTTCTAAAATTAAAAATCTACGGTTCTCATATAAATAGTTTAAATATTTATTTATTTATTCAGTGTCTTCTAAGACCTGAATGTTGTAATAAGAAACAGAGCCATATTCCAAAGTGCCATCAAACAGGTCTAAGTACACTTAAGCAATGAAAGATTAATTTGGTAATGGCAATGAAAAGCTGGAAAACTATGGACCATATTGGTTACTTGCTATTTAGTTTAGGACCAAGTAGTGAAAAGTAGAAATGATAGAGCTTCCTACATATTATTAAATAGGCTGAGAGACTAGTAAGTGTGCTTTATGTAACATAAAAGTTAATTCAGGACTCTCATCATTGGGGCATTTCCTTATTAGAAAATGGAAGAGAATTTGGTAGCATTATAAATCAGAGCTTACCTAATTGCATTTAATTCCAACTGTATTCAGTAAATACCTTCTTCCTCTTGGAGAAGTCTTAAAAATCTTTAGCAAATTGTTAACAGACTGAAACATGAGAAAGCAATGTTTTATTAAATTTTGTTCCATCTACCTAAACCTGCAATTTACTTTGCCTACTAGAGGACTGGAAACTTTAAATAAACTCTAAATTTCTTCTGGAGTGTGTGAAAGTCCCTAAATATAAACCCAAAATGTACTTTTAAGTATATACACAAACCATGAAACACATAGAAGCAAATTCTATTCTCAGAAGCAGAAAAGGGAACCACTCAGCCATTCATGTATTTAGAAATCAACTTTAAATAACTATATATTAGACTGAATAAGGGAAATAAGAAATTTTAAAAATCAGTAAAAGGAAATTTACAATTTAAAAACAGTGAACTACAGTTTGGCAAAGTGATAACTTGATAATCAGTTGAAGAGTTATTTTTATTTTAGTTTCGTACTCTCTTTCTTTCTACTTACCTTAGGAATTGACATATTTAAAAGCACTGCAGAAACATTGACTTATGGTATTTGATTTTATTTGATTAATTTGATTTTATGTGATTAATAACATGAGGATATTCTAATTTATGTTTAAAAGTGAAAACAAAACTTTGTATTGTTGATGGGTATGAAGTACAAGCTGAAATCAAGATTGCTGGGAGAAATATAAGCAGCCAGCTAGCTCAAAGCTTTGTTCTGTGAGTCCGCCAGGCTGCACATTAGGTTATTAGGTTAGAGTCTTCTGTGGGAAAGTTGTCTTTTCCGCAGTTGCAGTTAGAGGTGTATTGTGTGTTCCCCCCGCCCCCTCCGCCCCCAGTTATGTTGCATTTAATATCTGATAAATATTTGAAAGGACCTATTATTTTGATGATCAAGTGCTCATAATTAGGGTATATATTTTACTTTATCATTATTATTTTTTGGCTTTTGCATGCAGGATCTTAGTTCCCTGAACTGGGATCAAACTCATGCCCCCTGCAGTGGAAACAAAGTCCTAACCACAAGACCATGAGGGAATTCCTAAAAGTATGTACTTTAAAAGCGCATTTTTAACATCCCTTAGGGCTTTCCAGGTGGCACAGTGGTAAAGAATCTGTCTGCCAATGCAGGAGATGCAAGAGAGGTGAATTCAGTCCCTGAGTTAGGACGATTATCTGGAGGAAGAAATGGCAACTCACTTCAGTATTCCTTCCTGGAAAATCCCAGGAATAGGGGAGCCTGGAATGCTGCTGTTCATGGGGTCATAGAGAGTCAGATCAGATTTAGTGACCAAGCACACACACACACACATTAGAAAATGCAGCTTATGAGCATTGCTAATTTTTTGAAATGAGCTATAAATGACAAGTTTTAGGAATCCCTAACCATGATCTTCAAAGTAAAACAAAAATGCATTCTATTTAACTCATTTCATGGCCTCCACCTACTTAAAAAAGAAGCAATTCAAAATATTTTCATTTGTTATAAAAGTACTTAACCTGATCACCATAACTAACAGATGCTGGTAATAAGAACATATGGTTCTTTCACAATACCTAAAATTAAACTTTAAAACCCTACTATTTGTCTCAGTTTTTTCTATGAAGAATTCCTTTCTAGTTTTTATATCTCAGCTTTATATTGCTATGTTTCTTTGTCTGCTTAGAGAAAGAAAAATATTTTCTATGTCATCATCAGTCTTACATTGAATAATCAGAAAAATGATAAATTTGAAGTTAATAGAAAATAATTAGAAATTATATTTTTAACACTGGATGCTTANTTATATTGCTATGTTTCTTTGTCTGCTTAGAGAAAGAAAAATATTTTCTATGTCATCATCAGTCTTACATTGAATAATCAGAAAAATGATAAATTTGAAGTTAATAGAAAATAATTAGAAATTATATTTTTAACACTGGATGCTTATTTCATTTTAATGCTATTATATTAAATTAAAATAATAAAAATCAGTTATTCTACATTATGACTGTGTTGTTGAAGATGATAGAAACTTAAGAAAACTAATTTAGCTTTTATGCCATTGATGTGATGGATGTGGCTTGTAGTAACTAAAGAAGTAAAGAAAGGTCTTTGATAACCACTAACGATAGTGACAATGATAATTAAAATGCAATGTGATTCTAAACAACCCATGTTAGCTAATTTTTTTCCTAGTTGAAAAGAAAAATTCCTTGCTAAAATTACTTAATTTAACTTACTGTGGATACATTTTAAAAAGCATATTTTAATAGTTGTATTCAGGCATATTGTTTTAATTTGTATTTAACTTTTAAGTTAGGTTGGTTTTATTGGCAATAATGGTGTCTAGGGACAGAAAATAACTGAAGATTCTGATTCTGATCTGATTTTTAATTTAGTTCATTATTATTATGCTGAATTATGGACAATAAACAGCATTTAACTTATTACTTTATAAGTAGTATTATCAATTTTTAAAATATACTAGCTATGACAAACCTCAACATTATATTAAAAATCAGAGACTTTACTTTGCCAACAAGGTCTATCTAGTCAAAGATATGTTTTTCCCAGTAGTCATGTAGAGATGTGAGAGTTGGACCATAAAAAAATCTGAGCACAGAAGAATTGATGCTTTTGAACTGAGTTGTTGGAGACGGCTCTTGAGAGTTCCTTGGACTACAGAGATCAAACCAATCTGAAAGGAAATCAACCCTGAATATCAATCGGGAGGGTTAATGCTGAAGCTGAAACTTCAATACTTCAGACATCTCATGCAAAGAGTTGATTCATTAGAAAAGATCCTGATGCTGGAAAATATTGAAGGCAGGAGAAGGGGAGGACAGAGGACAAGATGGTTGGATGGCATAACGGACTCAATCAACATGAGTCTGAGCAAACTTGGTGAGATGGTGAAAGACAGGGAAGCCTGGCAGGCTGTTGTCCATAGGGCCACAAAGGATCAGACATGACAGCAACTGAAAAATGACAATAGCGTAAATGTCATTTGTATAAATTCATAGCTAATGTTTTATGTTTCCAGATAACATTATTGGCTAAATATATTCTTAGCTTTCTTATGTGTTCCAATGAGGTATGCACAAAAAGATTTGAGGTAGAGCATTCTGGTACTTTCTTTGAGACATCATGGCATAAAGATATGAAAGAAAGGAAGGAATAAAGAAAAAAAAACAAGATAAAGGGAGGAAATGATGCTTTTAATTTAAAAATATTTTATATTAGTACTTCCAATCAATAATTTATTATGCCATAGTTGCCTAATTCAATATTTTAGACAATATTTTTAATACTTGTATTAAGTTACTGCTGCTTTCTTAAGGATAGACATATATATTTTATGTTCATTAACATATTTATTTTATTTCATTACTGGAAAAATGTCTTCTAAATTTTGGACCTAAAACTTCCTTTATAATCCTTCCTACTAAATTCTATGCCTTGATCTACATTGAATATCATTTCAAATTAGCAATAATGTTGATTTAACACATCATCTTTTCATACTATTCTTAAATGCTATTGCTCTTTAGCTCCATTACTTATTAATTGACTATTGAATCGTCTAGATGATGTAAGAGAAGCAAAGATTTGACATGTGATCAAAGACATTCAGTGACACAATATGTCTTCCATATATAATATTCTCACCACAAAACACTCATAAAATATCAAATCAGGAAATTTTTTATTGAATATATCATGCACCAATACATAAAGATCCCGTGTATAAGGGTTTACAAAACAGATAATAAAAAAATCATAAGACAAAAAATTTAATAGATATAGGCATATACAATAACAGACACAAGTACTTACATACACAAATAATGCTATATGAACTGAATTATGGAAAGATGTAATAGAGCAAATCACTTTTTTTTTCATTTTTTTTCCTGTTTTTAAAATAGACCTTATCTTTTAGAGAAATTTTAGGTTCATAGTGAAATTGTGCAGAAGGTATAGAAGTTTACCATATACACAATGCCTCTCCCATTATCAACTTTCTTTATTATAGCAGTGCATTTGTATGTTTGATAACCCTTCCTTCCTGTATAATCATCACCCGTGCTTTGTGGTTTTCACTAGGGTACATGTACATTTTATAGGTTTGCACAATTGTAATAATGACATACATTCACAATTATATTATTATCCAGAATAGTTTCACTGCCTTAAAAGTATTTTGCTTTGTCAATTTATCCTTTACTCTTCCTTAAACCTGACAACTACTGACCTTTTACCTGACTCAACTGTTTTGACTTTTTTAGAATTGGAATTTCTTACCATATTGGGATCAAACAGTATATAGAATTGTCAAATTGACTTCTTCCACTTGGTAAACAGGCATTTTTTTTTTTTTTTCCATTTCTTGTCATGGCTTGATAACACATTTCTTTGTAGTGCTGAATAGCATTTCATGGTCTGCATGCATCACAGCTTACTGATCCAAAAGTAGGATGAATTGATAATTATGAATAAAGTTCTTATGAATGTACAGGATTTTGTAGAGACATAAGCTTTCAATTCCATTATTATAAAAAAAAAAAAAAAAACAAGGAGTACAATTGCTGCAGCATATGGAAAGAGAATGTGTAATTTTACAAGAAATTGTAAAACTGTTTTCCAAACTGGGCACATTGGGTTCCCACCAGAAATGAATATTTCTGTTCCTTCATAACTCCACAAGCACTTGATGCTATCAGTGATCTAAATATAGATCCTTCTAAAATATATATATTTCTAATATATCAGAAATATATATACTAATGTTTCATTTTTGGCTTACTTTTCTCTTCCCTGACAACATAGAATATGGAGGACTTTTTCATAGGCTTGTTTGCAATCTGTGTATGCATGTGTGCTAAGTCGCTTCTGTTGTGTCTGACTCTTTTTGACCCTATGAACTGTAGCTTGCCAAGCTCCTCTGCCTGTGAGATTCTCCAAGCAAGAGTACTAGAGTCGGCTGCCATTTTTGTCTCCATTTGCAGTCTGTATAGATCTTCTTTAGTGAAGTGTCTGTTAAAATTTTGCCCGCTGCCTTTTTTTTTTTNGAGCCTTATTCAATAATATCAAATATAGGGAAACTGATGGATAATTTATGTGTTCTTGTTTTAAATACATAAAGTACAGTTGTTGTTTTTTTTTGATCTGAAAAAAAATCTTCTAATAAACAAAACTCCAGTACAAGATGTCTTCACAGATAAATTATATCAGTTAAGGAATACTTAACACCTACCCTTTTGAAATTATTCCAAAAATCATGGATGAAGGAACTCCCCCAAGCTCATTTATGAGGTCACCATCACTGTGATACCAAAATCAGTTAAAGATATCACAAACAAAATAAGGCGATATCACTAATGTACATAGAGACAGAAATCCTCAATAAAATACTAGCACATTGAATCCCACAACACATTAAAAGGATTATGCACCATCATCAGTGGAGATTTTTCCCAAGAATCCAAAGATTTTTCAGTAGCTGCAAGTCAAACAATGTGACACAGTTCATCAACTCATTGAAGAATATAAATCATATGATCATATCAACAGATTTAAAAAAAAAGCTTTTGACAAAACTCCACATTCATTTATTGTAAAAGGTCTCCAGAGAACAGACATAGAGGAAATGTACCTTAATATAACAGACATAGAGAAAACATACCTTCATATAATATAGGTCATATAAGACAAATCCACAGCTAACATAATTCTCAATGGTGAATAACTAAAAAGCATTTTTTCTAAGATCAAGACTGTAACAATGTTATACACTCTTGTCATAAGCATTCAGCACAACTTTGGAGGTCCTAGCCATGACAATAAGAGAATAAAAATAGATAAAAGGAGTCCAAATTGGGGAAAAAAAAAAAAAAGAGTACAGCTGTCAGTATTTGCAGACAACCTGATACCATACAAAGAAAATTTTAAAAATGCTACCAGAAAACTGCTAGAGCTCATCAATGAATTTGTTAATGTTGCAATATATACATTTAATATACAGAAAGGTCTTGGATTCTTATACATTAACAACAAAGAATCAGAAGGAACAATTAGGAAACCATCCTTTTACCATTGCATAAAAAAGAATAAAATACCTAGGAATAAATTTACCTAAGAAGGCAAAAAAAAATTAAAAAAATAAAAAATAAAAAGCTCAGAAACCTATCAGATACTGATGAAAGGAATTCAAAATGGCATAAAGAGATAGAAAGATATACCATTTTCTTGGATATGCAGAATCAGTATTGTGAAAATGACTACAATCTACAAATTCAAAGCAATCCTTGTAAAATTAGAAATGACATTTTCTCAGAATTAGAACAATTATTTTTATAATTTATGTGAGAACACAAAATACTTTGAATAGCCAAATAAATCTTGACAAAGAAAAACAGATTTGAAGGAGTCAGGCTCTCTGAATTCAGGCTATGCTACAAAGATACAGTCATGAAAATAATATGGTAGTGAAATAAACAGAAATCTAGATCAATGGAACAGAATAAAAAATCCAGATAATAAAAAGTCCAAAATAATGCATGTGAAGAACAATAACCACATAATCATCTTAATGGATGCAAAAAAGAAAAAAAGGTTTTTGATCAAATTTAAAAAATCCATTTATGACAACTCTCTAGAAAGTGAGGATACCTCAACATAATAAATGACATATATAGCAAACCCATACTTAGCATCATACAAAACAGTGAAAAGTTGAAAGCATTTTCTCTCAGATCAATAACAAGACTTGGATGACCACTTTCAACATTTTTATTCAACATAGTTCTTGAAGTCCTAGCCACAGCAATCAGAAAAAAAAAAGAGAGAGAGAGAGAGAGAGAAAGATAGAGTAGAAGAGCATGCCCTCATCTCCTCTTTCAAGAGCACCAAAAAAACCTAACTAACTATTGAACAATCATCAACAAGAGGACTTTGGAGCTCACTAAAACATTATACTCCATGCCCAGAAACAAAGCAGAAATCACAGAGGGATGATAAAAGGGGCACACTCACAATAAAATAAATCCCATGCCTGCTGGGTGGATGACCCAAAAACTGAAGAACAATAATACTAAAGAGGATTTCCCACAGGTATGAAGGTTCTTAACCCCATGTCAGGCTTCCTATCTTGGAGATCTGACAAAGGGACTGGGAATCCCCAGGGAATCTGACCTTGAAGACCAGTAGGGTTTGATCACAGGACTTTCACAAGACTGGTGGAAACAGAGACTCCAGTCTCTGGGGGCACAAACAAAATTTTCCCCACACCAAGACACAGAAGAAAGGATAAGTGACCCAATAGAAGACTGAACTAAAGCAACTTCTTAGTGTTGGAGGGTCTCCTGAGGAGGCATGGGTGAACAGGGACTCACCACAGGATGGGGACACTGCCAACACTAGACGACTCTAGGCCTGGGTCACCTCAGGCCAAACAAATACCACAAAGTGAGCACAACCCCACCTATCAGCAGATAATTGGATTAAAGTTTATTGAGCAAGAACCTGCCCACCAGAGCAAAACCCAGGTTTTCCCACTGAGCCCCTCTCATCAGGAAGCTTAAAGAAGTGTCCTGGCCTTCTGCATCAGAGGGCAAACAAAAGAAGCAAGAACCACAGGTCCACAGTGGCTAAAACAAACACCACATTACAGAAGTTAATCAGGATAAAAAAGCAGCAAGTTCTATCCCAAGTGAAGGGATCAGGTAAAATTCCAGAAAAACAGCTAAATAAAGTGGAGATATGCAACCTCCAAGAAAAAGAATTCAGAATAATGATAGGAAAGATGACTCAGGATGTCAGAAAAATAATGAAGAGGATGCAAGAAATGTTTACCAAAACCCTGCAAGAACTAAAGAACAAACAAAGATGAACAATACACTAGAAGGAATCAATAGCAGAATAACTGAGGCCAAAGAATGGATAAATCTTCTAGAGGACAGAATGGTGGGGACAATATTAAATGCACCGACATTTGCATTATGGGGTCCTAGGAGGAGAAGAGAAAAAAAAAAAAAAGATTGAGAAAATATTTGAAGAGATAATAGATGAAAGCTTTCCTCACATGAAAGAAAATAGTCAACCATGTGCAGCAAGCACAGAGTCCCAGATAGGGTAAACCTAAGGAGGAACACACTGAGACACATGGTAATTAAACTGACAGAAATTAAAGACAGAGATAAAATATTAAAAGCAACAAGGGAAAAATGACAAATGACATACAAGGGAATTTCCATCAGGCTATCAGCTGAGTTCTCATCAGAAACTCTACAAGCCAGAAGGGAATGGCATGATATATTTAAAGTGATGAAAGAAAAGAACCAGCAACCAAGAATACTCTACCCAGAAAAACTCTTATTCAGATTTGATGGAAAAATCAAAAACTTTACAGACAAGCAAAAGTTAAGAGAATTCACCACCAAAAAAACCAGCTTTACAACAAATGCTAAAGGAATTCCTCTATGCAAGAAATATAAGAGAAGTAAATGATTGATACAAAATAAACCCAAAATAATTTAAAAAATGGTAATAGGATCATATATATCAGTAATTACTTTAAATGTAGATTGATTAAATGCACCAACCAAAAGACATAGGCTGGCTGAGATAACGAAAACATGTGCATGCATGCACTTCTATTTACTACATCACTTTGCTTAACTCCCTGAATTGTATATTTGTCTCTTATACACATCTAGATGTGTATAAGAGACAGGGTGTACATGAGTTCTCAATCCTGAACCCCCCTCCCACTTCCCTCCCCATACCATCTCTCTGGGTCATCCCAGTGCACCAGCCCAAGCATCCTGTATCCTGCATCGAACCTAGACTGGCTATTCATTTCTTACATGATATTATACATGNTTAAAAAATGGTAATAGGATCATATATATCAGTAATTACTTTAAATGTAGATTGATTAAATGCACCAACCAAAAGACATAGGCTGGCTGAGATAACGAAAACATGTGCATGCATGCACTTCTATTTACTACATCACTTTGCTTAACTCCCTGAATTGTATATAATTATTTTATATTGGTAGGTTAACCTGGTTCCCATTACGGCTTGCAGTTACAACTATCTTTTTTTTTTTTTTTTGGGTGGAAGGGGTCTGGCTATGATTGTGAAAACTGATAAACATCTTTTACTATTCTGGAAAAAAATATTAAACTGTTATATGATTCAATTAATGGAAATGATTTATGTATTTTTGGAAAAGCTTGGATATGTGTATCTGTTATTTCAGTTGTAAATTTTGTAAAATCTCAATGCAGATCAATTATCTCTACTGAAAATTTGGCATCCAAACTGAGATGTGCTATAAATGTAACATAGCAACTGATTTCAAAGACTTAATCCAAAAGGAGAATGTAAAATATTAGTATTTTTAAGTAACTACATGTTCAACTGATGTTCTTTTTATATATTCTGTTAAATAAACATTATTGAATCTAATTGATCTCTTTCTTTTTTACTTTAAAAAATATGGCTACTAGATAATTTAAAATTACATATGTCTTGCATTGTATTTCTGTTGGACAGAACTTTTACAGTGGGTTTATATGATTAAAAAAGGGAAGCGGAAATTGCTCTGTCATGTCCAACTCTTTGCTACCCCTTGGACTATACAGCCCAGGGAATTCTACAGGCCAGAATACTGGAGTGGGTAGCCTTTTCCTTCTCCAGGGACTCTTCCCAACCCAGGGATCAAACCAGGTCTCCTTCATTGCAGGTGGATTCTTTACCAGCTGAGCCACCAGGGAAGCACTTATATGAAAAGAATAAGTTCAAATACCTTACAATGTCAAAAAAAAAAAAAAAAAAGGAATAAAAGGAATCCAAGTTTGAAAAGGAAGTATGAAACTGTTGCTGTTTGCAAATGACAAAATTTTATTCATAGAAATTAATGAAAATGCTACCAGCAAACTACTATAGCTCATTAATGAATTTTGTTATAACTCAGGATCCAAAGTTAATACACAGAAATCTGTTGCATTTCTGTACAGTAACAATGAAAGATCAAAATGAGAAGTTTAAAAAGCAATCTCACTTATCATCACATTCAAAAGAACAAAATACCTTGGAATAAACATAGCTAAAGAGGCAAAACACCTGTACTCCAAAAACTATAAGATGTTAGTCAAAGAAACTGAGGATAATATATATTGAAAAGTATTTCATGTTCTTAGTTTTGAAGAATCAGTGTTGCTAAAATGATAGCACTACACATGACTATTTACAGATTCAATGTAATCTATATTAAATTACCCATAGCATTTTTCACAGGACAAGCACAAAATGTTTTTAAAATTCATATGGAAACACAACAACCCTGAATAGACAAAACAATCTTTAGAAAGTAAAGTGAAGCTGGAGGAATCAGGCTCCTTGACTTTTGAGTATACTACAACACTACAGTAATCAAAACAGTATGGTACTGAGACAAAAACAGGAAAATAGGTAACTAAAATAAGAGAGAAATAAACCAATGCACCTATGGGCAATTACTGACAAAGTAAGTAAGAATATTCAATGGAGAAAAGTCAGTCTTTTCAATAAGTGGTGTTGGGAAACTGGACAGCTGCATGTAAAAGGTGAAATTTCTCTAATACTATATTAAAAAAAGAAAACTCAAATTGGATTTTAAATTTAAATGTAACCAGAAATTATAAATATCCCTGAGATAAACATAGACAGATTTCTCTTTAACTTAAATTGTAAGAACAATTTTTTGGATCTCTCTCCTAAAATAATGGAAATAAAAAGTGAACAAATCAGACCTAATTAAAATTAAAATCTTCACACATCAAAATAATTCATAAATAAAATTAAAAGATGGCCTCTAGAATTGTAGAAAATATTTGCAAAGGGCAAAAGTTTAGCTTTTTTAAATAAACAGATCACTTAAGGAAACAAAATTAAAAAGCTCAATCAAAAAAAAAAAAAAAAGAGTAGGCAATCTAAATAGACATCTTGTAAAGAAGACATACAGATAGCCAACAGACACATGAAACATGTTCAACATCACTACTTATAAGGGAAATGCTAATCAAAAGTACAATTAAGTATACTACCTCATAGTAGCAAGAACTGCCATTATCAAAAAGTCAACAAATAATAAATGCTAGAGAGGGTGTTGAGAAAAAGAAGTCCTCCTACACTCTTATGGAACGTAGATTGCCATTCTGTTTATATTGCCATTATAAACAGCCATTATAAAGTTTCATTAAAATTCTAATAAAGGTTATCATATGTTGTCGTATCCAGCAATCCCACTTCTGTGCACATATACAGCTAAAAGTGTAATTAAAAAAGAAACATCCACCACAATATTTATTTTGGCACTATTTACATTAGCTTTTACATTCATCAAGACACAGAAACAACCTAAATATCCATTGGCAGATGAGTGCGTGAAGAAAATGTAGTAGGGCTTCCCTGGTGGCTCAGTGGTAAAGAATCTGCCTGCCAATGCAAAACAAGGTTCAATCCCTGACCCATGCCATAGAACAACTAAGCCTGTGTGCCACAACTATTGAGCTTGTGCTCTAGAGAGTAGGGGACACAATGAGACCAAGTGTCACAGCTACTGAGGGCTGCACACCCTAGAGCCCATGCTCCACAAAAAGAGAAGCCATTACAGTGAGAAACCCACACAAAGCAAATAGGCAGCCCTCCCTGCAACTAGAGAAAAGTCCACCCAGCAACAAAGACCCAGCAAAGCCAAAAATAAATACATAAAAAAATATTTTTAAAAATGTTGCATATACACTATCTCATTCTCCTTTATGGTTGTAGGTACATATACACACAATGGAATATTTATTGTACACATTTTTATATACAATGGAATATTAGCCATAAATAAGAATGAAATTATGTCATTTGCAGCAACATTAATGAACCTACAGATTATCATACCAAGTGAGGTGAACCAAACATAGAAAAACAAATATGATATTGTTAATAAGTGAAATATAAAAAAAGAAAAAAAATGACACAAGTGAGTTTATTTTCAAAACAGAAATAGACTAACAGTCATAGAAAACAAATTTATGGTTACCAGAGGAGAAATAGTGACAGGTGAATTAAGAATTTGGAATTAATTTAATTTATTATACAGAAATAAATATAAAATGTATAACTAACAAAGAACAACTGTAAATCACAGGGATATATACTCAATAATTTATAATAATATATAAGTGAAATTAATCTGAAAAATAATATGTATATATATATATGTAAAACTGAAATATTTTGCTGTGCACCTGAAACTAACGCAACTTTGCAAATCAACCATACAGAATTAAAAATAAATAACATTTATTAAANAATAATTTATAATAATATATAAGTGAAATTAATCTGAAAAATAATATGTATATATATATATGTAAAACTGAAATATTTTGCTGTGCACCTGAAACTAACGCAACTTTGCAAATCAACCATACAGAATTAAAAATAAATAACATTTATTAAAACAATGAATAGATTCTTTGAACTTCCTTTCCCTTCAGAATTTAAAACAGTCATCTGAGAAAACATATGTATTCAAGGTAGACATCAAATATAAAATATTCTGTTAAGGGTTGGAAAGGGACTCCTCAATTTCAAGATCTTTGATATGTAACATTTCATCTGGTCAAAGCTGATTTTTGTATAGAAGGAATAAAATGTTATATAGTAAGGATCCTTTCAAACACCACCCACTTTTCTATATTCAAAACAGCCCCCAAACAGTATTAGATAGAAGGAAAATCTATAAACAGATCCTTGAAACCAAAAAAACTACACTATTGAGATTGTGTAGTGTTTTTTTATTTCACATAATGATTTCCAGTTTATTTCCTGATTTAAAAGTAAATTTATGTTGAGCATACCATATATTTACTAGCACAGATTTAATTTATAAAATTTACATTTTATATTAAACATTTATTTTGAAACGTATAATATTATTGACAAAGGATGGGATGGTTGTAGGGCATCACCAATGATATGGACATGAGTTTGCGTAATCTCTGAGAGTTGGTGCTGGACAGGGAAGCCTGGCATGCAACAGTCCATGGAGTCACAAAGAGTCGGATGTGACTGAGCGACTGAACTGAACTGAACTGAACTGAGTATTGTCTCATAAAAATATAGTTTGTAAAGGCAATTATTTAAAAATTAAACCAGCTGATGTCTTCTAAATTTGGTGTTTACTAATAAATTCAACAAAAGAAACTGAGCTGATGGTAAACAAAAGTAAAATTTAAAATAAATACATTGAATTACAGTAGTGTAATACTAATCATTGCCTTAAAGTTGGCTTAAAGCTCAACATTTCGAAAAAAAAAGAAAAAAAAAAAAAAAACCAAGATCATGGTACCTGGTCCCATCACTTAATCGCAAATAGATGGGGAAACAGTGGAAACAGTGGCTGACTTTATTTTTGGGGGCTCCAAAATCACTACAGATGGTGATCGCAGCCATGAAATTAAAAGACGCTTACTCCTTGGAAGGAAAGTTATGACCAACCTAGTTAGCATATTCANCTGGATGAAGCACAAGCTGAAGGAATTAAGATTGCTGGGAGAAATATCAATCACCTCAGATATGCAGATGACACCACCCTTATGGCAGACAGTGAAGAGGAACTAAAGAGCTTCTTGATCAAAGTGAAAGAGGAGAGTGAAAAAGTTGGCTTAAAGCTTAACATTCAGAAAACTAAGATTGTAGCTTCTGGTCCAATCCTGTGGTTAATGAACTTCAAAAATCTCCATAATGTGTAGTCCTGTCCCAAGGCCAAAAGTGCAAGTTCTTGCACCAAACCACAGAAGTGAAAGTGAAAGTGAAGTCTCTCAATCATGTCCGAGTAGAGCCCAGAAACAAAGTCATCTACAAAGCTGACTGAGTCTTTTTGTCCTCAGTCTCTCAATTGTGTCTGAATCTTTTTGACCCCATGGACTGTAGCCCACCAGGCTCCTCTGTCCATGGAAGACTCTGTCCAGTATTTTCCAAGCAAGAATACTGGAGTGGGTTGCAATTTCCTCCTCCAGGAGATCTTCCTGGCCCAGGGGTTTAACCCACATCTCTTATGTCTCCTGAACTGGCAGGTGGATTATTTATCACTGCCCCACCTGGAAAGCCCCTTTGCAATTGTTGCCATAGCCCTCCTGATCCTCACGAGCAAGCTTCCTGACACCAAATTAGGTAAAAATGCCCACCCTGGTAGTCACCTTATAGTACCCTAGTCAATTACCTAATGCCATCCTTCCAGCAGGACTTTGTCTTGAGGCTATAAAGATTAGCTACTAATCCATGGAAAGCACTGGGTGCCCCTAATCTGTCAGGGGTTTAGCCCCCTCATTTTCAGTGCCTTTATTATCTCTGTTCCTTGCTCTTAAGAAATTCACTCACTTCTGAAATACTCTGTCAGAAAATTGTTTTCCAAACCTGCACTCTGACTGGCAGGACACATAAGTTCAAGATTAACATCAATGAAAGGTTGATATTTGTTTAAAATTTTATGATTCTGAAATATTCAAAAGTGAAGTCACTCAGTCGTGTCTGACTCTTTGTGACCCTATGGACTGTAGCCTACCAGGGTCCTCTGTCCATGGGATTTTCCAGGGAATAGTACTGGAGTGGATTGCCATTTCCTTCTCCAGGGGAATTTCCCAACCCAGGGATCGAACCTGGGTCTCCCACATTGTAGACAGATGCTTTACCATCTGAGCCACCAGNCCTCTGTCCATGGGATTTTCCAGGGAATAGTACTGGAGTGGATTGCCATTTCCTTCTCCAGGGGAATTTCCCAACCCAGGGATCGAACCTGGGTCTCCCACATTGTAGACAGATGCTTTACCATCTGAGCCACCAGGGAAGTCATATTAAATTCATCAAAACATTATTCTAAGTACATATTATGACTGTTTTGCTCATTTATTGTTGTTTTCCTCTGCATTTTCCCTCCCACAGCTACTTTAAAATATGAATTCCCAGATGGCTCCAATGTACAGGTTATTAATAAACAATTTTTTATTCATCTGAAATTTCTTTTTGAATCAACATTGCTTTATTAATTTTCTGGAACTTTTAGCTTCTTGTCTTGTTCATTTAATTAATAATTGATTCTCTTTAAATTTGTGAGTGCTCTTGATGTTTTCTCCTTTCCTTCATGGGCACACAAGAATAAGACGCTTGCATTTATGATGAACACATGACTTAGATTTTTATCTTCTCTTCACTTTGAGGATCTCAAAAATATACTTTGATAATTTGTTTTAGAAAATCTCACTTCCCTCTCTACCCATCACTCCTCACAGTCTTGTTCTCAGTCAGTCCCATTCTTCATAAGTATCCTTGAAGAAACAGTTGGCATGACAGGTTTGGGGCAAGGTCATTCATTGTTAGAGTCCAGTTGGAGAGAAAACTTCAACTGAGTTCTTGGAATAATTTATTTCCTTGGCCTTCATATTCCCCTAGAGGATTTTGCCTTATCTATTTTCTCATTTAACTTTCTTTCTGCTAAATTTCTGTTTACTGAAGGAGATAATTAGCTCTGGGTGATTATGATAATTTTGTCTTCACTCTCCAGTTATCCTCCCAATAGGCTCACACACACATACATACAAATGCTTAGCCAACTGCTTCTTTGTGTCTGTTGGAGAAATGCAAGCTCTATGAGTAGCTTCTGTTATTAGGATGTTTTAGATTTGTATATCTATTTCCAGAATTTCTTCTGAACCTAACCATCTGCTTCAGTTCAAATCAGGAGTAAAAGAAATGTCAAGATTATTGCCTATTTAATTATTTTTTCTCTCTTGTATCTCATTTTCAAACACACACAAAAATTTTTGTTTGGTTTATGTGAAGGTAGAATGGGCAGGATTGAGAACTAAGAGACTTCTTTTTGCTTTTCTTGCTTCTCAAAACCACTTGGGAGAGTAGGTAATCACCTTCATTTACATCTGTTTTCTGCTTGGATTATTGTGATGTATAGATGTAAATATAGATGCAGAAAGAAATATAGCTATAGATGTAGATAGATAAAGATACACAGAGATACAAGTTGAAATCAGATAAATTTCAGTTTTCCTTTCACTTTTCCCCCACTTTTTAGCAACATTGAGTAGAGTTTATTTTATCCTGCAGTACTCTGCCAACACAAGCCACAATTTAGTCTTGAACTTGGGCTTCCATAAATTTGATTTAACTAGACTTAAACCGCTTAATTTCTTTACTGTGGAAATTATGCTTTTAATCTGTACAGTTTACATATACTTAAAGAATACCCATACCATATGTCTATAAAGCAAAATTTAATTTGTTCTTATCACTTTCTTGACAGAGTTCTAGTAACACTTCAGAGTAAGAAAGGCAAAGTCGTTACAATTTTGAAGTTTTGAATCTTGTTTAAATTAGGTCTCTGAACACATGGACTTGGTTAAGCTTGGGTAAAAATCAAGATATGATAGCTGAGCATTAGTGAATACAGCAAAGTAAATATTTTGACTCAACTATTTCAAAAAGTATTGGGGTGTAAACAGCTGATTGATGATACTTTTTGAAAAAATGAAAGCTTAATGCTTACTCAAATTGGTTTTTCAGAAAAAAAAAATGACATTATTTGCAACTTGTATCTCCCTTGTCAAGTGTTCTTTAGATTGTAATGCAAAATCATACTGATGAAGATAGTACACTAAGAAATTTGATGGTTTTGATTGTCAAAATGCATTGATTTAAAGAAAGTCACATTATGCTTAATTCTCACATTTTTTAGTAACTAAATGAATGCTATTACTTTAGTGTATCCTGTGTAATAGAGCCTTTAATGAAAATAATAGAGTGATAAAAAAAAGAACTTGCAATTAAAAGAGAATCTAGTTATCTTCTTCCAATTCAGGAAAATGTTCTGCCAGATTTTTGACATATAATTGGCCACTGTTGGCAAAATAAAATAATCCTGTCAACAAAATTCCCTTCATGTCAATATTGAAGAGAGATGAAAACAATTTAACCTTAAATAAACATTACAAATGTGCATGCATGTATGTTAACAAAAATGACTACAAGTCTGGATGGAATATTACACAAGTTGAACAGTAAAGAGGAATAAAAATTAAAACTCCTCTTGTCTCTTTGAGAAACAAATAGATGTACCTAGTGACTGTCTCCTGTGTTCATTATGAGCAGGTTAATTTCAATTTTACATATACAAGGTAGCAAAAGTCAGAAAGACTATAACTTTGAATTGTAAAATCAAACCTTTGCTCCTGTTATCTGGCCTATTCTGCTTTCAAGGAGATATCCTACAGAGAAGAATGAGTAGGGATGCAGCTGTTACCTCACTGCTCAAAGAATATGGTTTTATTTTACATTTATATAATCCCCTATTTCAATGCTTCCTTTCTTCTTTTCTTTATTCATATGTGATATCCTCTTATCTATTTGCTATATGAGTCTATACACACACAATTTATCATTTTTAGTATTTAATTATGATATATTCATAGATATCTCTTTCCTTTAAGTAGACTCTGAGTTCATTAAAGAGGAATTCTGCTTTATTCTTGGTTTCCTAGCCAATCTTTAGTGTGTGCTTGGAAGATACTGAAATTATTTTGATTGATGTAAGTAAAGTTTTATCATTCAGTTCAGTTCAGTCGCTCAGTCGTGTCCGACTCTTTGTGACCCCATGAATCGCAGCACGCCAGGGCTCCCTGTTCATTACCATCTCTCAGAGTTCACTCAGACACACGTCCATCGAGTCCGTGATGCCATCCAGCCATCTCATCCTCGGTCTTTTCCTTCTCCTCCTGCCCCGAATCCCTCCCAGCATCAGAGTCTTTTCCAATGAGTCAACTCTTCGCATGAGGTGGCCAAAGTACTGCAGTTTCCGGTTTAGCATCATTCCTTCCAAAGAAATCCCAGGGTTGATCTCCTTCAGAATGGACAGGTTGGATCTCCTTGCAGTCCAAGGGACTCTCAAGATCTTCTCCAATACCACAGTTCAAAAGCATCAATTCTTCAGCGTTCAGCCTTCTTCACAGTCCAACTCTCACATCCATACATGACCACAGGAAAAACCATAACTTATCATTATCCCTATTAAAATGTAATGTCCACAACAGAAAAAATATCCCAGTGCAAAGAACAGACTTTATTGTTTGTACTTCACACACTTTACTAAAATTCCCAGGCTTTTGTGAATATTGATTTTTCTACTGCCAGGAGCATCGTGAATTATTATGCTTTTGCAGCTGAGCATGTGTACCCAATCTTTTTACTTCTATTTGCTTATAATAGCATGGACTAATACATTTTTCATTAGAAACTGCATCTAATGCTCATTTCATACTTATTTTTGCTCTTATTTTAATGGTTTTTCTATTTTGAGAACCAAACAATTTAAGGATGGGGGTAATTGTATAAATGAAGGATCATCAGTGTGATGCACAAATCATTTTTGATCCAGTGCTATAAATGTTTAATTTCTATGATTTCTAATGTGACCTCTCCACTAAGACAGCTTAATTGCACTTTTAAGGGCAGTACTTATTTTAAAATTAGAATCTGCTTCCTTACAAAAAGAAAGATTTAGAAGCTGCAAATATCTTCAAACTCTTTTTTTAGTTTGAAATTGTGCAGCATTTTTACTTAGGCTTTGATTGAAGTGAGTATTCTTGGCATGATGTGGTCAGCTAATGTGTTGAGTTTCTTTAACAGAAAAAGACTAAAATGTGTGGAGACACAGCTTTCATTTGGAGCAACTGAAGAATACAGAAATAAATGGAAAGAAAATGGGATACAGCCAAAACAAGTAACAATGCCTCAATGTCTTAGAGAAAATACACCTCTAACATAATTTCTGTTCAAGAAACAAAAACTATGCCATTTAACTTTCTCATATTGACCTGTATGTGCTTTAAACATTGAAACATCACAGATGTGTGAACTATTAATGAAAGCTAAATGTGTTTTCTAACATGTCAAAATAAATGTTAAATAAAAATAGATTTTTGGACTCAGTGGGAAAAGGAGAGGGTGGCATGATTTGAAAAAATAGCCTTGAAACATACACATTGCCATATGTTAAACAGATGAACAGTGCGAGCTTGATGCATGAAGAGGGCACCCAAAGCCTGTGCTTTAGGACAACTTAGAGGATAGGATGGGGAGGGAGGTGGGAGTGGGACTCAGGATGTGAGGGACACAGATATGCATACCTATGGCTGATTCATGTTGATGTATGGCAGAAACCATCACAATATTTTTTTTTCTATGTTAGAATAAACACAATTGTTGCATAATATTATATATACTTTTGAAAGATATATAACCTTGATGACTTTTAAATTTTTCACATGGGAAGTATATGATATCAGTACATCATCAAGCAGAATCTTCTTTGGAATGAAGGGAAAATTATTTTCTTTTTTAAAAATTTATTTATTTATTTTAACTGGAAGCTAATTACTTTACAATATTTTAGTGGTTTTTGGTATACATTGACATGAATCAGCCACTGGTGTACAGGTGTCCCCCACCCTGAAACTCCCTCCCCGCTCCCTCCTCATCCCATCCCTCAGGGTTGTCCCAGTGCACTGACTTTGAGGGCCCTGTTTTATGCATTGAACTTGGATGGTCATCTATTTCACATATGGTAATATACATGTTTCAATGGTAGTCTCTCAAATCATTGCATCCTCACCTTCTCCCACAGTCCCAAAGACTGTTCATTTATATCTGTGTCTCTTTTGCTGTCTCACATACAGGATCATTTTACCATCTTTCTAAATTCCAAATATATGCATTAATATACTGTATTTTTCTTTCTGGCTTCAATTCAGTTCAGTCACTCAGTCATGTCTGACTCTTTGAGACCCCATGGATTGCAGCACGCCAGGCTTCCCTGCCCATCACCAACACAAGGGGTTTACTCAAACTCATGTCCATTGAGTCGGTGATGAAATCCAACAATCTCATCCTCTGTTGTCCCCTTCTCCTCCTGCCTTCAATCTTTCCCAGCATCAGGATCTTTTCAAATGAGTCAGTTCTTTGCATTGGGTGACCAAAGTATTGTAGTTTCAGCTTCAGCATCAGTCCTTCTAATGAATATTCAGGATTGATCTCCTTAAGGATGGACTGGTAGGATCTGCTTGCAGCCCAAGGGACTCTCACGAGTCTTCTCCAACAACACAGTTCAAAAGCATCTTCAGTGCTCCGCTTTCTTTATCTTCCAAATCTCACATCCATACATGAACACTGGAAAAATGAAAGCCTTGACTAGACAGGCCTTTGTCAGTAAAGTAATGTCTCTGCTTTTTAATATACTGTCTCTGTTGGTCATAACCTTTTTTCCAAGGAGTAAGCGTCTTTCAATTTCATGGCAAAAATAACCATCTGCAGTGATTTTGGAGCCCCCCAAAATAAAACTGCCACTGTTTCCAGTGTTTCCCCATCTATTTGCCATGAAGTGATGGGACCAGATGCCATGATCTTTGTTTTCTGAATGTTGAGCTTTAAGCCAAGTTTTTCACTCTCTTCTTTCACTTTTATCAAGAGGCTCTTTAGTTCTACTTCTTCATTTTCTGCAATAAGGGTGGTGCCATCTGCATATCTGGGGTTACTGATATTTCTCCTGGCAATCTTGATTCCAACTTGTGTTCATCCAGCCAAGCATTTAGCATGANCTCTTCTTTCACTTTTATCAAGAGGCTCTTTAGTTCTACTTCTTCATTTTCTGCAATAAGGGTGGTGCCATCTGCATATCTGGGGTTACTGATATTTCTCCTGGCAATCTTGATTCCAACTTGTGTTCATCCAGCCAAGCATTTAGCATGATGCACACTGCATATAAGTTAAATAAGTAGGGTGACAATAAACAGCCTTGACTTACTGCTTTCCCAATTTGGAACCAGTCCATTGTTCCATGCCTGGTTCTAACTGTTGCTTCATGATCTGCACACAAATTTCTCAGGAAGCAATCAGATTGATTGTATTTTTTGCAGCTGAAGATGGAGAAGCTCTATACAGTCAGCAACAACAAAAAGAAAAAAGAAGAAGAAAAAAAAGACCGGGAGCTGACTGTGGCTCAGATCATAAAAGTCTTACTGGAAAATTCAGACTTGAAGAAAGTAGGGAAAACCACTAGACCATTTAAGTATGACCTAAATCAAATGCTTTAAAATTATAGAGTGGAAGTGACAAATAGATTCAAGGGATTAGATCTGATAGACAGAGTCCCTGAAGAAATATGGACAGGGGTTCATGACATTGTACAAGCAGTGATCAAGAACATCCCCCAAGGAACCCCCAAGGAAAAGAAATGCAAAAAGTCAAAATGATTGTCTAAGGAAATCTTAAAAATAGCTGAGAAAAGAAGAGAAGGTAAAGGCAAAGAAGAAAAGGAAAGATATACTTATCTGAATGCAGAGTTTCAAAGAATGGCAGGGAGAGTTAAGACAACCTACCTCGATGTTCAGTGCAAAGAAAGAGAAGAAAACAGAATGGGAAAGATGAGATATCTCTTTAAGAAAATTAGAGATATCAAAGAAATATTTCATGCAAAGATGGGCACAATAAAGGACAAAAACAGTATGAACCTAACAGAATCAGAAGACATTTAGAAAAAGTAGCAAGAATACACAGAACTATACAAAATAGATTTTCATGACCGAGATAACTATGATGGTGTGATCACTCACCTAGAGCCAGACATCCTGGAAAGCAAAGTCAAACAGGCTTTAGGACGCATCACTAAGAGTAAATATAGATTACAGAATTTCAGTTAGCTATTTCAAATCTTGTTAATGTGCTACATTCCATATGCCAGGAAATTTGGAAAATTCAGTAGTGGCCACAGGACTGGAAAATCTCAGTTTTTACTCCAATCCTAAAGAAAGATAATGCTAAAAATATTCAAACTACCACACAATTGTATTCACCTCAGTTGAGTTCAGTTAAGTCGCTCAGTCATGTCCAACTCTGCAACTCCATGAATTGCAACATGCCAGGCCTCCCTGTCCATCATCAACTCCCGGAGTTCACACAGACTCACGTCCATCCAGTCAGTGATGCCATCCAGCCATCTCATCCTCTGTCGTCCCCTTCTCCTCCTNTATGATTGTATTCTACAGTTATCTTTTCACTTCTCTTTTCTCTCTGAGTTCTTAGAATGTCAAAGCAAGATCCTATATATCCACAAAGTATTTCTGGACCTGAGAATTCTGCCTTAAATTTCTAGCATTAGAAGGGATTAAAATCAAGTAAAATCCCCAATGACTTTCTGCCAACACATATTTTGATCTAATACTTTTTCTTTCTTTCTTTTTCTTTCTTTCTTTCTTTTTGGTTTCATAGGAAGAAGTGTCTAAGAGACTAATGTTATACTGGCTTAAAGGGGCATTTTTTTTCCTCTTCCATTGCCAAAAAGCACTGAATAGCAAAATAATTGTTTGTATCATCTTTAAGTTTGGAAGGTCCTATGGGAAAGTATTTCCTTAACAAATTATTTTGGGAATTAAAAGAAATTTTAAAAATTGCACTGATCTTTTAGAAGGGCTTCTGGACCACATCTTGATTACAGAGAGGAAATAACTGTAATGTTGAAGACAGTTTTATTTTTTATACACAGTATCTAATGATTCATCAACCCTCCTGTTGCTTGGTCACTAAATCATGTCTGACTCTTAGGGATTCCATAGGCTGAAACATACCAGGCTTCCTTGTCCTTCACTATCTCCTAGAGTTTGCTCAAACTCATGTCCATTGTGTTGATAATGCCCTCCAAACATCTCGTCCTCTGTTGGCCCCTTTTCCTGTCCACAACCTTTCCCAGCATTAGGGTCTTTTCCAGTGGGTCGGCTCTTTACATCAAGTGGCCAACTTGTACTTTATTTTGTTAATTAGCATTCTAATTGTATAAACTAGAATAGTGCACAATATACTAACTCTATTCCCATTCCCTCTGTGACTTTAGGAAAATAAATATATCACATTCTGGTCTTTTAGTTTTTCCATTCATATAGAGGGTATTTTAGTTTAATTATTATTAATTTTCTCCATTTCTTATACATGATGCTTCTATGGGGTTATATGAATATGAATTTAAAGAAAATATTTCTTAAGATAGAATAAGATTTTGAAAGTTTGCAATTTCCCTGAAAATCTGAAATAACTGAACATGTATTACATTTTCTTTTTCTGACAGTTAGCATTACTCTAATTAGGGAATACTATCCGGAATTAGTGGAGAAGGCAAGGGCACCCCACTCCAGTGCTTTTGCCTGGAAAATCCCATGGACGGAGAAGCCTGGTGGGCTGCAGTCCATGGGGTCGCTAAGGGTCAGACACGACTGAGCAACTTCACTTTCACTTTTCACTTTCATGCATTGGAGAAGGAAATGGCAATCCACTCCAGTGTTCTTGTCTGGAGAATCCCAGGGACTGGGGAACCTGGTGGACTGCCGTCTCTGGGGTCATATAGAGTTGAACATGACTGAAGTGACTTAGCAGCAGTAGCAGTATCAGGAATTAGAAAGCTATAATTCACACATTAATTTATATATACCAATGTATGCTCATTTTAAATAATTTCATAGGGTTGCAGAGAGTTCGACTTTCACTTTTTCACTTTCATTTTCAAACACACATGTAAATTGGCATATATTTTCAAAGGGAATACACATAGTGTTTAACCAAATCCTAAGATAAAAAATAAATTATTGTATAAAATTATAAAAAGTGAAAATTTGGCAGAAAATTTAGAAATTTGAGCATTTCACTAGATTTATGTTATTAAAATTTGTTAGAATTAATGGTTAGAATTTTAATACTGTGACTTCTCATTACTATTTAATTCTTTTTTTTATTTTTTTTACTTTATTTTACTTTACAATACTCTATGGGCTTTGCCATACATCGACATGAATCCACCACATGTGTACACGAGCTGCCAATCCTGAATCCCCCTCCCACCTCCCACCCCACAACGTCTCTCTGGCTCATCCCCGTGCACCAGCTCCAAGCATCCTGCATCCTGCATCAAACATAGACCGATGCCTTGTTTCTTACATGATAGTATACATGCTTCAATAAAAACACCAATACTATTTAATTCTCATGCTTTTTTTTTTTCAAATTAATTTTTAAATAGTATGCTTCTACCATCATTGAATTTAATTATCTCTAAGGCTAACTGTAAATTGTGTATTTTGGTAAGTTCATAGAATATTATGACAAAACAGCTCATTAAAGAAAGATACAAATGCTACTTTCTATGTTTTCTTACCAGTAAAAGTTGCCAAAGCAAACAATCTAAAACATAGAGCAATTGGTTAGATAACGCTTGGCAAATTAATGCAAAGCCTCTTATTTATTGATTGACTTTAAATTCACCCTTCATTTAGTCAACATGTGAACTGCATTGCCATCAGCACAGTCAATCAACCAAGACATAAGTGTTAAACACCTATTATAATATTTTAGTTGTTCGGTTCTAGGAAGGAGACAAAAATCTCTGCTATTTTAGCATTTATATTCTTGTAGGAGAAGACAGGAGAAGGAAAATGGAAGCCCACTCCAGAACCTACTCCATACTTGCCTGGAGAATTCCATGGACAGAGGAGCCTAGCATGGGATCACAAAGAGTTGGACATGACTGAGTGACTAAAACACACACACACACACACACACACACACACACACAGGAGAGGTCAGATAATAAACAAAACATATATTTTCACATGTTGGTGAGTGCTTTAGAGAAAATCGAGTAAAGGGCCTAGGATATTCCAACTGTCTGTGTCCTTATGAATGGAGGATGGTTTGCAATTTTATCTAGAATGATCACAAAAGCCATCTGAGTAGAGACCCAAAGAAGATGATTTTGTTGTTGTTGTTGTTGTTTTTCAATCACTTAATCATGTCCAGATCCTTGTGACCCCATGGACTACAGCACACTAGGCTTTCCTGCCCTTTACCATATCCCGGAGCTTACTCAAACTCATGTCCATTGTCAGTGATGCTATCCAGTCATCTCATCCTCTGTCATCCCCTTCTCCTCCTGCCTTCAATCTTTATCAGCATTAGGGTCTTTCCTAATAAGTTAGCTCTTCTCATGAGGTGGACAAATATTGGAGTTTCAGCTTCAGCATCAATCCTTCCAATGAATGAATATTCAGGGTTGATTTCCTTTAGGATTAACTGGCTTGAACTCCCTGCTGTTCAAGCCACTCTCAAGAGTCCTTTCTAACACCACAGTTCAAAAGTATCACTTCTTTGGTGTTCAGCCTTCTTTAGGGTCCAATTGTCACATCCATACATTATTGGAAAAATCATAGCTTTGAATATGGTCCTTTGTCAACAAATAATGTCTCTGCTTTTTGCTGTCTAGGTTGGTCATATAGCTTTTCTTTCATGGGGCAGTGTCTTTTAATTTCATGGCTGCAGTCCCATCTTCTGGGATTTTGGAGCCCAAGAAAAGGAAGTCTGTCACTGTTTCCATTGTTTTCTCATCTACTTGCCATGAAGTGATGGGACCAGATGCCATGATCTTAGTTTTTTGAACACTGAGTTTTAAGCCAGCTTTTTGACTCTGCTCTTTCACTTTCATCAAGTGGCTCTTTACTTAATGCCATAAGGGTGGTATCATATGCATTTCCAAGGCTATTGATATTTCTCCTGGAAATCTTGATTCCAGCTTCTTATTCATCCAGGCTGGCATTTTGCATGATGTACTCTGTATATAAGTTAAATAAGCAGGGTGATAATATACACCCTTGATGTACTCCTTTCCCAATTTGGAACCAGTCTCCTGTTCCATGTCTGGTTCTAACTGTTGATTTTTGACTTGCATACAGGTTTCTCAGGAGGCAGGTATGATGGTCTAGTATTCCCATCCCTTTAAGAATTTTCCGCAACTTGTGATCCACACAGTCAAAGACTTTATCATAGTCAATGAAGCAGAATTACATGTTTTTCTAGAATTCCCTTGCTTTTTCTATGATGATGGAACCAAGCCAAAGAAAAATGCATTCTACACTATGGAAACAGAAAATGCTAAACTCTAAGACTGGAGTTTGCCTACTATACTCAAAACGTTAATAGTAGGTGAGTAATAGAAAGCAGATCACTTAGAGACTCCTCAGTTCAGTTCAGTTCAGTCACTCAGTTGTGTCCAACTCTTTGCGACCCTATGAATTGCAGCACGCCAGGCCTCCCTGTCCATCACCAACTCCCAGAGTTCACTCATTTTCACATCCATCGAGTCAATGATGACATCCAGCCATCTCATCCTCTGTCATCCCCTTCTTCTCCTGCCCCCAATCCCTCCCAGCATCAGAGTCTTTTCAAATGAGTCAACTCTTGCATGAGGTGGCCAAAGTACTGGAGTTTCAGCTTTAGCAGAATATTGTAAATCCTTGTCGTTTACTCTTAGTGGCATTGAAGGTCTTGAGCAGAGGAGTGCCTTGATCTAAGTTAATTTTGTAAATAGGCCAAGTAGAGCTGTTGAAACAAGAGAGAATTCTGAACACCTTTTGACTTTGAACTTGCTTGATTAGGCATAAAGCAAGCAATGAATTTTTAACCCATATAGCTATAGCTACTGCTAAATCCATCTGTGTAATAACATACAGTAGAAATATTTTTGATTTGTTTCTTTGTTATGTATGCAGGAGAGAATTCATTCTGTAAGCTGTAAATTTATGTAGAATTATATCCCCAAAATGTTTATGCACACCTAAATTGTTACCAGAAGTTCAGTAAACTTATTTTACTTAAATATTTCTTACACTTAAGCTTTGTTTTCATCTTTTCTTTTGTATTATGTAAGTTAACAGGAATAAAGAAAATAGAGGCACTAGTCCTATTCAATGTAAATATATAAAATTTACTAATAGGTTTATACAAATCAAAAAGGAAAGTGTTTGATGAGTTATTTACATGAAATATGAATATCATGAATTTTCCTAAAGATGTTTTAATTATCACATAATAAAAATATGGGAAAAAGTTGATTCAAAATGCCCTTTAATATTACCACAGTTCTATACTGACCTGATCTCAGGTATTTTAAAATCTTTACATTGTACTAAACAGCAGGCCTCATGAGAATGTTTATGAGCTTCGATGAGGAGCTAGTATATGGCTGCTTTCATGTAATGCATCCGTATAGCAGAAAACCTAAAATGAGAGCACACATCTGCTCTCAACAGAAAACTGCAACATGAAATAAAAGGATGCTGTTCCTTGGAGGAAAAGTTGTGACAAACCTGTAGTGAATTAAAAAGCACTGACATCACTTTGCCGCCAGAGATACATATAGTCAAAGCTTTTTTTTTTTTTTTTTTCCCCAGTAGTCATGCATGGATGTGAGAATTGGACTATAAAGAAGGCTGAGTGCTGAATAATTGATACTTTCAAATTGTTGTGCTGGAGAAGACTCTTGAGAGTCCCTTGGACTTCAAGGAGATCAAATCAATCAATCCCTAAGGTATGGACCTTGAATATTCATTAGGACTGATGTTGAAACTGAAGCTCTAATACTTTGGCCATCTAATGAGAAGAGTTGACTCACTGGAAAAGACCTTGATTCTGGGAAAGATTGAGGGCAAGAGAAGAAGAGGGTGACAGAGGATGAGATGATTTCATGCCATTTGATGCCATTTGCTCAATGGGCAGAAGTTTGAGCAAACACCAGGAGATAGTGAAAGACAGGAATGCCTGGCATGTTGCAGTTTGTGGCGTTTCAGAGAGTCAGACAGGACTTGCCAACTGAACAGCAGCATTTTTTTTTTCTTTATATATATTTTTATTGAAGTATATTTGACTTTCAATATTTCAGGTGCACAGCAAGTTGACTGTTATATGTGTACACATATATTATTTTTCAGTTTTTTTTTTTCATTATAGCTTATGAGAAGATAAAGGGTATAGTTCCCTCTAATATACAGTAAATCTTTTTCACTTTTTGCATATCTATTTTTTTAAATTAGCAATCCAGCATTCAATTCATGCTAGGTTAAACAAGTGAAATCAAAATGTCATAATTTTTTTAGTTAGACAAAATTTGATGTTTTCTAAAATATTTAGAATACTAGTTATATATATATGTATATAATTTTTATTAATTTATTTTAATTGGAAGATAATTATTTTACAATATTGTGATAGTTTTTTGCCATATATCAACATTAATCAGCCACGGGTCCCAATCCTGAAACTCCCTCCCACCTCACTCCCTACCGTGTCCCTCCTGTTTGACCCAGAGCATTGTCTTTGGGTGCCCTTCTTCATGCATCAAACTTGCACAGACTTTCTGTTTTACATATGGTCAGGCACATGTTTCAATGCTATTCTTTCAAACCATCCCACTTCACCTTTTCCCACTGAGTCCAAAAGTCTGTTCTTTACATCTGTGTCTCCTTTTCTACCCTGCATGTAGAATCATCATTACTGTCTTTCTAAGTTCCATATATATGTGTTAATGTACAACATTTTTCTTTCTCTTTCTGACTTACTTCAATCTGTATAATAGTCTCCAGGTGAATCTTCCTCATTAGAACTGACTCAAATGTGTTCCTTTTTATAGCTGAGTAAAATTCCATAAAGTTTATGTACCACAACAGTATTTTATGAATCAGAATGTGGACTATCTTGATAAATGCTTGAAGTGAATTGAAGAAGGTGTAATTTTCTTTTGTTGAATAAAGTAGTCTATCAATGTCAATTATATCCAGTTAAATGATGATGTTGTTGAGTTTAATTGTGTTCTTACTGGTATGTGCTGGCTGGGTCTAACTATTTCTACTAGAGGAGTATGGAAGCCTCCATCTATAATAGCAGATTTATCAATTTCTCTTTATGATTCTAGCAGTGTTTTTCTCTTGCATTTATTAGATACACACAGAATAAGGGTTATAATGTCTTCTAGAATAATTGACCCATTATTCTGTAATGTTTCTCTTTATTTCTTATAACTTTCATAGTTCTTAGATCTATTCTCTTTGAAATTAATATATCTAATCCCTTTTTTTTTGTCTAGGATTTGCATAGTTTATCTTCTTCCATTGCAAAACTTTTAATCTATATGTGTCTTTATATTTAAAGTGTTTACTTCTTGATAATATCTATGTGAATCTTGTTTGTTGGGCCGTTATGACAATATATTTAATCAGTACATTTAGATCATTGATATTTTAAATTATTCTTAATATGAGTGTGTAATGCATTCAGTGACTCAGTCATGTGTGACTCTTTTCAGCTCCATAGACTATTGCCCACCAGGTTCCTCTGCCCATGCAATTTTCCAGGCAACAATACTGGAGTGGGTTGCCACTTCCTTCTCCAGGGAAGCTTCCCAAATCAGGGATCTAACCTGAGTCTCTTGCATCTTCTACATTGGCAGGTGTATTCTTTACCATTGTGTCACCTGGGAAACTTCATATATAAATGTGCTATACTGTGGTGTGGCAAATCACTTCATTTGTGTCCAACTCTTTGTGACTCTATGGATGTTGCCTGTCAGGTTCCTCTCCTCTACGGGATTCTCCAGGCAAAATTACTGGAGTGGATTGTCATGGCCTCTTCCAGGGGATCTTCCCAAATCAGGAACCGATTCCACATCTCTTATGTCTCCTACACTGGCAGATGGTTCTTTACCACTAGCACCACCTGGGAAGCCCATATATTTAGATACAAAAACTATTTTAAACAAGCACTAATCTGAACAATTAAGAGTAAAAAAAAGAAAAGTAAATTTATTTTATCTTCACTTATTCATTTTTACACACTCTTACTTTAAGTAGATACTAGTTTCTTGATGTATATAATTTTCTTTTTTAACTGAAAAATTACTTTTAAAATTTATTGCAAGTCAGTTGTACGCCATATGACANAAAGAAAAGTAAATTTATTTTATCTTCACTTATTCATTTTTACACACTCTTACTTTAAGTAGATACTAGTTTCTTGATGTATATAATTTTCTTTTTTAACTGAAAAATTACTTTTAAAATTTATTGCAAGTCAGTTGTACTTATAAGGTTCTCTTAATTTTGGTTTTCCCAAGACTATTTAATTATACTTCGGTTTTAAAGTATAATTTTACATGACATGGAATTTTAGGTTAGGGGGTTTATTTTTTGCAACACTAAATATTTCCCTGCACCATGATCTTGAATTTTGAAGAGAAATTGGATGTAACTCTTATCCTTACTTTTCTATAGATAAGGTGTTCTTCTTATTCTAGCTTCTTTCAAGAATTTTTTTTGTCTTTCTTTTTTTTTTATAGTTTATACATATGCTTAGTTTTGTGTTCTCTGAGCTTCCTAAATCTGTGTTTTAATGTCTAATACTAATTTGAGAAAAATTCTCTGTCATTGGTGCTTCAAATTTCTGTTTTATTTTTTCTCTTTTTTCTTCTTATACCATACCTATTATGGATGAAAGTGAAAGTGTTAGTGGCTCAGTCATGTCTGAGTCTTTGCAACACCATGGGCTGTAGCCTGCCAGGGAACTCTGTCCATGGAAACCTCCAGGCAAAAATGCTGGAGTGGGTTGCCATTCCCTTCTCTAGTATCTTCCAAACCATGGATTGGACCTGTATCTCCTGCATTGCAGGTAGATTCTTTACTGTCTGAGCCACTGCAGAAGCCCACTAGGATATGTAGCTACTTTTGTAGTTGATCTACAATTCTTAGACATTCTGGGCTTCAACATTTTTTTGCTTTGCTTTTAATGTTTGGATTTTTTTTTTCATATTCTCACTCTAAGATATTCTTTCCTCAGCCATGCATATTCAACCTTAAATATTAATTGGAAGAACTGATTCTTAAATTGAAGTGCCAATACTTTGGCCACTTGATACAAAGAACTGACTCATTGGAAAAACTCTGATCCTAGGAAGGATTGAAAGCAGGAGTAGAAGGGGATGTCAGAGANAAAAAAAAGAGTCCGAAATGCAGTACTTGGATGCAATCTCAAAAACGACAGAATGATCTCCGTTCATTTCCAAGGCAAACCATTCAATATCATGGTAATCCAAGCCTATGCCCCAACCAGTAATACTGACAAAGCTGAGTTAAATGATTCTATGAAGACCTACAAGACCTTTTAGAAATAACACCCCCAAAAGTTGCCCTTTTCATTATAGGAGACTTGAATGCAAATGTAGGAAGTCAGGAAACACCTGGGGTAACAGACAAATTTGGCCTTGGAATGTGGAATGAAGCAGGGCAAAAGCAATAGAGTTTTGCCAAGAGAATGCACTGGTCATAGCAAACACCCTCTTCCAACAACACAAGAGAAGACTCTACACATGAACATCACCAGATGGTCAACACTGAAATCAAGTTGATTATTATTCTTTGCAGCCATAGATGGAGAACCTCTATACAGTTAGCAAAAACAAGACCAGGAACAGACTTTGGCTCAGATTATGAACTCCTTATGCCAAATTCAGACATAAATTGAACAAAGTGGGGAAAACCACTANAGTTGATTATTATTCTTTGCAGCCATAGATGGAGAACCTCTATACAGTTAGCAAAAACAAGACCAGGAACAGACTTTGGCTCAGATTATGAACTCCTTATGCCAAATTCAGACATAAATTGAACAAAGTGGGGAAAACCACTAGACCATTCAGGTATTGCCTAAATCAAATCCCTTATGATTATATAGTAGAAGTGAGAAATAGACTTAAGGGACTAGAACTGATAGAATGCCTGATGAACTATGGATGGAGATTTGTTACATTGTACGGCAAAAAGGGATCAAGACCATCCCCATGGAAAAGAAATGAAACAAATAAACAAACAAACAAACAAACAAAAAGCAAAATGGCTGTCTGGGGAGGCCTTACAAATAGCTGTGAAAAAAAGAGAAGCGAAAAGCAAAGGAGAAAAAGAAAGATATAAGATTCTGAACGCAGAGTTCCAAAGAATAGCAAGAAGAGATAAGAAAACCTTCCTCAGTGGTCAATGCAAAGAAATAGAGGAAAAAAACAAAATGGGAAAGACTAGAGATCTCTTCAAGAAAATTAGAGGTAGCAAGGGAACATTTCATGCAAAGATGATCTCGATAAAGGACAGAAATGGTGTAGACCTAACAGAAGCAGAAGATATTAAGAAGAGTCACAATAATACACAGAAGAACTGTACAAAAAAGATCTTCATGACCCAAATAATCACAATGGTGTAATCACTTACCTAGAGTCAGACATCCTGGAATGTGAAATCAAGTAGGCCTTAGAAAGCATCACTATGAACAAAGCTAGTGGAGGTGATGGCATTCCAGTTGAGCTTTTTCAAATCCTGAAAGATCATGCTATGAAAATGCTGCACCCACTATGCCAGCAAATTTGGAAAACTCAGCAGTGGCCACTGGACTGGAAAATGTTAGTTTTCATTCCAACCCCAAAGAAAGTCAATGCCAAGGAATGCTCAAATTACTGCACAATTGCACTCATCTCATATGCTAGCAAAGTAATGCTCAAAATTCTCCAAGCCAGGCTTCAGCAATACATGAACTGTGAACTTCCAGATGTTCAAGCTGCTTTTAGGAAAAGCAGAGGAACCAGAGATCAAATTGCCAACATCTGCTGGATCATCAAAAAAGCAAGAGAGTTCCAGAAAAACCATCTATTTCTGCTTTATTGACTATGCCAAAGCCTTTGACTGTGTGGATCACAATAAACTGTGGAAAATTCTGAAGAGATGTGAATACCAGACCACCTGACCTGCCTCTTGAGAAACCTATATGCAGGACAGGAAACAACAGTTAAAACTGAATATGGAACAACAAACTGGTTCCAAAAGAAAAGGAGTACATGAAGGCTGTATATTGCCACCTGCTTATTTAACTTCTATACAGAGAACATCATGAGAAAC
This sequence comes from Neotragus pygmaeus, assembly GCA_006410875.1. Classification (NCBI taxonomy): domain Eukaryota; kingdom Metazoa; phylum Chordata; class Mammalia; order Artiodactyla; family Bovidae; genus Neotragus; species Neotragus pygmaeus. The sequence goes on along the minus strand of SJYV01038623.1, from coordinate 194,901 downwards.
ACTGTGCTGGAAGAAGCACAAGCTGGAATCAAGATTGCCAGGAGAAATATCAATAACCGCAGATATGCAGATGACAGCACCCTTATGGTAGAAAGTGAAGAGGTACTAAAAAGCCTCTTGATGATAGTGAAAGAGGAGAGTAAAAAAGTTGGCTTAAAGCTCAACATTCAGAAAATGAAGATCATGGCATCTGGTCCCATCACTTCATGGGAAATAGATAGGGAAACAATGGAAACAATGTCAGATTTTATTGGGGGGAGGGCTCTGAAATCACTGCAGATGGTGATTGCAGCCATGAAATTAAAAGACACTTACTCCTTGGAAGGAAAGTAATGGCCAACCTAGATAGCATACTAAAAAGCAGAGATACTATTTGGACAACAAATGTCCATCTAGTCAAGGCTATGATCTTTCCAGTGGTCATGTATGGATGTGAGAGTTGGACTATCAAAAAAGCTGAGCACTGAAGAATTGATGCTTTTGAATTATGGTGTTGGAAAAGACTCTTGAGAGTCCTTTGGACTGCAAAGAGATCCAAGCAGTCCATTCTAAAGGAGATCAGTCCTGGGTGTTCACTGGAAGGAATGATGCTAATGCTGAAACTGCAATACTTTGATGACATCATGCAGAGAGTTGACTCATTGGAAAAGACTCTGATTCTGGGGGGGAATGGGAGCAGGAGGAGAAGGGGGCGACAGTGGATGAGATGTTTGGATGGCATCACCACTCGATGGACATGAGTTTGAGTTAGCTCCAGGAATTGGTGATGGACATGGAGGCCTGGCGTGCTGCGATTCATGGGTTTGCAAAGAGTAGGACATGACTGAGTGACAAAACTGAACTGAAGAACTATATAGAATATGGCTTTAATATTCACTTACATGAGAACTTAAGTCTGCATTCATTGATGATAGCCATTTTCAAATATAGTTTGGTAAGTATGAAAGATAATCTGCCAATGAGTAAGGAAAATAACACCAGAATTCAGAGACAGAGATATTCCAATGAGCAACTAAATACACGCCTTCTTTTTCTTTTCTGTCTTTATTATTCTTTTTTTTTACTTTATTTTACTTTACAATACTCTATTGGCTTTGCCATACATCGACATGAAACCTCCATCATGACATTGGGTTCTGCTCTGTTCCTGAGGTAAATCTAAACTCCTGAGTTCCTTTGAAACTTGCATGTTATTTTAATAAAATACCTAAATTATTTAGGCTAGATTGATGAGTTTTCTGAATTGAAAAAGTTATAACCATTACGGTATCATCTTCTCATCATTAAGAAACAGTCTACTTCACATGTAATTTTTTCTAATATATATTTCTTTAAAAATGAAATATTTTATATCTATTTTGAAATGAGCTCAAATAAAATCAAAGATTAAGAGATTATATATTATTACTTATGTATTCCAGTTAAAGGGCAAATGAGCTCAAATTAAAAATATAAAAGATGAAGAGATTATATATCATTACTTATATGTTCCAGTTAAAGAGCATATTATAGTAAATTCTGTATCTTTGCATATTAGGATGAGTCAACATGGCAGCATATGCACAATTATCTGTAAAACTCTCTGGACTGCAATACCATCTTGGACAAACACATACAAACACACTAGTTACAAATTCACTCATTTTGCTATTACTATTTAAAACCTCTGTGGTTATTATACAATAGTTCTGCCAAGGTATCTGCCTTTATTTCAGATATTTCTCTTTCAATCTAGGCACAGTTACACAAACTATATATGTGACATGTTTGTATACAATACACACATACACACACACACACCTACTCTCAATTCAATTCAGTCTCAGAGGGTAAAGCTTCTGCTGGCAATGTGGGAATCCCGGGTTCTATCCTTGGGTTGGGAAGATCCCCTGGAGAGGAAATGTCAACCCACTCCAGTACTCTTTCCTGGAAAATCCCATGGACAGAGAAGCCTGGTAGGATACAGTCCATGGGGTTGCAAAGAATCGAACACGACTGAGTGACTTCACTTTTCACTTTAGTTCAGTTGCTCAGTTGTGTCCGACTCTTTGAGACCCCATGGACTGCAGCACACCAGACTTCGCTGTCCATCACAAATCCCGAGCTTGTCAAACTCGTGTCCATCGAGTATCCAACCATTTCATCCTCTGTTGTTCCTTTCTCCTCCTGCCTTCAATCTCTCTCAGCATCAGGCACTTTTTAAGTCCGTTTTTTGCATCAGCTGACCTAAGTATTGGAGCTTCAGCCTCAGCATCAGTTATTCCAATGAATATCCAGGACTGATTTCCTTTAGGATTGACTGGTTTGATCTCCTTGCAGTCCAAGGAACTCTCGAGTCTTTTTCCAACATCACAGTTCAAAAACATCAATTCTTCAGTACTCAGCCTTCTTTATGGTCCAACTCTTACATCCATACTTGATCACTGGAAAAGCCATAGCCTTAACTATATGAAACTGTCAGCAAAGTAATGTTTCTGTATTTTAATATGCTGTCTAAGTTTGTCATAGCTTTTCCTCCAAGGAGAAAGCTACTTTTAATTTCATGGCTACGGTCACCCTCTGCAATGATTTTGGAGCCCCCAAATATAAAGTTTGCCACTATTTCTATTTTTTCCCCAACTATTTGCCAATAAGTGATGGGGCCTGATGCCATGATCTTAGTTATTTGAATGCTGAGTTTTAAATCAGCTTGTTTACTTTCCTCTTTCACCTTCATCAAGAGGCTCTTTTAATCAGCCATAGATATACATATGTCCCCTGCCTCTTTAACCTCCTTTACATCTCCTTCCCAATCCCACCCCTCTGGTTTGAGAGAATACCATTGAAACAAGTACATTGCCATATGTATAACAGATGACCAATGTAAGTTTGATTCATGAAGCAGAGTACTCAAAGTCAGTTCTCTGGGAAAACCCAGAGGGATAATGTGGGGAGGGAGGTGTGAAGGGAGTATAGATTGGGAGTGACATATGTATATGTGTGACTGATTCATGTTGATGTATGGCAAAAAAATCACAATATTGTAAAGTAATTTTTATACAATTAAAATAAATTAATTAGAGATAATCCCACCCTGCTAGGTTGTTACAGAGCCTGGGTCTGAGTTCCCTTAGTCATATGGCAAAATTTTATGGCTATGTATTTTACATATGGTAATATAAGTTTTGGAGAAGGCAATGACATCCCACTCCAGTACTCATGCCTGGAAAATCCTATGGAGGATGGAGGAGCCTGGAAGGCTGTAGTTCATGGGGAAGCTGAGGGTCAGACATGAATGAGCAACTTCACTTTCACTTTTCACTTTCATGCATTAGAGAAGGAAATGGCAACCCACTCCAGTGTTCTTGCCTGGAGAATCCCAGGGATGGGGAAGTCTGGTGGGCTGCCATCTATGGGGTTGCAGAGAGTCAGACACGAGTGAATTAACTTAGCAATAGCAATATAAGTTCCTGTCACTCTCTTCAAACATCTCTTCTATCTCCCACCCTCATATCCATAAGTCTGTACTCTATGTCTGTGTCTCCATTGCTGTCCTGCAAACAATTTCATCATTACCATCTTTCTAGATTCCATATACATACATTAGTATTCCATATTTGTTTTTCTTTTTCTAACTGACTTCATTCTGTAAAATAAGCTTTAGGTTCATTTACCTCATTAGAATTGAGTCAAATGTGTTCCTTTTTATGGCTGAGTAATATTTTATTCTATATATATTTCATAGCTTCTTTATCCATTCATCTGTTGATGGACATCTAGGTTGATTCCATGTTCTAACTATTGTGAATAGTGCTTCAATGTATGTTGGGGACATGTGTCTTTTTAAATTTTGTTTTCCTCAGGGTGTATACCTAGTAGTGGGATTGCTGAGTCATATGGTGACTTTATTCCTAGATATTAAGAAATCTCCCTAGTGTCTTCTATAGTGGTTGTATCACTTTACATTCCCACCAACAGTGCAAGAGTGTTTCTTTTTCGCCATACCTTTTCCAGCATTTATTATTTGTAGACATTTTGATGATGGCTATTCTGACTAGTGTGAGGTGGTATCCCATTATAGTCTTGATTTGCATTTCTCTAAAATTGAGAGATATTGAGCATCTTTTCATATGTTTGCTAGCCATCTGTGTGTATTCATTGGAGAAATGTCTATTGAGGTCTTTTCCCCACATTTTGATTGGGTTGTTAGTTTTTTTTTTTTTTTTTTTTTCTGGTGTTTACTTGTATGAACTGCTTGTATACTTTGGAAATTAATCCTTTGTCCATTTTTTCATTTGCTTTCTTTTCTCTCATTCTGAGGGTTGTCCTTTCACCTTGTTTATAGTTTCCTTTGTTATGCAAAATCTTTTAAATTTAATTAGGTCCCATGTTTTTATTTTTGCTATTATTTCCATTAGTCTAGGAGGTGAGTCATAGAGGATCTTGCTGTGATTTATATCATAGATGTTTTGTGTATGTTTTCCTCGACAAGTTTTATAGTTTCTGGAATTTTACCCATTTTGAGTTTACCTTTGTGTGTGGTGTAAGGAAATGTTCTAATTTCATTCTTTTACACGTAGCCATACAGTTTTCCCAGCACCACTTTTTGAAGAGGCTATTTTTGTTGCATGGTATATTCTTGCCTATTTGTGAAAAATTAAAGTACCCATAGATGGGTCAGTTTGTCTCTGGGCTATCATGTTCCATTGGTTTATATTTCTGTTTCTGTGCCAGTACCATGCTGTCTTCATGACTGTACCTTAGTAGTATAGTCTGAAGTCATGAAGGTTGATTTCTCCAGTTCCATTCTTCTTTCTCAAGATTGCTTTGGCTATTCAGGGCCTTTTGTGTTTTCATATGAATTGTGAATTTTTTCTGTTCTAATTCTGTGAAAAATTCCATTGGTAATTTGATAGGGATAACATTGAATCTGTAGATTGCATTTGGTATTAGAGTCATATTCACAATATTGATTCTACCAAAAATATGGAATATTGTTCAACCCAGGAACATGGAATATCTATCCTATTTGTGCTATCTTTGATTTCTTTCATCAGTGTCTTACAGTTTTCTATAAGCAATTCTTTTGTCTACTCTGGTAGGTTTATTCCTAGATATTTTATTCTTTTTGTTGCAATGATGAATGGGATTGAGTCCTTAATTCTTTTTTCCTACTATTTCATTGTTATTATAAAAAGAAAAGCAAGTGATTTCTGTGTTTGTATTTTGTACCTTGTGACGTTGTTAAATCCATTGATTAGCTTGAGAAATTTTCTGGTAGTATCTTTAGGGTTTTCTGTGTATAGCATCATGTCATCTGCAAACAATGAGAGTTTTACGTCTTTTCTAGTCTGGATTTCTTTTATCGATTTTCTTCTTCAATTGCCATAACTAGGACTTCCAAAGCTTTGTTAAATAATGGTGGTAAGGGTCCCCTTGCCTTCTTCCTTGTCTTAGAGGTAATGATTTCAGTTTTTCACCATTGAGAATAATTTTTGCTGTGGGTTTACCGTATATAACCTGTACTACATTGAGGTAGGTTCCTTCTTGGCTCATTTTTTGAATATTATTTTATCATAATGGATGCTGTATTTTGTAAAATTTTCTGTATCTACTAAAATCATCATATAATTTTTTATCATGTGATTTTTATCTCAATTTGCTAATGTGTATCACATGGATTGACTTGTATATATTGAAGAATCCTTACATCTCTGGGATAAGCCTAACTTGATCATGGTGTATAATCTTTTTAATGAGTTGTTGAATTATTTTTGCTAGAATTCTTATGAGGATTTTTGCATCTATATTCATCAGTGATATTGGGCTGTAATTTTGTTTTTTGTGTGTTTTCTTTGTCTAGTTTTGGTATCAAATGGTGGTGACCTCATAGAATGATATGCAATGTTCCTTACTCTGCAAATTTTTTTAGAGTTTTAAAAGGATAGGCATTAACTCTCTAATGTTAAATACAACTCACAAGTGAAGCCATATGGCCTTTAAGTATGTTAGTCACTCAGTTGTGTCTGACTCTTTGTGACCACATGGACTGTAGCCTACCAGGCTCTTGTGTCCATGGAATTCTCCAGGCAAGACTATTGGAGTGGGTTGCCATTTCCTTCTTCAGGGGATTTTACTTACCCTGGAATTGAACCCAGATTCCCTGCATTGCAGAGGGGTTCTTGACTGACTGAGTTTTGAGGGAAGCCCACTTTATGTATTACAGTGATATAAAATCTTGTTTTAATCACATAAATTTCTATTTTACTTATCCCATTCTAAATAGCCATCCAAAGAAGTTTCTTTTTTAAAATTCACTTGTGGTAGCTTTTTTTTGTTAAAAGAAAAAGAAATGCCTCATTGNTTCTCCACTATACCCTCAATCCCATACATTCTGGTCTTAAACGTGCTGTCACTCAGTCGTGTCTGACTCTTTGTGACCCCATGGACTGTAGCTGACCAGGCTCCTCCGTCCATGGGATTTTCCAGACAAGAGTACTGGAGTGGGGTGCCATTGCCTTCTCCAGGGGATCCTTGGCTTAGTTTAGTTGTCAGTTTACTTGTCTCTAGTCATCCCTCCTTGCTTCTTCCCTGTACCTCCAGCTCACCCACTGTTAACCCCTCTGAGAAGATTCCCTTCAAATAGGTTTATTAAAGGTAGCTACTATTTCTTGCTTACTAATATAGGTGGACTCACAGACACTTATTGAATGAGGAAATGTTTTTATACTTCAGAGTCATTTCAAGTTAGAATTGACTTTAGTGGAGAATAAAGAGTCTGAAAGAATAACTGAAAAAAAATTAGTCACCTTCCAACCTGTACTTCAGAGCCCTTGTATACTGCAAGGTGTTACGTGTTTCAAGAAAAAGATACAAGAAAAAGATTCCATGATCAAATATATTAGAGAATGCTGCACACTATATCCAAGATAGGAATACAGGACTGTGTATGTAAGACTATAATCAGTAAAGGCTTCAGGAAGTTCTGTAGTAAAAATAAGTATATATTTTTTGATACAGCATTTTCCTAATATATTTGAGTTTGGAAACTTTTTAGATAGAATAAATGTAATTTCTCCTAGGTTACTAGCAGTATTTGGGAAATGTTAAATGTATGTGTCTTTTATTTCCCTCAGGTCTAATTAATACATCTATACCACATAATCAGGATCATGCCCAGAGGATATTTGGAGGAACTCTGGTTGTTTACATAGTTGAAAGAGAAAACTTTAGGGAAGATACAGCTATCTTCAAATATTTGAAGGTTCCATTAAAAGAGGAGTTGAAAATATTTTCTTTGAAACTAGAGAATAAGATCAAGAACCAGGGGGAGAAAGATGTAGGTATGCAGAGGTTTTACTTTGTATAAGGGTAACTTTCTAATAATTAGAATTTTCTAAGGTTAAGTAAATATTCTGTCCCTAAAGCTTGTCAAGCAAAGATTTATAGGGATGCTCTAGAGGAGTTTAGCACATTACGTAAGGAATAGATCAGAAGGGTAGTTTTCTGCAATAGTTTGAAAACCATTAGGCTCTATTTCTGAGATATCTACGAATCAGAATTTATATTCATTGATCCTTTTCTAATTCTGTGAATCCATGTCTTGGTTTGCAGTCTCAGTCAAGAAACCAAATATGAGAAACATATAGCAGAAATTTTAATTGTATGGTTAATTGCTTTTACTTGATTTTTTTTTAAATAGGCTTTATTTTTTAGAGCAGTTTTAGAGTTTACACAAAGAAATTGAGCACAAAGTATAGAGAGTTCATATATACGCTCTTCCCCTAGAAATATATTAATACAACCTCTCTCACTGTCCACATTCCGCAGTATCTTGGTACATTTGGTAAAATGAATGAACCCTACGTTGATACATTATCACCCAAATGTCTACATTTAGAGTTCACCACCCCCCCTTTTTTCCCCCTATCTNGGTGACTGCAGCCCTGAAATTAAAAGATGCTTACTCCTTGGAAGGAAAGTCATGACCAACATAGAGAACATATTAAAAAGCAGAGACATTACTTTGCCAACAAAGGTCTATCTACTCAAGGCTATGGTTTTTCCAGTAGTCTTGTATGGATGTGAGAGTTGGATGATAAATAAAGCTGAGCAATGAAGGATGATGCTTTTGAACTGTGGTATTGGAGAAGACTCTTGAGAGTCCCTTGGACTCCAGGGAGATCCAACTATCCATCCTAAAGGAAATCAGTCCTGAATAGTCATTGGAAGGACTGATGCTGAAGCTGAAAATCCAATACCTTGGCCAACTGATGTGAAGAGCTGACTTATTTGAAAAGTCTCTGATTCTGGGAAAGAGTGAAGGAAGGAGGAGAAGAGGCAATAGAGGATGGAATGTTTGGATAACATCAGAATTCGATGAACATGAGTTTGAGTGGACTCTGGAAGTTGGTAATGGAAAGGGAGGCCTGGCCTGCTGCAGTCCATGGGGTCTCAAAGAGTTGGACATGATTAAATGACTGAACTGTACTGAATTGAAAACACACACACACATATGCATCTATCTCTCTGATCACCTTCATAGATCATAGCCTGGTCATGGTGAAGATGCTTTCAAAACTTAATGAATCTATTACCATGCTGTGTGGGACCACCGAAGATGGATGGGTCATAGTGAACAGTTCACATAAAACAAGGTCACTGGAGGAATAAACAGCTATCCACTTCAGTATTCTTACTTAGAGAACCCCATGGATAGTACAAAAAGGAAAAAAGACATGATAACAGAAGATAAGTCCCTCAGGTCAGAAGGTGTCCAATATACTACTAGGGAAGAGTGTAGGACAATTACTAATAGCTCCAGAAAAATGAAGAGACTGGGCCAAAGCTGAAATGACATTCAATTGTGAATGTGTCTGGTGGTGAAAATAAAGTCCAGTGCTGTGAAGAACACTATTTCATAGAAATTTGGAATGTTAATTCTATGAATCAAGGTAAATTGGTATGGTCAAGTAGATTGCAAGGTTGAACATGGACCTTTTAGGAATCAGTGAACTAAACTGGATGGATACAGGCAAATTTAATTCAGATGAACATTATATCTACCACCGTGTGCAATAATCCCTTAGAAGAAATGGAATAGCCCTCATAGTCAACAGAAAAGTCTGCAATGCAGTACTTTGATGCAATCTCAAAAGCAACACAATGATCTGAATTCATTTCCAAGGCAAGCAGTGCAACATCACAAAAATCTAAGTCTATGCCCCAGCTGTTGATGCTGAAGAAGCTGAAATTGACCAGGTCTATGAAGAACTACAAGATCTTCTAGAACATAAAAATATGCCCTGTTTGATATAGGAGTTTGGAATGAAAACTTAGGAAGTCAAGAGGTACTTGGAATAACAGGTAAATTTGGGCTTGAGTATAAAGTTAAGCAGGGCAAAGCCTAATAGAGCTTTTTCAAGAGAACATGGTGGTCACAGAAAACAGCCTTTTCCAACAATACAAGAGACGACTCTATACATGAATATCACCAGATGATCAATACCCAAATCAGATTTATTTTGTTCTTTACAACCAAAGATGGAGAAGCTCTACACAGTCAGCAAAAACAAGACCTGGATTAACTGTGGTTGTAATCATGAGCTTCTTATTGCAAATTCAGGCTTAAATTGAAGAAAGTAGGGAAAACCACTAGGCCATTCAGGTATGTCCTAAATCATATCTCTTATAATTATACAGTGAAGGTCAAAAATAGATTCAAACCATTAGATATGGTAAAGAGTGCCTGAAGAACTGTGAATGGAGATTTGTAACATTGTACCAAATGTGACTAAAACCATCGCAACAAAAAAGAAATATGAGAAGGCAAAGCAGTTGTCTGAGGAGGCCTTACATATAGCTGAGGAAAACAGAGGTAAAAGGCAAGGGAGAAAAGGAAAGATATACTCAACTAAATGCAAAGTTCCAGAGAATACCAAGGAGAGATAAGAGGCCTTCTTAAATGAGCAATGCAAAGAAATAGAAGAAAACTTTAGAATGGAAAAGATTAGTGATCTCTTCAAGACAATTTGAGATATCGAGGGAATATTTTATGAAACAATAGGTGAGATAAAGGATAGAAAATAAGGACCTAAAAGAAGTGGAATAGATTAAGACTATATGACAATAATATATGAATAATTATACAAAACAGGTCTTTATGACCCCAATAACCATGATATAAGTACTCACCTGAAGCCAGACATCTTGGAATGTGATGTCAAGTTGGCCTTAGGAAGCATTGCTATGAGCAAAGGTAGTGAAGGTGGAATTCCAGCTGAGGTATTTCATATCCTAAAAGATGATGCTGTTGAAATGCTGCCCTCAGTATGTCCACAGATTTGGGAAACTAAGCAGGACTGGAAAAAGTCAGTTCTCATTTCATTCCCAAATAAGGGCAATGACAAAGAATGTTCAGACTACAGTTCAATTGTGGTCATTTCACATGCTAGCAAGATTATGCTTAAAATCATTCAATGTATGCTTCAGCAGTATGTGAACTGAACACCTCCAAGTGTTCAAGCTGGGTTTTGAATAGGCAGAGGAACTAGAGATTGAATTGCCAGCCTTTGTTGGATCATGAAGAATGCAAAGGCATTCTGGAAAAAATTCTACTTCTGCTTCATAGACTATGCTAAAACTTTTGACTGTGTGAATCACAACAAACTGTGGAAAATTCTTATAGATATAGTACTAACAGATCACCTTACTTGTCTCCTGTATGTAGGTCAGGAAGCAACAGTTAGAACTAGATGTGGAAAAAACTGATTAGTTCAAAATTGGGAAAAGAGTATCACAAGGCTGTATATTGTCACTCTGCTTAGCTTCTACACAAAATGCATCATGTTAAATGCCCTGCTGGATGAACCACAAGCTGGAATCAAGATTCCTGGGAGAAATATCAACAGATGATATCATTCTTATGGCAGAAAGTGAAGAGCAACTAAAGAATCTCTTGATTTGGGTGAAAGAGGTGAGTGAAAAAACTAGCTTAAAACTCAACATTCAAAAAAAAACTAAGATCATGGAATCTGGTTGCATCACTTCATGGTAAATAAATGGGAAAAACTGGAAGTAGTGACAGATTTTATTTTCTTGTTCTCCAAAATCACTGTGGGTGGTGACTGCAGTCATGAAAGTAACAGACCATTGCTTATTGGAAGGAAAGCTATGACACACTTAAACAGTATATTAAAAAGCAGAGACATCACTTTGCTGATAAAGGTCCATATAGTCAAAGTTATGGTTTCCTAGTAGCCATGTACAGATGTGAGAGTTGAACTATAAAGAAGGCTAAGTGTCAAAGAACTGATGCTTTTAAATTTTGGAGCTGGAGAAGACCCTTGAGAGTCTTTTGGATTGCAAGAAGATAAAATCAATCAATCCTAAATGAAATCAACTCTGCATATTCATTGGAAGGACTCATGCCGAAACTCAAGCTAAAGCCTCAGTACTTTGGCTGCATGATGTAAAGAGCTGATTCATTGAGAAAGACACTGACAATGGGGAAGATTGAAGGAAAAAGGAGAAGAGAGCAGCAGAGTATGAGATTGTTACATAGCATCACTGACTCAATGGATATTAAGCACACTCCAGGAGGTAGTGGAGGACAGAGGAGCATGGCATTGGTGCAATCCAAGATGACACAGAGTTAGAAAGCATTTAGTGACTGAATAACAACAATAAGCTAGTCTGTCCACATAGCAAATGCATTATAAAATACATCTTAAACTATACATTTCTTGTGCTCTTGCTCTATAAAAACTTGAAAATACGATTTGGTATAGTTGAGTTTTTAGTGCCCCCTTGAATTTGCTACACATATTTTTTCTATACTGCCCACAACATTCATGAGATCATCTTTATCCAAGAAAATAGTGGGATGTAGATTATTAGCAAATATAATCTGTGCTTTCCATATCCTAAAACATTACTTGACTCCACCTATCCTTACAGCATTTTGAAATTACTGACATCTGTATTTATCCCCAATTTGTATTTAACCAATTCATTCTAGGTATGACCTGCTTATTCTTTTTGTAAAAAATAAATCTGGAAATTAATTTTTATGGAAAAACAAGTTTTAGAACACTGATTTGGGAAATATATGTAGAGAATCACTCTTGTTCTCATTTAGAGTTCCCCATACTAAAACTGAAACTCAATAAGCATTGTGTCTTTGAGGCAACAAAGTTTTGATAGAAATAAAAGTAGTACTAACTTATGTCAGGGAGAAGGTATCTATGGTTATCAGCTTTTCACTTAAATTTCTTTATATCTATGTTTGTCAGATATTGGGGGTTTTTTTCTCAGAAATATTGGAGGCATACCAATTTGCTTTCTGTGCCGTGCTCTGGAAATGCCACTCTGCCAAGAACTTTCTGTCTCTGAATATTACAGTCACACATGAGACTCAGAAAAACAAGCCCCTGGCCTCTAGAGTTAGGCATTCAAGTGACATGCCCTAGATGGCAGTTGAAAAAACCAGGTCATCATATATGAAAACCAAGGCAGCTGACATGTAGAACCTGCCCTCTGGGAGGTACTGGTGCTCTGGAGGGAGTGATAGGAGTGCAAACATGCTACTCACTAAAAAAGGGGGGGAGAATAGAGAAAAAGAAAAAAAAAATGGAAAGGAGAGAACTAAAAGAAGAAAACAAGAGAGAAGAAAGATCATGCATGCGAGCTTTCACAGGGCAGAAAGAGAGCACAGAAGAAAATGCCCGCTGGCAGGAGTGTAAAGATGACATCCCTGAGAATGGGGGAAAAAAAAAAAAAGATGGTGCTTGCTGGTTTTAGAAAGGCAGAGAGAGAGCCAGGAAGATGATACACACCAGCCTTTATCCCTGGAGAGTATCCCAGCAAGTCCTGCCCTTCCATTCAATGTTTTAAAATTAGGAAATGAATCTCTTTCCTATAAAGTGTGGGCAATTTCAAAGAGGCTGCTTCTACTCTGAGCCTTGGGATGAGTGGCTATATTCAGTTATTCAGTTCGCCACAGCCCAGTAGGTCTCCTAGGCAGGAGCCCTGTTAGATATTAAAGCCAGGTGCTTGGGAGACTCATCTCTTAGGTGCTGGTTTTAAAAGTTTGAGTCCTGAGGTGAGATATGAACTCCACTCATCAGTGTAAAGCTCCAGATTTTAAGCTATTTCTTGACTTTGGGTCACAATGCTTTTTTGAATTTTATAGGGGGATTGTCTCTAGCCTTTCCTTCTTGCTTTGATATGGGTTCCTTCTTATTTGCCAAACATGAAGAGGTTGCTCTGCCAGTTTTTAGTTGTTTCCCACATTCCCCCAGAGGAAATTATCCCACATATAAATGTACATCTGTGTTTCTACACAAGAAAAAATTTCAGGACCTTCCTACCTCACTGTCTTCAAGGAATGACTTCTCAGATTTTAGTATGCCTAGGAGTCACTTGGAAAATTTGTAAAAACGCAGATTCTGAGTCACTAGATCTGAGTGAAATGTGATTAATATATCTAACCAAATGCATAGTTTAAGATGTCAAAAATACATTTCAACTGGAGATATGTGTGAAACCTATTAGGTAGGTATGTTGTTTTTCCACTCACTAGGCTGTGTCTGATACTTTGCAACCTCATGGACTATATCACATCAGCCTCCCCTGTCTTCCACTATCTCCTAGAGTTTGCTCAAATTCAGGTCCATTGAGTCAGTGATGCTATCTAACAATGTCATCTTCTGCTGCCCCCTTCTTCTTTTGCTTTCAATCTTTCACAGCATCAGGGTCTTTTCCAATAAGTTGGCTCTTCCCATCATGTGGCCAAAATGTTGTTGCTTCAGCTTCAGCATCAGTTCTTCAAATGGACATTCAGGGTTGATTTCCTTTACGATTGATTTGTTTGAACTCCTTGTGGTCCCAGGAGTTCTCAAGACTCTTCTCAAACACTATAATTCTAAAGCATCAGTTCTTCAGGACTCAGTCTTCCTTATGATACAACTCTCACATTCCTACATGACCATTGGAAAAACCATAGCTTTCTCTGTATGGATTTTTGTCAGCAAAGTAATATCTCAGCTTTAGAATACATTGTATAAATCTGTCAAAACTTTTCTTCCAAATAGCAAGCGTCTTTTCATTTCATGGTTGCAGTCACCATCCATAGTGATTTGGGAGCCAAAGAAAATAAAATCAGTCACTGTTTCCCCTTCTATTGCCATGAAGTGATGGAAATGCCTACCATCTTAATTTTTTAATGTAGACTTTCAAGCCACATTTTCACTCACCTCCTTCACCCTCATCAAGAGACTCTAATTCCTCCTTACTTTCTACCAGTAGAGAGGTATCATCTATATGTCAGAGGTTGTTGATTTTTCTCCTGGTAATTTATTCTGCATATAAGTTATGTAAGCAGGGTGACAATAGGTAGGTATCAGTTCAGTTCAGTTGCTTAGTCGTTTCCGACCCTTTGTGACCCATGGACTGCAATACACTAGGCCTCCCTGTCCATCACCAACTCCCGGAGTTTACTCAAATTCATATCCACTGAGTTACTGATGCCATCCAACTATCTCATCCTCTGTCATCCCCTTATCTTCCCCAGCCTTCAATCTTTCCCAGCATCAGGGCCTTCTCAAATGTGTCAGTTCTTTGCAATAGGTGGCCAAAGTATTGGAGTTTCAGCTTCAACATCAGTCCTTTCAATAGACATTCAGGGCTGATTTCCTTTAGGATGGACTGGTTGGATGTCCTTGCAGTCCAAGGGACTCTCAAGAGTCTTCTCCAACACCACAGTTAAAAAGCATCAGTTCTTCAGCACTCAGCTTTCTTCATAGTCCAACTCTCACATCCATACGTGACCACTGGAAAAACCATAGCCTTGACTAAACGGACCTCTGTTGGCAAAGTAATGTCTCTGCTTTTCAATATGCTATCTAGCTTGATCATAACTTTTCTTCCAAGGAGTAAGTGCCTTTTAATTTCATGGCTACAGTCACCATCTGCAGTGATTTTGGAGCCCAAAAACATAAAGTCAGCCACTGTTTCCACTGTTTCCCCACCTATTTGCCATGAAGTGATGAGACCAGATGCCAAGATCTTCATTTTCTGAATGTTGAGCTTTAAGCCAACTTTTTCACTCTCTACCTTCACTTTTATCAAGAGGCTTTTTAGTTCCTCTTCACTTTCTGCCATAAGGGTGGTGTCATCTGCATATTTGAGGTGATTGATATTTCTCCTGGCAAACTTGATGCCAGCCTGTGATTCTTCCACCCCAGCATTTCTCATGATGCACTCTACATATAAGTTAAATAAGCAGGGTGACAATATATATCTTTGATGTATTTATTTTCCTATTTGGAAATGCCAAAGAATGATTAAACTACTGCACAATTGTACTTATCTCACACGCTAGTAAAGTAATGCTTAAAATTCTCTAAGCCAGGCTTCAGCAATGCATGAACCGTGAACTTCCAGATGTTCGAGCTGGTGTTGGAAAAGGCATAGGAATCAGAGATCAAATTGATAACATCTGCTGGATCATCAAAAAAGCAAGAAAGTTCCAGAAAAACATCTATTTCTGTTTTATTGACTATGCCAAAGTCTTTGACTGTGTGGATCATAATAAACTGTGGAAAATTCTGAAAGAGATGGGAATACCAGAACACCTGACTTGCCTCTTGACAAACCTGTATGCAGATCAGGAAGCAACAGTTAGAACTGGACATGGAACAAGAGACTGATTCCAAATAGGAAAAGGAGTACTTCAAGACTGCATATTGTCACCCTGCTTATTTAACTTCTATGCAGAGTACATCATGAAAAATGCTGGGCTGGAAGAAGCACAAGCTGGAATCAAGATTGCCGGGAGAAATATCAGTAACCTCAGATATGCAGATGACATCACCCTTATGGCAGAAAGTGAAGAAATAAACAGCTTTTTGACAAAAGTGAAAGAGGAGAGTGAAAAAGTTGGCTTAAAGCTCAACATTTAGAAAACTAAGATCATGGCATCTGGTCCCATCACTTCATGGGAAATAGATGGGTAAACAGTGGAAACAGTGGCTGACTTTATTTCTGGGGGCTCAAAAATCAGTTCAGATGGTGATTGCAGCCATGAAATTAAAAGACACTTACTCCTTGAAAGGAAGTTATGACCAACCTAGAAAGCATATTCAAAAGCAGAGACATTTCTTTGCCAACAAAGATCCGTCTAGTCAAGGCTATGATTTTTCCAGTGGTCATGTATGGATGTGTGACTTGAACTATAAAGACGACCCAGAGGGATGGAATGGGGAGGGACGAGGAAGGGGGGTTAGTAACAAAAAGGATGCGGAACACGTGTATACTTGTGGTGGATTCATGTTGATGTATGACAAAATCAATACAATATTATAAAGTAATTAAACTTCCATTAAATAATTTATTTTTTTTAAAGAAAAGCTAAGGACCAAAGAATTGATGGTTTTGAACTGTGATGTTGGAGAAGACTGAGAGTCCCCTGGACTGCAAGGAGATCCACAAAGTACATCCTAAAGGAGATCAGTCCTTGGTGTTCTTTGGAAGGATTGATGCTGAAGCTGAAACTCCAGCACTTTGGCCACCTCATGTAAAGAGTTGACTCATTGGAAATGACCCTTATGCTGGGAGGAATTGGGGGCAGGAGGAGAAGGGGACGACAGAGGATGAGATGGCATCACTGACTCGATGGACATGAGTTTGAGTGACCTCCGGGAGTTGGTGATGGACAGGGAGGCCTGGAGTGCTGCGATTCACGGGGTCGTGAAGTGTTGGACATGACTGAGCAACTGAACTGAACTGAAGATATGGCACATTCTTGAAATTAATTGTTTCTTTAAAATTCATTAATTTATTTAAAATATGCTGAGGAAGAAAATCAATGTCTTAGATACATGAGAAACTTTGTGCCTAATATTTTTATACCTCTTTATTATCTACATTTTAAAGCATTGACAAGCACAGTAAGATGATCTTTTAAATTGTTCATTATACATGATATTATATTATCTTACATCCATTATAACTTGTTAGAATCTTTTAATAATGCATGACTCCAGAAGGCAATTCCCCATAATAGATACAGATACTTAAATATTACTCCATCTATATTTTATTACTTTCTGAAGCACAGTGACAACTGAACCAGTAATTTTGTCAAAAATGAAGGGTTACTCAGCAGCTTCAAAATTATCCAAAATATTAACATTGACAGCATAAAATAACAAATCAATTCATTTTCCTTTCTAAAAAACTTTATTTCCTAGTAAAGAAAAACAGTTATTTGAAGCTTTCTCATGAACTTAAAAAAATCAATAAAAAGATAAAATAATCATCAGATTTGAAACATATTCAATATATCATGTCATCTCTATCAAAATGCTATTATCTAAAGATTTTTTATTAAAAGATTTTATTTTTGGCAGTATTGTCTGTTACCTCTTCTGGTTAGTATAAAATATGGAAATTAATTTACATGTTAAATTATAACATGTCTTATATAAATAAAACAATTACCTGGATTTGCTTTCAATTGGAAAAAAGAAAGAACTTCATTTTTATTTTAATCTGTTTATATATAATCATTCCGTTTTAGACTAATTTGTAGGATGATTTTCCAAAAATAAGTAATAAGAAATGTATGGAAGGAAAATGTTCCAAAGTATGATTAAGCAAATTTTGTATGAAATATTAAAATCAACACTGCTAGATCTGAGTAAGTAATAAATTATTTTTAGTAAAGGTAATCCAAGAGTTTGCTTGCTATTTATAAGATGATGATTTTACATTTCACATTTAATAAATAATGGAAAATGTTGTTGGTGACAATTTTCAATGCTTACAAAATTGTTAAAAGAGCAAGTAGATAAATAAGTATGACTAAAATATCATTTATACCTTTTTCAAAAACGGAAACAAAGTAAACTATTTCTAGATTAAGACTATCCTTAGTTGGGTAGAAGATGGTACATCTTCCATGATAATCCACACTTAGATTTAATTTTCTAATCAATACATTTATTATACATATTAAATATGTTCTGATACCATTTTACTTAGCCTCAGTAATAACAACCTAATTTAATCTTCCACGAAATTACTATTTTTAATCTGCAGATCAGATAAATACCAAGGCAGTTTACCAGATTATTGTATACCTGGAATGCATGAAAACAGGCATTTTTACATGTACATCTCAAATTTGAAATTACTTTTATTAAGTTAGGTTTTTTTTGTTATAATGCTAAGTTAATAACTTGTCACAAAGCTTATAAGTATATATTTTGTATATACATATATTTATTGCTATTCAGTCACTCAGTTATGACCAACTCTGTGACTCCATGGACTGCAGCATGTCAGGTTTCCCTTTCCTTCACTATGTCCAAGAAGTTCTGAAACTCATGTTCAATGAGTCGGTGGTGCCATCCAGTTATTTCATCTTCTGTTGCCCCATTATCCTCCTGTTCTCAATCATTCCCAGCATCGGGNGTGACTCCATGGACTGCAGCATGTCAGGTTTCCCTTTCCTTCACTATGTCCAAGAAGTTCTGAAACTCATGTTCAATGAGTCGGTGGTGCCATCCAGTTATTTCATCTTCTGTTGCCCCATTATCCTCCTGTTCTCAATCATTCCCAGCATCGGGATCTTTTTCTAATGAGTCTGCTCTTCAGATTAGGTGGCCAAAGTATTGGAGCTTCAGCCTCAACATCTGTCTTTCCAATGAATATTCAGGGCTAATTTCCTTTAGGATTGACTGGTTTGATCTTGATGTCCAAAGAACTCTCAAGAGTATTCTCCAGCACCAGTTTGAAAGCATCAGTTCTTCAGCACTCAGCCTTCTTTATGATCTAATTCTCATGTCCATTCATGACTACTGGAAAACCCATAGCTTTGACTATAGGCAACTTGGTCAGCAAAGTGATGTCTCTGGGCTTTTTTTTTTTTTTTTTNATAAGGTGTCCATAGGTCTGTGGATTTATCTCTGGGCTTTCTATTTTGTTCCATTGATCTATATTTCTGTCTTTGTGCCAGTACCATACTGTCTTAATGACTGTGGCTTTGTAGTAGAGCCTGAAGTCAGGCAAGTTGATTCCTCCAGTTCCATTCTTCTTTCTCAACTTTCTCAACTTGGTCAGCAAAGTGATGTAAGAATTTCTTCCAAGGAGCAAGAGATTTTTTTGTATTTCATGGCTGCAGTCACCAGCCAGTGTGATTTTGGAATCCAAAAAAATAAAGTTGGTCATTGTTTCCCCTTCTATTTACCATAATGTGTTGGGACCAGATGCCACGGTTTAGTTTTTTGAATGTTGAATTTTAAGCCAGTTTCTTCATTTTCCTCTTTGATCTTCATCAAGAGGCTCTTTATTTCCTCGTTGCTTTCTGCCCTAAAAGTGGTGTCATCTGCATATCTGAGGTTGTTCTTATTTCTTCTGGTTATCTTGATTCCAGCTTGAGTTTCATCTAGCCTGGCATTTCATATGATATGCTCTCTATATAAGTACCCTGGAGAAGGGATAGGATAACCACTCCTGTATTCCCGGGCTTCCCTAATGATTCAGCTGGTAAAGAGTGTCCCTGCAATGTGGGATACCTGGGTTTGGTCCCTGGGTTTGGAAGGTCCCCTGGAGAAGGGATCAGATAGCCACTCCATTAATCTTGCCTGGAGAATTCCATGGACTGTATAGTCCATGGGGTCACAGAGAGTTGAACACTACTGAGTGACTTTCACTTTCTTTCAAGCAGGGTGACAATATACAGCCTTAACTCCTTTCCCAGTTTTGAACCAGTTCATTGTTCCATGCACAGTTCTAAATGTTGCTTCTTTACCTGCATATAAGTTTCTAAGGAGGTAAATAAAGTGGTCTGGTATTCCCACCTCTTCAAGAATTTTCCACAATTTGCTGTGATTCATAGAGTCAACATACACTACATGCATTATATACACTACAGCTTTAGTGTAATAAATGAAGCAGAAGTAGATGTTTTCTGGAATTCTCTTGCTTTTCCTATGATCCAACAGATGCTGGCAATTTGAGCTGTGGTTCCTCTGCCTTTTCTAAATTCAGTTTGTACATCTGGAAGTTACCAGTTCATGTATTGTTGAAGCCTATCTTGAAGAATTTTGATAGTAGCACATACTATCAAATTTGATAATAGCATATACTTTGCTAGTATGTGACATGAGCACATTTTTGTGGCAGTTTTAACTTTCTTTGGCATTACCCTTCTTTGGGATAGGAATGAAAGCTGAACTTTTCCAGTCCTGTAGCCACTGCTGGGTTTTCCAAATGTGCTGATATATTGAGTGCAGCCCTTTAACAGCATCATCTTTTAGGATTTGAAATAACTCAGCTGGAATTCCACCACTTCCACTAGCTTTGTTCATAGCAATGCTTCCTAAAGCCTATCTGACTTCACTTTCTAGGATGTCTGGTTCTAGGTGAGTGTCCACAACATTGTAGTTATCCATATCATTAAGACCTTTTTTGTAGAGTTCTGTGTTTTCTTTACCTCTTCTAGGTATGTTCTGCTTCTGTTAGGTCCATACCACTCTGTCCTTTACTGTGCTCATCTTTGCATGGAATGTTCCTTTGGTATCTCTAAGTTTCTTGAAAAGATCTCTAGTCTTCCTCATTTTATTGTTTTCCTCTCTTTTTTTGCATTTTTCACTTAAGAAGGCTTTCTTGTCTCTCCTTGCTATTCTTTGAAACTCTGCAGTCAGATGGATATATCTTTCCTTTTCTCCTTTGCCTTTAATTTTTCTTCTTTTCTCAGCTATTTGTGAAACCTCCTCAGACATCTATCTTGAATTGTTCTATGAATATCTATAAAATGTTATATTTATATATAGAATGTCTCTTAGTGTTCAATATGATGGAACCACATTCNTTTCTCCTTTGCCTTTAATTTTTCTTCTTTTCTCAGCTATTTGTGAAACCTCCTCAGACATCTATCTTGAATTGTTCTATGAATATCTATAAAATGTTATATTTATATATAGAATGTCTCTTAGTGTTCAATATGATGGAACCACATTCTCTAATGCTAGAGCAATAAAAAGGACTGTTTGCAATTTTATGATAAGTCCTCTTAATATGTGTTATTATGGCAAATAAATTACATTAAAATGTAATTTTGCTTATAAAGCAATTTTGTAACTCATTTTGGCAGTTTTTAAAAATTATTTTAATCTATCATAAACTCTTGCTACTCCTTCAAGAGCACTATTAATATTTTGTCTGGTCATTTAAAATATATTTTTCTTTTTCAATTATGTTTTTATGAGTTATGTTATATAGACTTATTCTGGTTGTTTTCTTACATGACATTCCAGGTGAAACATTTGAAATTTTGTTCAGTGAGAACAAAAAGAAATTTCACAAAAGGAAATATACATTTTAACTGAAAATATAGCAAAATCCATTCTGATAGTGCTCTCTGGTAATAATATTTGTATTATATACTTTGTATGTTTATTGTAAGATAGATATGCAATGCATATTCAGTAACTGTAGTTTATTGAGGATATATGACACAACTGAATATGATGTTTAGTGAGGAAAATTATCTTTAAGTTTTATTTCATACTTGCATAAAATTTTAATTATTACTCCAGTATTCTTGCCTGTAAAATCCCATGGATGGAGGAGCCTGGTAGGCTGCAGTCCATGGGGTCGCTCAGTCGGACATGACTGAGCGACTTTGCTTTCACCTTTCGCTTTCATGCATTGAAGAAGGAAATGGCAACCCACTCCAGTGTTCTTGCCTGGAGAATCTCAGGGACGGTGGAGCCTGGTGGGCTACCATCTATGGGGTTGCACAGAGTCGGACATGACTGAAGTGACTTAGCAATATTCATTTTGAGTACAGAATGTGGCCATTGATCCTAGGTACTGATTAGTTTAGCCCACCAGCTTGAATTTGGTTCTGTATATGCAACTGAATAGTTCTGTGTTCACATACCCAATAATTACATTAAAATGGTTTAAAAAATTATCCTGCAAAAAATATAATACAGAGCTTCATAGAACAATAAGCAGTCAAAATAGCATTATTCACGCTTCTACACTGCTTTCTTTATATTTCAATTTAATTAAATCTTCAAAAAATATTAAAAGAAAAATCAAGCAATTCATTTCAATATTTGCAATCTAAGCCATTACAAAGTTTGCCTAGTCTTAGTATGATAAACTGTGGAAGGCTTGGTTTAAAGTAGGTTTTCAGAACTACTTCACGTATTAGAAAAATAGAACTAATATAACCTGTAAATATTAATAAAATAAAGCTTTAAAAATGCCAATCAGTGTTTTTCTGCAATTCTTTAAAGCAAGTTGTTTAAATATATGAAAATAGAATTATTATTTCATTTTTCTTTCCTCGCCTTCAGTTCAGTTCAGTTCAGTCGCACAGTTGTGTCCGACTCTTTGCGACCCCATGAATTGCAGCACACCAGGCCTCCCTGTCCATCACCAACTTCTGGAGTTCACTCAGACTCACGTCCATTGAGTCAGTGATGCCATCCAGCCATCTCATCCTCTGTCGTCCCCTTCTCCTCCTGCCCCCAATCCCTCTCAGCACCAGTCTTTTCCAATGAGTTAACTCTTCGCATGAGGTGGCCAAAGTACTGGAGTTTCAGCTTTAGCATCATTCCTTCCAAAAAAATTCCAGGGCTGATCTCCTTCAGAATGGACTGGTTGGATCTCCTTGCAGTCCAAGGGACTCCCAAGAGTCTTCTCCAAAACCACAGTTCAAACGCATCAATTCTTCGGTACTCAGTCTTCTTCACAGTCCAACTCTCACATCCATGCATGACTACTGGAAAAACCACAGCCTTGACTACACGGGCTTTACTCTGAGAATAAATTTGCAGTTTTTCAGCCTAAATATTGCAAGAAAAATATGTGCAATGTTCAATAAAATTTTACTATTTTGATTGTGAATACCATTCAATAAATGGTTTTAATTTTAAGCACGTTTAGCAAATATGCATAAAATTATATTAAAACTGAATTATTCACAGGGGACGAGTTTTCTAAATTTGAATAAGATACATTAATGAATCAATTTTGGCACATACACTCATTATCCCTTTCCCTTGCCTCACAATTCACTAATTTAACAACAAGTAGGATAACTACTTGTGCATTGCTTTATTAATTCAAGGAAAGTGAATAATCAAAAAATACATTAAGACTATAAATTGGAAAACAATACAAATAGATATGCATACAACTAATATAAACATTAATATGTTAGATATAGCTCTATATATTACAATATGTATTAGTGATAGCCTCATATGATATCATGATACAAACACCCTCTTAATTAATAATGAAATAATTTTTACTAAAAATTAGTAAGCAATATTCAAATTATTTTCAATTTTGTTAAATATATTTATGAATGATTGAAATAATAAACAATAAGAACTCAAAGTGCTTGCTATATATTCAACATGATGTTAGTTATACTTGGTATGTCCAGTTTCTTGTTTAGTTTGAATTCATCCCTAAAAGTAACCAAGTTATTTACAAAATATCTAGATGCAAAAAAAAAAAGTTGGCAATCTTCATGAGTTAAATAATACAGGTAAAATGCTGATCATCTTATGAATAGATATAAGTGGGCTTCAAAATAATTATTAAGTAAATATATTTGTATTCTCCCTAACCTCATTTTACCTCCTGCAAATATAGTTGATTTTGACTGAATTATGCATAGTTGATTTTATATTAATTATTATTTTGAAGAGTAGTTTAAAAATCTCAAAATTATACTCCATTGAGGAGGATTTTATTATAATACGTAGTTCTCTTATTAAGAGTAGAAGGTTTTTTTTTTTCTTTTTCTTAGAAATATTTACATTTCTGAAAAGTGTATTTCCTTTTTTCTTGAGGTAATGGTAAATCGCAAACTATGTGTAGGCTTTCCTAGTGACTTCTAGAAAACAACATAAAATCTTTCTCAAAACTATTCTCTGATTTCCCAAGCTATTCATTTAAAATTTTTAAATTATTTTCTTAGAAATTATTAAGACATAATATCAGAATGTTTCATTACTTTGCCAACAAAGGTCCCTCTAGTCAAGGCTATGGTTTTTCCAGTAGTCATATATGGATGTGAGAGTTGGACTATAAAGAAAGCTGAGCACCAAAGAACTAATGCTTTTGAGCTACGGTTTTGGAGAAGACTCTTGAGAGTCCGTTGGACTGCAAGGAGATCCAACTAGTCCATCCTAAAGGAAACCAGTCTTGAATAATCATTGGAAGGACTGATGCTGAAGCTGAAACTCCAATACTTTGGCCACCTGATGAGAAGAACTGACTCATTTGAAAAGACCCTGATTCTGGGAAAGATTTAAGGCAGTAGAAGGGGAGGACAGAGGATGAGATGGTTGGATGGCATCACTGAATCAATAGACATGAGTTTGAGTAAATTCTGGGAGTTGGTGATGGACAGGGAAGCCTGGCGTGCTCCAGCTCATGGGTTCTCAAAGAGGTGGATAAGACTGAGTGATTGAACTGAACTGAGCTATATGAAATATAGACAGCATTTTCTTGGTATATCTTTGTTTCAGGCAGTAATAATGAATAGTCCTAGCAAAGTCAAGTCTCAATACCATATTTACATAAAATAGTTGGAAAGGATAATAATCAGTATAGATATGTGAGTGTGAATGTGAGTAAAGTTTGTTCAGTCATGTCTGACTCTCTGAGACCCCATGGACTGTAACCTGCCAGGTTCCTCTGTCCATGGAATTTCCAGGCCAGAATACTGGAATAGGTAGATAATCCCTTCTCCAGGGGATCTTCCCAAACCAGAAATCTGATTGCAGGCATACTCTTTTTCAGCTGAGCTTCCAGGAAAGCCCCAGAATAGATGTAGCTGTCAAAAAATGCAGAAACAGGAAAGGACCAAATTTAGAGTCAGGGGATGCTAAAAATGATCATGAGAAAGCACACATAAATAATCTTGTTAACATTTATTCTAACTGATGTTAAAATAATGATCACTAAATATCCTGGGAATGGTGGACAAATGTTGGTAGAAAGCTTCCCTAAAGAGAAATCTACTATACATTGATGTGAATCAGCCATGGGTGTACATGTGGTAAAAAACCACTACAATACTGTAAAGTGATTACCTCCCAATTAAAATAAATAAATTAATTTTAAAAAGAAAAATCGTCTAAAATTTGGCAAGTCTCTCAACTTATCTCATAGGAAAAGCTTCTTTTGTCACTCTAAATTTAATTTCTACTTGATAGAAGCCTATCAGGTAATTGATACACTTTAGGCATATCAGTCATCTTTCTCATTCTGTTAAAATGATGATTGGAGAAAAAAATTAACAGAAAAGTTAAACTGAACCTTTATCAAATATAAGAAGGGACAGCACAAAATAATATGTATAAAAAGAAAAATCATAAGATATAATTTTTAAAACACTTAAATAAATAGTAAAAATAATTCCCAGAAGACAAAAACATAAAATAATTCAGAGAATCAAGAACAAACTGCTATCAACTTAATTGAGAGGAAACAACAGCAGAAAGAATTCCCAAAGATCAAGTTCCTCTATCTTGAGAATGAAAGGATTCATTGAAAATAAAATTGGGTAAATAATGAGATAATTTAAATTAGTCTTGAAAATTTAGGATGAGAGTGAACAGTTATCAGTATGAAATATTCAAAATAAGTGAGAAACAAGTGAGACAATAGATTTAAAAAACGCCAGAGATTAAAAGTTCTAAAAAAAATTATTTTATCTCATTATAGGCTAAATTATCAATTAATGGGAAGGAAAAACATATTCTTAGACAATTATGAAAACATAAAATAACAAGAATACATATATTTTTGGAATTCAAATCAGTTCAGTCAGTTCAGTTAACTTGCTCAGTTGTGTCGAACTCTTTGTGACCCCATGGACTGCAGCATGCCAAGTTTCCCTGTCCATCACCAATGCGTGTCTCAGTCTCAGTTCAGTCGCCCAGTTGTGTCCGACTCTTTGCAACCTCATGAACAGCAGCATGCCAGGCCTCCCTGTCCATCACCAACTCTTGGAGTCCACCCAAACCCATATCCATTGAGTTGGTTATGCTACCCAACCATCTTATCCTCTGTCATCCCCTTCTCCTCCTGCCCTCAATCTTTCTCAGCATCAGGGTCTTTTCAAATGAGT
>SJYV01038623.1:89630-161305 GCA_006410875.1 Neotragus pygmaeus | reverse complement strand
TTCAGGTATGACCTAAATGAAATCCCTTATGATTATACAGAGGAAATGAGAAATAGATTTAAGGGATTAGATCTAATAGAGTGCCTGATGAACTATGGAATGAGATTCATGATATTGTACAGGAGACCTGGAGATCAAGATCATCACCATGGAAAATAAATGCAAAGAAGAAAAAGGGCTGTCTGGGGAGGCCTTACAAATAGCTGTGAAAACAAGAGAAGAGAAAAGCAAAGGAGAAAAGAAAGATATAAGCATCTGAGTGCAGAGTTCCAAAGAATAGAAAGAAGAGCCTTCTTCAGCGATCAATGCAAAGAAATAGAGGAAAAGAACAGAATGGGAAAGACTAGAGATCTCTTCAAGAAAATTAGAGATACCAAGGGAACATTTCAAGCAAAGATGGGCTCAATAAAGGACAGAAATGTTATAGACCTAACAGAAGCAGAAGATATTAAGAAGACGTGGCAAGAATACAAAGGAGAACTGTACAAAAAAAATTTTCATGACCCAGATAATCACGATGGTGTGATCACTCACTTAGAGTCAGATATCCTGGAATGTGAAGTCAAGTGTGTCGTAAAAAGCATCACTACAAACAAAGCTAGCGGAGGTGATGGCATTCCAGGTGAGCTAATTCAAATCCTGAAAGATGATGCTGTGAAAGTGCTGCACTCAATATGCCAGCAAAGTTGGAAAACTCAGCAGTGGCCACAGGACTGGAAAAGGTCAGTTTTCATCCCAATTCCAAAGAAAGGCAATGCCAAAAAATGCTCAAACTACCGCACAATTGCACTCATCTCACATGCTAGTAAAGTAATGCTCAAAATTCTCCAAGCCAGGCTTCAGCAATACATGAATCATGAATTTCCTGATGTTCAAGTNTCCAAAGAAAGGCAATGCCAAAGAATGCTCAAACTACCGCACAATTGCACTCATCTCACATGCTAGTAAAGTAATGCTCAAAATTCTCCAAGCCAGGCTTCAGCAATACATGAATCATGAATTTCCTGATGTTCAAGCTGGTTTTAGAGAAGGCAGAGTAACCAGATATCAAATTGCCAACATCTGCTGGATCATGGAAAAAGCAAGAGAGTTCCAAAAATATGTATATTTCTGCTTTATTGACTATGTCAAAGCCTTTGATTGTGTGGATCAAAATAAATTGTGGAAAATTCTGAAAGAGATGGGAATACCAGACCACCTGACCTGCCTCTTGAGAAATCTGTATGCAGGTCAGGAAGCAACAGTTAGAACTGGACATGGAACAACAAACTGGTTCCAAATAGGGAAAGGAGTATGTCAAGGCTGTATACTGTCACCCTGCTTATTTAACTTCTATGCAGAGTACATCATGAGAAACGCTGGACTGGAAGAAATACAAGCTGGAATCAAGATTGTTGGGAGAAATATCAATAACCTCATATATTCAGATGATACCACCCTTATGGCAGAAAGTGAAGAGGAACTCAAAAGCCTCTTGATGAAAGTGAAAGTGGAGAGTGAAAAAGTTGGCTTAAAGCTCAACATTCAGAAAAAGAAGATCATGGCATCTGGTCCCATCACTTCATGGGAAATAGGTGGGGAAACAATGGAAACAGTGTCAGACTTTATTTTTGGGGGGCTCCAAAATCACTGCAGATGGTGATTGCAGCCATGAAATTAAAATCCGCTTACTCCTTGGAAGGCAAGTTATGACCAACCTAGATAGCATATTCAAAAGCAGAGACGTTACTTTGCCAACTGAGTTCCGTCTAGTCAAGGCTATGATTTTTCCAGTGTCGTGTATGGATGTAAGAGTTGGACTGTGAAGAAGGCTGAGCACTGAAGAATTGATGATTTTGAACTGTGGTGTTGGAGAAGATTCTTGAGAGTCCCTTGGACTGCAAGGAGATCCAACTAATCTATTCTGAAGGAGATCAGCCCTGGGATTTCTTTGGAAGGGATGAAGCTAAAGCTGAAATTCCAGTACTTTGGCCACCTCATGTGAAGAGTTGACTCATTGGAAAAGACTCTTATGCTGGGAGGGATTGGGGGCAGGGGGAGAAGGGGACGACATAGGATGAGACAGCTGGATGGAATCACTGACTCGATGGATGTGAGTCTGAGTGAACTCTGGCAGTTGGTCATGGACAGGGAGGTCTGGCATAGTGCGATTCATGGGGTCGCACAGAGTCAGACATGACTGAGCAACTAAACTGATTGCTGTCCATATTTCTTCATTGACTCTAAGGTGTAGATGTTCACTCTTACCACCTCCTGCTTCCTACGTCCAATTTACCTTGACTCATGGATCTAACATTCCAAGTTCCTACAGATTATTTACATTATAGTTTGTATTTGTGCGAGCTTGTATTTTAATTTTGTAATGCAAAAAATATATGTTGATATGCATTATAGATATTAATAAATATATATATGCAAATGTATATGTATATAAATATATGCTAACTATATAACATAAATATTCTAAAACAGTATATATGTGTTGAAAAGGCATATATATTTTATATGTATATGTATTATATGCATACATGTTATTAAATATATATTGAAACATAAATATGTTTAAAAATTACATGTTATAGTTAACATCTATTGCCACATCCGTATTTGTCATTTCTGAAGAAATTGATGGGATCATATGGCATATTCCAATAAAATAAGCATTTTCGAATGCTTCAAGAAATAATTGATCTGGCTAAAGATTCAGTTCAGTTCAGCTGCTCAGTCATGTCCAGCTGTTTGCCACTCCATGGCCTGCAGCACACCAGGACTCCCTGTCAATCACCAGCTCCTGGAGTTTACTCAAACTTATGTCCATTCAGTCAGTGATGCCTTCCAACTATCTCATCCTCTGTCATCCCCATCTCCTCCCACCCTCAATCTTTCCCAGAATTAGGGTATTTTCAAATGAGACAGTTCTTTGCATAAGGTGGCCAAGGTACTGGAATCAGCTTCAACACCAGTCCTTCCGATGAATATTCAGGACTGATTTCCTTTAGGATGGACTAGTTGGATATCCTTGCAGTCCAAGGGACTCTCAAGAGTCTTCTCTAACACCACAGTTCAAAAGCATCAATTCTTTGGCACTCAACTTTCTTTATAGTCCAGCTCTCTCATCCATAAATGACTACTGAAAAAACTATAGCTTTGACCAGACAGACCTTTGTTGGTAAAGTAATGTCTGATTTTTAATATGCTCTCTAGATTGGTCATAACTTTTATTCCAAGGACCAAGTATCTTTTAATTTCAAGGCTGAAGTCAGCATCTGCAGTGATTCTGGAGCCCCAGAAAGAAGTAAAGGCTGTCACCATTTCCATTGTTTTCCCATCTATTTGGCTTGAAGTGATGGGACCATATGGCATGATATTAGTTTTCTGAATCTTGAGCTTTAAGCCAACTTTTCACTCTCCACTTTCACTTTCATTAAGAGATTCTTTAGTTCTTCTTCACTTTCTGCCATAAGAGTGGTGTCATTTGCATATCTGAGGTTACTGATATTTCTCCTGGCCATCTTGATTCCAGCTTGTGCTTCTTCCAGCCCAGCATTTCTCATGATGTACTCTGCATATAAGTTAAATAAGCAGGATGACAATAAACAGCTTTGATGCACTCCTTTTCCTATTTGGAACCAGTCTGTTGTTCCATGTCCATTTCTCACTTTTGCTTTTTGACCTGTATACAGATTTCTCAGGAGGCAGATCAGGTAGTCTGGTGTTCTCATCTCTTTCAGAATTTTCCAGTTTATTGTGATCCACACAGTCAAAGGTTTGGCATAGTCAATAAAGTAGAAGGAGATGTTTTTTTTTTCTGGAATTCTCTTGCTTTTTCAGTGAGCCAAAGGATGTTGGCAATTTGATCTCTGGTTCCTTGGCCTTTTCTAAATCTAAGATTTTCTAAATTGAAATTATATTTTCAAAAATTCAAGGAAAATGTTTCTACTTCTTTTTTGATCACTGCTGCTGCTACTGCTAAGTCACTTCAGTCATGTCTGACTCTGTGCGATCCCATAGATGGCAGACCACCAAGCTCCCCCATCTATGGAATTCTCCAGGCAAGAACAATAGACTAAAGTTTGTATTAATAGCAACTAGAAAGATACATTGTTAAAATGTCATAATTGTAAAACATTATATTTCTGTCAAACTAACAAGGAGAATATGGAGTAATATTCTAGAGAAAATATAGTTAGAAATGGGCTGCTGTCAGGTAGCTTCTGCTTTTTCCTGGGATCATTTGTCTGAATTAAGACAGGGCATCAAAATTTGGGCTAGTAAGACTATAACAAGTAAGAAAGAATCAAGGATACATAATGATGCTTCAAATCTCTAGGTATTAATGTAAAGCTGTAAACTGATCCAACAGTCCTCAAAAGGAATATATATTCACATTTTTATATTCCCAGTGTAATTTTCTGAGTATATTGAGGATAACCTCTTTGTATAAGAACTGGATATATTATTTCCATGTACTTTTGTCACATTATAATAGGATTATTCCTACTGAGGATCTGATCACCTTTTTAGTCAGGCCCATTAAATAAAACTGGTCCAGGTCCAGTAATTTGGCTTGAACAACTGCCCATCACCCTATCATTCATTCATTCATTTTCCAGCCATTGTTGAATAAACGATATTGCTCACCATGTTGCAGTAATTAATATTTTTTAGCATTCTGCAATCTTAATGCCATAATTCATCATTGTATTTTTTCCCCAGCTTGAGTTGGGCCTCTATGATTTCATTATTCTTTATTTCTTTTCTTCTTTCCTTCTTTTTTTCTTTTTATTCTCTTGAGCACATTCTTAGTTTCTGGCATAAGTTTGTCTAAAATTTATCTTGTATTTTCCCTGTCTTAGACTTGGAATCAGTCATTTCTTAATGGATTACTACTTTCCTTTTTGATTTTATTTTATTGTTATTGTCCAGTTGCCCAGTCATATCCAAATCTTCACAACTCGATGGACTCCAGCATACCAGGCTTCCCTATGTTTATATTGAAGTATAACTGCTTTACATTGTTGTCTTATTTTCTGCTGTACAACAGAGTGAATCAGCTATAAGTTTACATATATCACATTCCACTTGAGTATCTCTTCTATTTCCCATCCCCATCTGATGCCCTATGTCATCAAGGAGTGTTGAACTGAGCTGCCAGTCCTATCAAGCAGCTTCCCACTGTTGTTGTTCAGTCCCTCAGTCATGTCTGACTCTTTCTGACCCCATGGACTGCAGCATGTCAGGCTCCCCTGTCCCTCACCATCTCCAAGAGCTTGCTCAAATTCATGTCCATTGAATCAGTGATGCCATCCAACCATCTCATCCTCTGTCATCCCCTTCTCCTCCTGTCTTCTATCTTTCCCAGCATCAGGATCTTTTACAATCAACCAGCTCTTCACATCAGGTGGCTCAAGTATTGGAACTTCAGCATCAGTCCTTTCAAAGAATACTCAGAGTTGATTTCCTTTAGGATTGATTGGCTTGAACTCCTTGCAGTCTAAGGGACTCTCAAGTGTCTTCTCCAACACCCGTTTGAAAGCATCAATTCTTTGGTGCTCAGTCTCCTTTGTGGTCCAACTCTCATATCTATACATGACTACTGGAAAAAAAAATAATTTTGAACACACAGACATTTGTTGGCAAAGTAATGTCTCTGCTTTTAATATCCTCTCTGGGTTTGTCATAGCTTCTCTTCCAAGAAGGAAGCATCTTTTAATTTTATGGCTGCAGTCACTATCCACAGTGAATTTGTAGCCAAAGGAAATAAAGTCTGTCAGTGTTTCCATTATTTTCCCATCTATTCTGCAGAAACAATGGGACCAGATGCCACAATCTTAGTTTTTTGAATGTTGACTTTAAGCCAACATCCTCTTTTACATTCATCAAGAGGCTCTTTAGTTCCTCTTCATCTTCTGCCATAAGGTAGGTATTATCTACGTATCTGAGTTTACTGATGTTTCTCCCTTCAGTCTTGATTCCAGCTTGTGCTTCATCAAGCCCAGCATTTCTTATGATGTATTCTGCATATAAATTAAACAGTGTGACAGTATACAGCCTTGACACATTCCTTTCCTAATTTTGAACCAGTATGCTGTTCAGTGTTCGCTTCTAACCATTGCTTTTTGACCTGCATGCTGTTTTGTCAGGAGGCAGATAAACTGGTCGGGTATTCCCATCTCTTTAAAAATTTTCCACAGTTTATTTTGATCCACACAGTCAAAGGCTTTAGCATAGTCAATGAAACTGATGTTTTTCTGGAATTCTCCTACTTTTTCTATGATACAGTGAATGTTGACAATTTGATCTTGATTCCTCTGCCTTGTGTAAATCCAGCTTGTACATCTGGAATTTCTCATTTCATGTACTACTGAAGCCTAGCTTGGAGAATTTTGAGCACTACATTACTATCATGTGAAATGAGTGCAATTGTGGGGTAGTTTGAACATTCTGTGGCATTGCCTTTCTTTGGTATTGGAATGAAAACTTACCAATAGTTATCTTCCCACTAGCTATCTATTTTACACATAATAGAATATATCTTTTTTTTTGACAGTGGTGAAACAAATACTATAATAGCATCTTCTGCCATCCCTGGAATTAACTATATTGAGATCAATTGTCACTGCTTGTCTCAGGGATGCTTTTTTCTCTCTCACCAGTCCATTATAACTCGTGAGTAAATTGATCTTAAGGCCCTCCAATAGAATATAGTTACTTGGTGAGTTTCCACAGTTTACTGATCCAGCATATCCAATTTCCAGGTTATTTTTAATCCCTGCTACTACCACCTGACATGGTTATTCAGGTACTTGCACTTCACTTTATATGAGGCTTTGTTTTCTCCAAATTCCAAAGAGTCATTTCTGTGGTGTGTTAGCATTGACTCTTGCCAATTAATTAACCCTATATCATAAGAAACTTCTCTCATAATGATAAAATATCACTTTTATATTTGGCTAAAGCCAAATTGAGCTAGAATCAAGATTGCCAGGAGAAATATCAATAACATCAGATATGCAGATGGCACCACCCTTATGGCAGAAAGTGAAGAAGAACTAAAGAGCCTCTTGATGAAAGTGAAAGAGGAGAGTGGAAAAGTTGGCTTAAAACTCAACATTCAGAAAACGAAGATCATGGCATCTGGTCGCATCACTCCATGGCAAATAGATGGGGAAACAATGGAAACACTGAGAGGCTTTATCTTGGAGGGCTCCAAAGTCACTGCACATGGTGACTGCAGCCATGAAATTGAAAGACACTTGCTCCTTGAAAGAAAAGCTATGACCGACCTAGACCATATATTAAAATGCAGAGACATTGCTTTAATAACAAATGTCCATCTAGTCAAAGCTATGGTTTTTCCATTGGTCATGTATGGATGTGAGATTTGGATTATAAAGAAAGCTGAGCACTGAAGAATTGATGCTTTTGAACTGTGGTGCTGGAGAAGACTCTTAAGAGTTCATTGGACTGCAAAGAGATCCAACTAGTCCTTCCTAAAGGGACTCAATCCTGAATGTTCATTGGAAGGACTGATGCTGAAGCTGAAACTTCAATACTTGGGCCATTGATGTGAAGAACTGACTCATTTGAAAAGATTCTAGTGCTGGGAAAGATTGAGGGTGGGAGGAGAAGGACAGAAGATGAGATGGTTGGATGGCATCATCAACGCAATGGATATGAGCTTGAGTAGGCTCCAGGGATTGGTGATAGACAGGGAAGCCTGGTGTGCTTCAGTCCATGGGGTCACAAAGAATCTCATATGACTGAGTGATTGAACTGAACTGAACTGATTGAGCATCTTCAGATCCAGCATCAGATATATTCCCTGGATTTCTGCTGTTACATATTGATTAGATCCTGAACTTCTTCCAGGATACAGTTACTTTTCGCTTTTACTAGATATAGAGTGGTTCTAATTATGTCACTTCCTCTACCTGATAATTATGTAACTCCACAGTAACTTTTAGTTGGTAGCCAAGAAAAGGGTTGTCTTTTACGTTGAAAACAAACAAACAAACAAACAGATGTTTTTCTAGCTAGCAGAGGTGCTTGCATCATCGTCAGACTCTGGGGTAGTGTAAGACTTCAGAGAGGGCAGTAGTCCTTTTCCATAGGTACCACAGGAACAAGAATTCCCAGTATTCAATATATTCATATGTACAAATCTAACTTCCCACATACAGAAACTCAGAATCTCAGTCCTTCCTAATTAGTCTTCAGCATTTGGTGTAGTGGACTTGCCAAAATTGAAAACTCAAACTTTCTTTATGTCTCTGTTACTTATGTACATTCTGGGTTTGAACATCATTTCATTTTTGTTTTGCCTTACAGGTAAAAGAAATAATAATATTTTTATGCTATCATGAAAGTCTCCTCATATTTATTCTTAGCCTTTGATGATTCATGGTTCTCAATCCTTTGTTATCTTTTCAAAGTGAATCAATTTACTCTGGTAATTAACACTAAACCCCAAAATCTTTATAATTAAGAGTTTTCACTGTAGTCCCTATATACTGGATTCCTTACATTCATCAGTTAATTCCTTCTAACTGTACCCATTCCAGTGCACAAGAGATGAACAGTTTAAGAATCAGATTACTACCAAAAGCCATGGATTATGATTTCTCCACCTACTATTAGTACTTGGACATTTTTTCTCAACTAGCCAGTGGATAATTGGTCTCCAATTATCAGTTCACACTTGCTTCATTAGCCCACATTTGCTTTTGACTCTCTTAGATTTTGTTTCTAAAGGAATAAACACAAAAGCAGATTGTTGCATAAGAAATCTGTGGGGTTTGCTCTGAGTGGTCAGAGAAAAAAGTTGAACTGCAAACAATGGCCTCAGCTAATCTCATAGGTATTTTATCAAGGGCCTCCAGAGCAACCCCAAATTGAGGCAAGAAGACAAAACTTTTATATCTTTATATCAAACAGGTATTAGATGTAGACTGCTCTGAGGCAAGGCTCATGACTTTGGGTGAAGAGACTCCTTTCAACAGAAGATGATATCTGGAGAGAAATTTAACTGAGAGTTGTTAGCCAACTGGGGAGATGAAAGGAAGATCTTTGGTCTTGAAAGGAGAATCTAGATGGTCCGCCATCACCTGATGTACATATATACTTATGCATGCATATTTATGAATGTACATAGATGTGTAGAAACATGAAAGCCCTAATGATAACAAGTGTTTACTTCTAGGGAAGAAAAAAACTGTGTCATCCAGGGTTTAAGAATATATATTGCCTTATTTGTTAATTTAGGCATTCCCTGGTAGCTCAGCTGGTAAAGAATTCACCTGCAATGCAGGAGACTCTGGTTCAATTCCTGGGTTGGAAAGATCAGCTGGAGAAAATAGGTTACCCACTCCAGTTTTCTTGGTCTTCTCTTCCCTGGTGGCTCAGTTGATAAANGCATGCATTGGCATATTATTCCTATGATAAAAAAAAATCCATAAACTAAAATAAATTTATTTGCAATTGATACAAATTTCAAAAGAAATATTTCCTAAATGAAGTGGGACATGGATGCAAGTCAATAATTACATGAATAAGAACTTGGAAGGTCTTAAAGATATTGATAAAATAAAGTGTATCTTTATTTTTTCAGATTGAATCATGTGCTATAACAAATAAGGAAAATCAAAGAACATGCCACATCAAAGTTTTGTACAAAGTTTTACTCAAATGATGCAAAAGATTTTGAATCACTGATACGATTAAGAGACGTTTACCTTTCTTTAAGGATTTCTCCCTTAATTGACTTAGGATTTTTACCCTATTGAATTTTAGATGAACATATGCAAATATCATGAGAAACCTTGGGGTGTAAGATGCACAAGCTGGAATCAAGATTGCCTGGAGAAATATCAATAACCTTAGGTGTGCAGATGACACCACCCTTCTGGCAGAAAGTGAAGAGGAGCTAAAAAGCCTCTTGATGAAAGTGAAANGAACATATGCAAATATCATGAGAAACCTTGGGGTGTAAGATGCACAAGCTGGAATCAAGATTGCCTGGAGAAATATCAATAACCTTAGGTGTGCAGATGACACCACCCTTCTGGCAGAAAGTGAAGAGGAGCTAAAAAGCCTCTTGATGAAAGTGAAAGTGGAGAGTGAAAAAGTTGGCTTAAACTCAACATTCAGAAAACGAAGATCATGGCATCTGGTCCTATCACTTCATGGGAAAAAATGGGGAAACAGTGTCAGACTTTATTTGGGGGGGCTCCAAAATCATTGCAGATGGTGACTGCAGCCATGAAATTAAAAGATACTTACTCCTTGGAAGGCAAGTTATGACCAACCTAGATAGTATATTCAAAAGCAGAGACATTACTTTGCCAACAAAGGTCCATCTAGTCAAGGCTATGGTTTTTCTAGTGGTCATGTATGGATGTGAAGAAAGCTGAGCGCCAAAGAATTGACGGTTTTGAACTGTGTTGTTGGAGAAGACTCTTGAGAGTCCCTTGGATTGCAAGGAGATCTAACCAGTCCATTCTGAAGGAGATCAACCCTGGGATTCCTTTGGAAAGAATGATGCTAAAATTTAAACTCTAGTACCTTGGCTACCTCATGCGAAGAGTTGACTCATTAGAAAAGACTCTGATGCTGGGAGGGACTGGGGGCAAGAGGAGAAGGAGACAATAGAGGATGAGTTGGCTGGACGGCATCACTGACTCAATGGACATGAGTCTGAGTGAACTCCAGGAGTTGGTGATGGACAGGGAGGCCTGGCACGCTGCAATTCATGGGGTTGCAAAGAGTCAGACATGACAGAGCGACTGAACTGAACTGATTGATGTAAGTAATCTCAATTTTTTTTGCGCTGCACTTTACTGTGCTTAACAGATTTTTTTTTTTTTAAACATAAACTGCATTGTGTGCCAACTCTTTAGCTTTTATGTACTTGGAAACAAGCAAACAAAATGCAGCTTGCTTTATATCACCGTAGTCTGGAACTGAACACACAATATCTCCCATGTATGCCAGTATGTTATCTTTTTATCTTTATTTTCTTTGCCAGAAATTGCATTCAACTAATGTACATTTTATATGTTGGCTTTTAATTAGACATCCACAGTGAAACAAAGGTAATATCTGAAGATTTATATGAGGTTAATAAGAGTAAAACACTTCAGTTTAATTCAGTCACTCAGTCGTGTCCGACTCTTTGCAAGCCCACGAACAGCAGGATGCCAGGCCTCCCAACTGCCAGAGTCTACCCAAACTCATATCCATTGAGTCAGTGATACCATCCAACCATCTCATCTTCTGTCATCCCTTTTTTCTCCTGCCCTCAATCTTTCCCAGCATCAGGGTCTTTTCAAATGAGTCAGCTCTTCGCATCAGGTGGCCAAAGTATTGGAGTTTTATTTTATTTTATTTTTATTTTTTCAGTTTTCATGTTTTTTATTGAAGTATAGTTGATTGACAATGTTATGTTAATTTCTACTATACAGCAAAGTGATTCCATTATATACACATTCTTTTTTTAAAAATACTTTTCCATTATGGTTTCTCACCGAATATTAAGTATAGTTCTCAGTGGTATAGAGTGAAAGTGAAAGTCACCCAGTTGTGTCTGACTCTTTGTGGTCTATACAGTCCATGGAATTCTCCAGGCCAGAATACTGGATGGGCAGCTTTTCCCTTCACCAGGGGATCTTCCCAACCCGGAATTTTAACCTCAACATCAGTCTTTCCAATGAACACACAGGACTGATCTCCTTTAGGATGGACTGGTTGGATCTCTCAAGTGGCTCTCCCGAGGGACTCTCAAGTGTCTTCTCCAGCACCACAGTTAAAAAGCATCAATTCTTCAGCGTTCAGCTTTCTTTATAGTCCAACTCTCACATTCATACATGACCACTGGAAAAACCATAGCCTTGACTAGACGGACTTTTGTTGGCAAAGTAATGTCTCTGCTTTTTAATATGCTGTCTAGGTTGGTCATAACTTTCCTTCCAAGGAGTAAGCGTCTTTCAATTTCATGGCTGCAAACACCATCTGCACTGATTTTGGAGCCCCCCAAAATAAAGTCAGCTACTGTTTCCACTGTTTCCCCATCCATTTCCCATGAAGTGATGGGGCTGGATACCATGATCTTCGTTTTCTGAATGTTGAGCTTTAAGCCAACTTTTCCACTTTCCTCAAGAGCCTCTTTAGTTCCTCTTCACTTTCTGCCATCAGGGTAGTGTCATCTGCATATCTGAGGTTATTGATATTTCTCCCAACAATCTTGATTCTAGCTTGTGTTTTTATATACAATATAAGTGCAAATTACTATTGATATTCATTACTAAGATACTATTCCATTATTTTAATTTATTGTTACTTTTTTAGTATAATTTTGTTTTGGCTATGTGA
Organism: Neotragus pygmaeus; assembly: GCA_006410875.1. Taxonomy (NCBI): domain Eukaryota; kingdom Metazoa; phylum Chordata; class Mammalia; order Artiodactyla; family Bovidae; genus Neotragus; species Neotragus pygmaeus. The sequence continues at coordinate 148,936 of SJYV01038623.1, read as the reverse complement.
AAGTAAATGTAATACTAGTAACACATTGTTAATGGAAACAAAGTGAATTTATTTTCAGGTCTTAGTGTATGGAAACAAAACATGCTATATAAATTTGATAGAGTAAGAAATATAATTTTAATATATTTAAAATATAATTTTAAATATGTTATTGAAATCTAAGAGATTCATTCAGAGAAACAATGTTAATTATTTTGGAAAGAAAACAGTAACAGTTAAGGGGAATTGAAATAATGTAATTGAGCTGGATACTCATCTTAAATGATTTGTATACAGCACAGAAGAACTCTGGTTGATGGATCAAAAGGAGGCATCATTATCATGTCATTTAAAATGATAAGTGATCACAAGACAGAATCTTTTCCCACTGAAGACAGGTTAAAATTGGTTAAAGGTAATGGGGTTGGTGGAGAGAAAATTAGGATAAATAACTTGATTCTAATTGAAATTTTTTATATCTATTTGATATACTGTTCATGCAGTACTTATAGTTAAATAAAAATTTGGTGAAACCAGAGGCTTATCCTAAAAATAACCTGTTCAACCCCAATTTGTAAGCTTTGTAAGATTTTAGAGTATGCACTGAATGTGCTCATTTTATTCCTGGCTTCATTTGAAAATCCTCATCCATCCCTAATTCTCCTTGCTTCATTGTCTAACTTAGTTATTTTTTCTTGTTTATCACTCCATATTTTATGAAGCTCTGTAAGATGACTTACCATTCTCTGGATTAAGGAATTGCAAATTAAATATTTTTAACTTTGTTTACATAGATTTCTCCTTTGGTATCATAGTGTGGATTGCAGTGAAACTACTCCATCTTCACAATATAGTGGTTAATTCCCCCTCTCTTCCCGTTAATATTCATTACAGTGAATAGACAAGACTACAATTTCTTGAATAAACTGGAAAATATACTCATTCTTAATATTATAAATACTAGTAGAAATATCTATTATTATTGTCATTTAAAGCTTGCATATTATATTAAGGATATTTCACTGCTGTTTCAGAATTTAAAAAATGATGATTTCCTTTGAGAAAGGATTTAAGTTTTCTATATAATTGAAAATCCAGCATTAAAACTGACATTTAATGAAAGAAGAGGATCAAAAATTAGTCCTCTTCGACTAAATCACCACAAATATTTCTGAAACTCTATTCAATTATCTCAGTATAAACTTTGGTATGCTTATTCAGGAGAAGTTAACACTCAGCATTTTTTTAAAAGTTTTTATTGGAGTAGAGTTGATTTACAATATTAGGTTAATTTCAGGTGTACAGCAAAGTGAATTAGTTATTCATATAAATATATACACTCTTTTTAAAATAATTTTTCCCCTATAGGTCATCACAGATTAATTAGAGTTCCCTATGCTCTACAGCAGTTTCTTACTGGTTGTCTACTTTAAAATGGCAGTTTGTATATGTCAGACTAAGTCTTCAAATTTATCCCTTTCCCCTATTTCTCCTTTGGTAACTATAATTTAGTTTTCTACATCTGCTACTCTACTTCTATTTGTAAATAAGTTCATTTGTGTTCCCCTTTTAGAGGTAGTTTAAGTGATATTATACAATATTTGTCTTTCTGTGTCTGACTTACTTCACGCTCTATGACAAAAACAGAAATACAGAACAGTAGAGGAAGCCTAGAGATAAACCCTGTTCACCTAATCTATGACAAAGGATGCAAACTATACAATGGAGAAAAGATAGCCTTTTCAAGAAGCTGTCCTGGGAAAACTGAACAGCTACAGTGCGGGGGGCGCTCCGCAGAAAGAGAGAGGCAGTGGAACTTCCCTCAGCAAAGCTGAGAGGTCCCTAGGAAAGGTGAGTCTGCTGTCCGCCACCCAGCCCCTCGGCCAGCGAGAGACAATCAGACGCGACAGGGGTTCTGCCTGAGCAGTTCCGCTTTATTGTTACAGGCTCCCAGCTTATATAGACAAGCAGGGGGGGTTTAGGAGGGACTTTCCATAGTTACACCAATCACGTTAAAGATCAAATCATGCACCTTTATTATAACGGGATTCTATGGTGATCACTCACTGTTTACGTGCACAGAAATCAAGAGAGCCAATCAAACACTTTGACAAACAACATGGATCACGCCCCCATCTCTTCCGCCAGGCGCCATCTTAAGTTTCCGAACACAAAGCTAGCCCCTTTCTTTTCAAGGTTTCCCATGTAGGGCCCCATACTACAGGTAAACGAATGAAATTAGAATGCTCTCTAACACCATGTACAAAAATAAACTCAAAATGGATTAAAGACCTAAATGTAAGGGCAGATACTATAAAGCTCTTAGAGAAAAAAAACATAGGACACTCTGACATAAATAACAAGATTTTTTCCTTTTTACTTTTTTTACTCTACACTCCCTAGAGGAATGAAAAGTAAAATAGATAAATAAAGAAATAAAATATAATTAATCTTAAAAGCACAACAAAGAAAGCCATAAANCGCCATCTTAAGTTTCCGAACACAAAGCTAGCCCCTTTCTTTTCAAGGTTTCCCATGTAGGGCCCCACAGCTCCCTCACAGGATTAAGTGAGCCAGTACCTGCACTGCTTTGAACAGTACCTGTCACTCCTCTTTGAGACTTGGCACGAGTGATACGTGACTAGTGCTCAGCAGATGCTTGGTGAGTGAGTGGCTGTTCCTCAGACCCGAGAAACTGAAATTCCAATATGGTGAAAAGAGTTTCACCACATCCCACTGAAAGGAAGTGCCAGAATTTGGAATCTGTGTCTCCTGACTTCAGAAATCAGGAGCTCTGCCTGACATCGAGAGGTTGCTTCCCACCACGTGACAGCCTTACTGTACTCAACAAATCTTTATCGAATACCCCTATGTCAGGTGCTCTGCTGGGAGTCCGTGATGCAGAAGACAGAATCCCTGCCTTCAAGGCATCAAAGCTTCGCTCACCTCCCAGCATCCCAGCTTCTGCCTCTCCCATCCATTCCTCTGGGCACCATTCAGAATGACTTCTTGGGCTTAAGTGCCCCCAAAGCCACGACTTCCTGGGAATAATGTATACACTCCTGGTCCATCACTGTGGTAATCCATCCAAAATCTAGCTTCATTTATCCACACAGATTTGTATCTGACCACTGGCCAGCTAAATCCCTCCTACTGTGGATCAAGACTTCTCACCAACCCACAAACCACNGGTGGGGTGGGTTTGGCACTCCAGCCTAGAGATCTGGCTAGGGCTTCTTTGCTGACTCCGTGCGTGCTCTTGAGTGTCTAAAAAAAAGAGATTTGTTGAGGCTTCATTGGCATATGATAAACTACACTGAACAACGTGTTAAATGTTGACTTAATATACACACCACGAAATCGTCCATTGCCATCAAGGGAGTAAATATATCTATCACCATTGAAGTTTCTTTGTGCGCTTTACAGCCGTGCCCTCCTCCCCAGCAACCACTGATCTGAGACCGTTCCTCGTCTGGTTTCTTTCACTCACCATAATTCTCTTGAGATTCATCCAGCTGTTGTGTGTTTTAACAGTTCATCTTCTCTCATTCTAGGTCATATTCCATTGTATGGGATGTACCAAGACTTGTTATTGATTTATCTTTCAATTGACTTTTGTTTCCCACCACCCCCAGCTCTTGGGTATTATAAATAAGGCTGCTACGAACATGTGTATACAAGTGTTTCTGTGTATATATATTCCCTTTTCTCCTGGGTAGTCACCTCGGAGAGGAGTGGCTGGTTAATCTGGCTGGTTAATATGCTTAATTTTTAAAGAAACTGCCATACTGTTTCCCAAAGTGGTTGTACTATTTAACTTTCTTGCCCACAGTGTATGAAAGTTATCAATCCGTTCCTCCACACGGCCGCTAACATTGGTGTGGCAAGCCTTTTTAACTGTAGCTGTTTTAAGAGGCATGTAGTAGTATCTCATTGTAGTTTTCATTTACATTTCCTTCATGACTACTGCAGTTGAACATTTTTTCATGAGTTTATCTGCCAACTGTTTCTTCTTGTGAAATGTCTATTTGAACATATTCCCTCCTTTCATTGAAAAAAAAATTTTTTTTAATGGTTGAGTTTAAGGATTCTTATATTAATAGATTTATTTCTGGATCCTGGATTCTCTATTCTGTTTAATTGATTTATTTTTGCATCAATACTATGTTGTTTTTATATACTGCAGTTTTATAATAATTTCTGAGATCAGGTGTTAGTCCTCCAGCTTTTAACCTCTTCTTTGGGGTTGTTTTGGGTCTTCTAAGTTGTTTGTTAGCATGGAGAGATAAGAAAGCCTTCCTCAGTGATTAATGCAAAGAAATAGAGGAAAAGAACAGAATGGGAAAAACTAGAGATCTCTTCAAGAAAATTAGAGATANAATATGTTAATTTGAAGCTTTGATTTTTTTTCTTTATAATTTATTTTATTGTAAAATATTTTTAGTTTACTTTTTATTGAAGGATAAAAGCTTTATAGAATTTTGCTGTTTTCTGTCAAACCTCAACATGAATCAGCCATAGGTATACATATATCCCCTCTCTTTTGAAATTCCCTCCTATCTCCCTCCGCATCCCATGCCTCTAGGTTGATACAGAGCCGCTGTTTGGGTTTCCTGAGACACACAGCAAATTCCCCTTGGCTATCTATTTTACATATGGTAATGTAAGTTTCCATGTTGCTCTTTCCATACATGTCACCCTTTCTCCCCTCTGTCCATGTCCATAAGTCTATTTTCTATGTCTGTTTTTCCACTGCTGTCCTGTAAATAAACTTTTCAGTACCAGTTTTCTAGATTCTGTATATGTGCATTAGAATACAATATTTATCTTTCTCTTTCTGACTCACTTCATTCTATAATAGATTTTAGGTTCATCCATCTCTTTAGAACTAACTCAAATGCATTCCTTTCTATGGCTGAATAACATCCCATTGTGTATATGTACCACAACTTCTTTATCCATTCATCTGTCAATGGACATCTAGGCTGCTTCCATGTTCTAGCTATTGTAAATGGTGCTAGTGCAATGAACACTGGGATACATGTGTCTTTTTCAATTTTGGTTTCCTCAGGATAGATGCCTAGGTGTGGGATTGCTAGGTCATATGGTGATTTTATTCCTAATTTTTTAAGGACTCTCCATACCATCTTCCATAGTATCTGTATCAATTTACATTTTCACCAACAGTGCAAGAGCTTTCCCTTTTTTCCACATCCTCTCCAGCATTTATTGTTTGCAGACTTTTCGATGATGGCCATTCTGACCCATGTGAAGAGACATCTCATTGTGGTTTTGGTTTTCATTTCTCTAATAATGAGTGATGTTGAGCATCTTTTCATGTGTTTGTTAGCCATCTATGTCTTCTTTGGAGAAATGTCTGTTTAGGTCTTTTCTCCACTTTTTGATTGGGTTGTTTGTATTTCTGTCCTTGAGTTGTGTGAGCTTCTTGTATATTTTGGAAATTAATCCTTGTCTGTTGTTTCATTTGTTATTATTTTCTCCCATTCTGAAGGTTGTCTTTTCAACTTGCTTGTAGTTTCCTTTGATGTGCAAACGCTTTTAAGATTAATCAGGTCCCACTTGTTTACTTTTTTTCTTATTTCCATTTTTCTAGGAGGTGGGTCATAGAAGATCTAGTTTTTATTTATGTCCTCGAATGTTCTGCCTATGTTTTCCTCTAAGAGTTTTATAGGTTCTGGTCTTACATTTAAGTCTTTAATCGATTTTGAGTTTATCTTTGTGTACGGTATTAGGAAGTGTTCTAATTAAATTGTTTTTCATGTAGCTGTCCAGTTTTCCTAGCACCATCTACTGAAGAGTCTGTCTTTGCCCCATTGTATATTCTTTCCTCTTTTGTAAAAAAATAAGGTACCCATAGGTGCATGGGCTTATTTCTGGGCTTTCTGTCTTGTTCCATTTGCCTATATTTCTGTTTTTGTGCCAGTACATGCTTCTTGTCTTGATGAATGTACCATTGTAGTACAATCTGAAGTCAGGGAGGTTGATTCCTCCAGGTTCATTCTTCTTTCTCAAGACTGCTTTGGCTTTTTGGGGTCTTTTGTATTTTCATATAAATTGTGAATTTCTTTTTTGTTGTTGTTCTAGTTCTGTGAAAAATGCCATTGGGAATTTGATAGATTTCACTGAATCTGTAGTTTTCATTTGGTAGTATAGTCATTTTCACAATATTGATTCTTCCTACCGAGGAATGTGGAATATCTCTCCATCTGTTTATGTCATATTTGATTTTTTTCATTAGTGTCTTATAATTTTCTGTGTACAAGACTTTAGTCTCTTTCAGTTCAGTTCAGTTCAGTCTCTCAGTTGTGTCTGACTCTTTGAGATCCCTTGGATTGCAACATGCCCGGCTTCCCTGTCCATCACCAACTCCTGAAACTTACTCAAACTCATGTCCATAGAGTCAGTGACGCCATCGAACAATCTCATCTTCTGTAATCTCCTTCTCCTTCTGCCTTCAATCTTTCCCGCATCAGGGTATTTTCAAATGAGTCTGTTCTTTGCATCAGGTGGCCAAAGNTAAGCCAACTTTTCCACTTTCCTCAAGAGCCTCTTTAGTTCCTCTTCACTTTCTGCCATCAGGGTAGTGTCATCTGCATATCTGAGGTTATTGATATTTCTCCCAACAATCTTGATTCTAGCTTGTGTTTTTATATACAATATAAGTGCAAATTACTATTGATATTCATTACTAAGATACTATTCCATTATTTTAATTTATTGTTACTTTTTTAGTATAATTTTGTTTTGGCTATGTGAAAGTAAATGTAATACTAGTAACACATTGTTAATGGAAACAAAGTGAATTTATTTTCACGTCTTAGTGTATGGAAACAAAACATGCTATATAAATTTGATAGAGTAAGAAATATAATTTTAATATATTTAAAATATAATTTTAAATATGTTATTGAAATCTAAGAGATTCATTCAGAGAAACAATGTTAATTATTTTGGAAAGAAAACAGTAACAGTTAAGGGGAATTGAAATAATGTAATTGAGCTGGATACTCATCTTAAATGATTTGTATACAGCACAGAAGAACTCTGGTTGATGGATCAAAAGGAGGCATCATTATCATGTCATTTAAAATGATAAGTGATCACAAGACAGAATCTTTTCCCACTGAAGACAGGTTAAAATTGGTTAAAGGTAATGGGGTTGGTGGAGAGAAAATTAGGATAAATAACTTGATTCTAATTGAAATTTTTTATATCTATTTGATATACTGTTCATGCAGTACTTATAGTTAAATAAAAATTTGGTGAAACCAGAGGCTTATCCTAAAAATAACCTGTTCAACCCCAATTTGTAAGCTTTGTAAGATTTTAGAGTATGCACTGAATGTGCTCATTTTATTCCTGGCTTCATTTGAAAATCCTCATCCATCCCTAATTCTCCTTGCTTCATTGTCTAACTTAGTTATTTTTTCTTGTTTATCACTCCATATTTTATGAAGCTCTGTAAGATGACTTACCATTCTCTGGATTAAGGAATTGCAAATTAAATATTTTTAACTTTGTTTACATAGATTTCTCCTTTGGTATCATAGTGTGGATTGCAGTGAAACTACTCCATCTTCACAATATAGTGGTTAATTCCCCCTCTCTTCCCGTTAATATTCATTACAGTGAATAGACAAGACTACAATTTCTTGAATAAACTGGAAAATATACTCATTCTTAATATTATAAATACTAGTAGAAATATCTATTATTATTGTCATTTAAAGCTTGCATATTATATTAAGGATATTTCACTGCTGTTTCAGAATTTAAAAAATGATGATTTCCTTTGAGAAAGGATTTAAGTTTTCTATATAATTGAAAATCCAGCATTAAAACTGACATTTAATGAAAGAAGAGGATCAAAAATTAGTCCTCTTCGACTAAATCACCACAAATATTTCTGAAACTCTATTCAATTATCTCAGTATAAACTTTGGTATGCTTATTCAGGAGAAGTTAACACTCAGCATTTTTTTAAAAGTTTTTATTGGAGTAGAGTTGATTTACAATATTAGGTTAATTTCAGGTGTACAGCAAAGTGAATTAGTTATTCATATAAATATATACACTCTTTTTAAAATAATTTTTCCCCTATAGGTCATCACAGATTAATTAGAGTTCCCTATGCTCTACAGCAGTTTCTTACTGGTTGTCTACTTTAAAATGGCAGTTTGTATATGTCAGACTAAGTCTTCAAATTTATCCCTTTCCCCTATTTCTCCTTTGGTAACTATAATTTAGTTTTCTACATCTGCTACTCTACTTCTATTTGTAAATAAGTTCATTTGTATTCCCCTTTTAGAGGTAGTTTAAGTGATATTATACAATATTTGTCTTTCTGTGTCTGACTTACTTCACGCTCTATGACAAAAACAGAAATACAGAACAGTAGAGGAAGCCTAGAGATAAACCCTGTTCACCTAATCTATGACAAAGGATGCAAACTATACAATGGAGAAAAGATAGCCTTTTCAAGAAGCTGTCCTGGGAAAACTGAACAGCTACAGTGCGGGGGGCGCTCCGCAGAAAGAGAGAGGCAGTGGAACTTCCCTCAGCAAAGCTGAGAGGTCCCTAGGAAAGGTGAGTCTGCTGTCCGCCACCCAGCCCCTCGGCCAGCGAGAGACAATCAGACGCGACAGGGGTTCTGCCTGAGCAGTTCCGCTTTATTGTTACAGGCTCCCAGCTTATATAGACAAGCAGGGGGGGTTTAGGAGGGACTTTCCATAGTTGCACCAATCACGTTAAAGATCAAATCATGCACCTTTATTATAACAGGATTCTATGGTGATCACTCACTGTTTACGTGCACAGAAATCAAGAGAGCCAATCAAACACTTTGACAAACAACATGGATCACGCCCCCATCTCTTCCGCCAGGCGCCATCTTAAGTTTCCGAACACAAAGCTAGCCCCTTTCTTTTCAAGGTTTCCCATGTAGGGCCCCATACTACAGGTAAACGAATGAAATTAGAATGCTCTCTAACACCATGTACAAAAATAAACTCAAAATGGATTAAAGACCTAAATGTAAGGGCAGATACTATAAAGCTCTTAGAGAAAAAAAACATAGGACACCCTGACATAAATAACAAGATTTTTTCCTTTTTACTTTTTTTACTCTACACTCCCTAGAGGAATGAAAAGTAAAATAGATAAATAAAGAAATAAAATATAATTAATCTTAAAAGCACAACAAAGAAAGCCATAAACAAACAAAAAGACAATCCTGAAAACAGGAGAAAATATTTACCAAAAAAAAAAAAAAAAAGGAGAGATTAATCTCGAAAATATGCTAACAGCTCATGCAGGTCAATATAAAAAACATCATCCAATCAAAAAAATGAGTGGAAGACATTTCTCCAAAGAAGACATACAGATGACCAGAAAGCACATGAAAAGATGCTCATCATCACTAATTATTAGAGAAATGCAAGTCAAAATAATCAAAACGACAGTGATATATTGCCTCATGACAGTCAGAATTGCCATCATGAAAAAAAATCTACAAACAATATTTCTGGAAAGTGTGTGGAGAAGAGAAAGCCTTCCAATACTGTTGGTGGAGATATAAATTGGTAGAGCCTCTATGGAGAACAGTATGGAGGTTTCTTAAAAAACTGAAAATTGAGCTACTGTATGTCCCAGCAATCCCTCTTCTAGGCACATAACCAGAGTAAACCATAATTGAAGATACATGAACCCCAATATTCATTTCAGCACTATTTACAATAGCCATGATATGAGAGCAAGCTAAATGTCTATCAACAGATGAATGGATAAAGATGTGGTACACATATAGAATGAAGTATTACTCAGTAATAAAACAGAACAAAAATACTCAGTACTTTTTATTCTAACTTTTGCTATCATCTGAGTGGCTGAGTGAGCGTTGTCACAGAAAAAAAATGGTAATAAGAAATTACTGGAAAGAGTAAATGACATGATTTCAACAAATTGTTTGAAATTGTATTTGTTCTGAAAATCTTTTGATTTTAAATTTGTTGATTATTATTCAAATTTTTTTCTATATTTAAACACATATCATCTTTCTATCACTTATACAAATAGATTTACCACATTTCCATACAAAGATGGGCCTTTATGAACTGATCTATTAAAGTAAGTAGTCAGTCTAAACTCTGCTTCAGTTCAGTTCAGTTGCTCAGTCGTGTCTAACTGAGACCTCATGGACTGCAGGACGCCAGGCCTCCCTGTCCATCACCAACTCCGGGGGCTTACTCAATCTCATGTCCATTGAGTCGGTGATGCCATCCAACCATCTCATCCTCTGTTATCGTCTTCTCCTCATGCCTTCAATCTTCCCAAGCATCAGGGTCTTTTCAAATGAGTCAGTTCTTCACATCAGGTGGCCAAAGTATTGGAGTTTCAGCTTCAACATCAGTCCTTCCAATGAATATTTAGGACTGATTTCCTTTAGGATGGGCTAGCTGGATCTCTTTGCAGCCCAATATAAGTTAAATCAGCAGGGTGACAATGTATAGCCTTGACATATTCCTTTCCCTATTTGGAACCAGTTTGCCAGTTCTAACTGTTGCTTCCTGACCTACATACAGATTTCTCAAGAAGCAGGTCAGGTTTTCTGATATTCCCATCTCTTTGAGATTTTTCCACAATTTGTTGTGATCCACACAGTCAAAGACTTTGGCGTAGTCAATAAAGCAGAAATAGATGTTTTTCTGGAACTCTCTTGCTTTTTCCATGACTCAGCGGATGTTGGCAATTTGATCTCTGGCTCCTCTGCTTTTTCTAAAACGAGCTTGAACATCTGGAAGTTCACAGTTCACGTACTGTTGAAGTCTGGCTTGGAGAATTTTGAGCTTTACTTTACTAATGTGTGAGATGATTGCAATTTGCAGTAGTTTGAGCATTCTTTGGCATTGCCTTTCTTTGAGACTGGAATGAAAACTGACATTTTCCAGTTCTGTGCCCACTGTTGAGATTTCCAAATTTGCTGGCATATTGAGTGCAGCATTTTCACAGCATCATCTTTTAGGATTTGAAATAACTCCACTGGAATTCCATCACCTTCACTAGCTTTGTTTGTTGTAATGCTTCCTAAGGCCCACTTGACTTCACATTCTAGAATGTCTGGCTCTAGGCGAGTGATGATACTATTGTGATTATCTTGGTCGTGAAGATCTTTTTTGTATAGTTCTCCTTTGTATTCTTGCCACCTCTTCTTAATATCTTCTGCATAGATTTTTATGAAGCCAGTGTTTAAAGTCAGTTTATAAAGCCAGTGTTATTGCTAATCACATGACTCTACTCATCTAAAAAAATTTGCTAAAACACTTCAAACTGTAGTTTCTGTAAACCTGATTCTCCTCCACTAATTGTACTTTAATGATAGTTTTCCGTTTTGTGGATAACAATGTTCAAGTATTCGGAGAACAGATTATTAAAATTTTTGCTGAATGACTCATATAGGAACACTAATTAGAACTAGAAAAACATAGTTGCAATTTTCCAAAATAGTAACTGTGCCAGGTGAATTCAAGAAGTACTTCTGCTAACTGAAACTTTTATATAGAAACTGGCAAATAATACATGTAATAATGATTAATGGCTTTGCTCTGGATATTTAAAAATGAATTGCTTTTGACAAATTGGGACTTTTGGTTCTTATTCTATTAATAAATCTTGTCACTCACAATTTTACTGATTGACCTTTAGCAAATGTTCTATTTTTGTCTTAATTCTTTTATAAAAGTAAAACCTGGAGCTTATAAGAAAAAAAAAAAAAAAAACACAAACAAATACAGTTGTTAAAGTGACAAGATGAAAAATATTTTCTAGTTAGGAGGTTTGACTTAATTTTTTTTTTTTGTTTTCCATATTTGATATTAACTAGATCAAAATACATCAACTACTACAAAAAAGAATGCCTTGTCATCAAGGTATTTATGCTAAATAGAAAATAACCTTAGGTCATTTTTTTCTTTATAGATATTTTTCTCTTTAAGAGAATGCTTAATTAAATATGTCATGAGATCCAAAGTTCCAAATTGAAGGCAGAATTTTTAATAACATAGCATAGAGGCCTCTAACTACTTGCTAAAGAATGTAGTAGGGGAAATACTACTTTTTACACATATAAAACAGAAAAACAAAACAAACAAGCAAACAAACAAACCACTGTGCATGGAATTCTCCAGGCAAGAATACTAGAGTGAGTAAATATTCCCTTTTCCAGGGGATTTTCCCAACCTAGGGATCGAATCTGGGTCTACCCACATTGCAGGCAGATTCTTTACCATCTGAGCCACAAAGAAGCCCCAAAGACACAAATACATGTTTCTTTATTGTTTCAAATTAAATATTTTAAAATAAATATCTAAAAGGACTAGAGTATCTTTGTAGTTTATCTTAAATTTCCTTTTATAACACCAAATGACAATTTTGCTTTTCTGCCATGATACATGATGCCATAACAAGTCATTTCAACTCAAATTATATAATATCTCTAACTTAAACTCCTCACGCTTCCATTAATAGTTAAGCAACTGAAAGGTTGTTGTTGAATTATGACGCTGGGATTCTTGGCCTCCGGAGAAGAAGAATTCAATCCGGGGCCAGAGAGGAGGCTTGATCACTCAGAGCTTTTGTGTAATAAAGTTTTATTAAAGTATAAAGGAGATNCAGGACTGATTTCCTTTAGGATGGACTGGTTGGATCTCCTTGCAGTCCAAGGGACTCTCAAGAGTCTACTTCAGCACCACAGTTCAAAAGCATCAATTCTTCAGTGCTCAGCCTTCTTTATGGTCCAACACTCACATCTGCAAAGACTTTACCTATGTCCAGGGGATTACAGACTTTCAAACTCCAAAACTGAACTGCCACCATGATCCCTCTTTCTGGTTCTGTCTGAAATGGTTTGGGGGAATTGTTGGCAGTATTCATTCTTTCAAAGCCAGTTATTAATCAGGGCTTCATTAGCTGGCATTCACACATTTGTTTTCCCAACATCTGTTCCATTACTTTTCTAAGAGCCAGTGTCAGACCTACCAGATGGCAGTTTCCAGAAACACTCACTCATCCTTTCCTAAAGCTCAGTAGCGCGTGTGCTTGTGTCCAGGCCTCTGATCCTCCCGCCCTGTCCATGACTTCCTAAACCACCCCTGGGGTGATTATGGGCTTGTTCCAGCCATGTTCATTATGTGTGGAATCTGGGTCTCTGAGCTTGAATTTCAAGTTCTGGCTGTTGTTACCCTTTGCGTAGAAAGTGTTTCTCTGGGGGTGTTAATGCTGCTCAGACCTCAGGGTTGTAAAGAAAAGGCAGGATCTTTTTGTCTCCCTTGTCTCACTCTGATAGGAGTGGGAAAGAGCATGTGCTGCCTTCTGTCTGTGGACAGAGGTGCAGAAGCCAGCAGGGCGCAGAGGCTGGTGTAGTGTGTGCAGTCAGGGAAAGTAATCCTTAGGAGCCAATGGTGATGGACCCGCTTTCACGTGATGAAGAAGCATCTGGGGGTCTGCCAGGTTCTAGATATGGTCTCTTTGCCACTCCTGTGCTATGTCATTAGAGCTAAAGTGTCACTTTCCATGACTCCCTACTATTCATGATATAAAATCAACCCCTCGGTCTGATGTTTCAGCCTCCCCACAGGTAGATCCCAGTTGACTGTCTTGACCTTGTCTCATGGGCTCCAGCCTGGCTGCTTCGGGTTGCTCTTACTCACTTGCATTTTCCTCTCCTTCTTGCTTTTGCTTCCGTATCCTTCCACATAAAATTTCTTTCCTTTGCATCCTTAGACCCTTTCCTCCCGTCGGACCCAGATCACATAATCACCACTTCTGTGATGTGCTATTGCTCTCTCCCTTCTTTGACCTGTTTACAGCGACTTCCGAGCGTCTCCAAAGGCCCTTACTTCTCTCTCCCTCTGGTCCTGTTGTTTGGTCCACGCACTAGTAGCCCCACTTCTGAATGTTAATCTCCCTGAAGGCAGGGGCCCTGTCTGTCCATTTTTAAAAATGTTATTTATTTGACTGTGCGGGGTTTTTGTTTCGGCACACAGGACCTTCATCGCTTCATGTGGGCTCTCGGGTTGTGGCGCGTGGGCTCCGTAGTTGCAGAGCTCAGGCTTAGTTTCTCCCCAGACACCTGAGATCTCAATTCCCAGACCAGGGGTTGAAGCCATGTCCCCTGCCTTGGTAGACGGCGGATCCTTTACCACCGGCCCACCAGGAAGTTCCCTTGTCTATTCATTTTTGCTTCCCAGCGTTAGCCTGTGCTTGGCATGTAGCATTTGCTCAGTGCATGTCTGATGAATGAATAAATGCCTGAATGAACAAAGGCGTGAATGAATCAGCTAGCTATGCAATGATTAAACTCCTAGGGGAAATTGCTGATGCTGTTGGAGAATCTATATTTTTTAAAGGAAGTAGGAAAGCAAGTTGGACAGCCTGCCAGAGTGGAGGTAATGAGACGAGGGGCTGGAGGGGCCAGTTGTCAGTACCAGGTCCTGGGTGGGGCTCCATGCCTTGCTTCTCCGTCAGGCCCGTGTGCGGTTCCGGGCCACCGAGAATCTCCNCCAGTGGTTTTCCCTACTTTCTTCAATTTAAGTCTGAATTTGGCATTAAGGAGTTCATGATCTGAGCCACAGTCAGCTCCTGGTCTTGTTTTTGCTGACTGTATAGAGCTTCTCCATCTTTGGCTGCAAAGAATATAATCAATCTGATTTCGGTGTTGACCATCTGGTGATGTCCATGTGTAGAATCTTCTCTTGTGTTGTTGGAAAAGGGTGTTTGCTATGGTTAGTGTGTTCTCTTGGCAAAACCCTATTAGCCTTTGCCCTGCTTCATTCCGTATTCCAAGGCCAAATTTGCCTGTTATTCCAGTTGTTTCTTGACTGCCTACTTTTGCATTCCAGTCCCCTATAATGAAATGATATCTTTTTTGGGTGTTATTTCTAAAAGGTCTTGTAGGTCTTCATAGAACCGTTCAACTTCAGCTTCTTCAGCATTACTGGTTGGGGCATAGACTTGCATTACTGTGATATTAAGGAATGATGCTAAAGCTGAAAATACAGTGCTTTGGCCACCTCATGTGAAGAGTTGACTCATTGGAAAAGACTCTGATACTAGGAGGGATGGGGGGTAGGAGGAAAAGGGGACGACAGAGGAAGAAATGGCTGGATGGCATCCCCAACTCGATGTATGTGAATTCGACTGAACTCCAAGAGTTGGTGATGGACAAGGAAGCCTGGCGTGCTGCAATTCATGGGGTCACACAGAGTCGGACATAACTGAGTGACTGAATTGAACTGAACTGATGAATATATCTGGAAAATGCATCTAAAATAATATAAATATTTAAAACAATTCTGTTTACCTTATAAGGTACAATGGGGTTAGGTTATTTTAATAACATAATTTTTGAATCCTTCAAGAATGCATTAAACTAAGTTTTGTCTGTGCATTGCATGAGTTTGTAATTTTGCTAAAACTTAATAACATGTTGCACTATGTTTCAGGCTTCCCAGGTTGTCCTAGTGGTAAAAGCCTGCCTGCCAATGCAGGATACATAAGAGATGCAGGTTCAATTCCAGGGTGAGGAAGATCCCCTGGAGGAGTGTATGGCAACCCACTCCAGTATTCTTGCCTGAAGAATCCCATGGACAGAGGAACCTGGCAGGTTATAGTCTGTAGGGTTGCACAGAGTCGGAAATGACTAAAGCAACTTAGCATGCATTCACACATATTGTTCCAGAGAACAATAACAAATAATCCCGTTTTGTCAAAATATTTTAGGGCTTCATCAATTTTCCCAAGGACCTCTCTCAATTCTTTGGAGGTCAAAGATAGAATATATGCTTCAGAAGAGAAGCACATATTCTATTATAATTCTTGTTAATGTTTTTCTTCAATTTTTAACCAGTCTAACTCTGCTACACCATCATTTGTCAAAGGCTTGCTTTATTTGCAACTCAGGTAATTCTAACATTATTGGCTTCATGAAGTCAAGTAGTTCTTGTAAGATTGCAACTCCACTTTGCATTATACTTCATGGGTTTGTCAGATGTATACAATAATTGGAAACCACAAGGATAATAACTGAAAAAGATGTTGCTCAGTGTACTGAGATAAATACTGTTGGGGAGTAGAAGAGAATTTGAAGTGTGAGCCAGTTTTAATTAGTGTTATTAATGCAAACCAGTGTTATTAGTAAATAATGTCATGCTATGATGACTTTTAGGGCTTCCCAGATGACTCAAGTGGTAAAGAATCTGCCAGCAATGTAGGAAAAGCAGGAGAGGCAGGTTCTTTCCCTGGATTAGGAAGACCCCTTGGAGAAGGAAATGGCAATTCACTCCAGCATTCTTGCCTGGAAAATCCCATGGACACAGGAGTCTGGTGGTCTGCAGTCGACAGGGTTGCATAAAATCAGACACAACTCAGTGACTGAACATGTATGCAAATGATAACTTTTATTTTCTAACAATGTTGTAGATAATACCTACTTTGGACACTGAAGAATTCCCATACACCTAGAAATTTGAGTAGAATTTTTGCATTGAAGTTTGATTTATCATTTATTGTTTCCTAAAGTGATAAAATCACCAGTATATATAAAAGACTTTCAGGTATGTCTTACAATGGCTAGTGAGTAAGACACNTTTGGACACTGAAGAATTCCCATACACCTAGAAATTTGAGTAGAATTTTTGCATTGAAGTTTGATTTATCATTTATTGTTTCCTAAAGTGATAAAATCACCAGTATATATAAAAGACTTTCAGGTATGTCTTACAATGGCTAGTGAGTAAGGCACCTTTGCTTTTCATGGAAATTTTAATGACAAATTTGCAGTCTAACAGTTGAAACACTAATTGAAAAAATTTATGCATTTATGTATAATAGTTCAAAAGGGGGTTAACCATCATTTATTTGAATAGCAGTCTTCAAGTGCAGTTTTTTATTCCATCACATTAGGCCATTTTAAATTTAACCTTTCTCATTGTCATAAAATCTATCCTCACGTTTGTTCTATATTTGAAAGCAGACCCTCAAAACACAATCTTTTGTTGATTCTACTTAAACATTCTGCATGTATGCAGACCAAGGCATATTTCCATTTCATAAAACAATATTATATAAATGCACAATTTGATACGCTGCCTTAAGTGTTGTTTCTTCCAGGCAAAAGTTCTCTAGTTCCTTGTATCATTCCACATGACATCTTTATGCCCCATTGTTACAATGCCTGGATTCAATTTGTTTGTAGACGTCCATCTTAAAATGAGGTATCCAGAACTAATCAAGTCCTTTAGGAGACATCCCTCAAGGGTATAAAAGGCTTTGACTATTTTTGTAATAGTTCTCTCAAAGAATAAAACAGTCTTATTTCCTAAAGTTCCTGCTTGTGCTGAAACTGACAAGTGGTGATCTATTACAACCCTTTCTTAAGGTGACTTATGTCTCATGTCATTTCTCTTACCTCAAATCCTACTTGTGAAAAATAGAATGCCTTAAAACAACAACAACAAAACAAAACAAATCAAAACTGCATCTTATCTCTACTGCTGTGCTATGTCTCCTTTTAATCAGTATGTGTCTGTAAAATACTGATATAAATTACACATATCTATTATGCATGCATACTTATGAAAAATACCAAAATGTCTTATAATAAAATAATGCTTATGCTCCCTATAAATTTAATATATAAGAATAAAATTTAAAAACTCTGTGTTTATATACCCTGTACCTTCTCCTTCCTTCATAAGAGCAAATCACATTTTTTTTAATTTCCTACCATTTATACTAATTCAAGCCTCATTTAAATATATTTTCTGGAAAACAGCAAGAATTATAATATACACAGTTAATATTCTGTTAACTTCCAAGTTGTTAGATTCTTTGACTTTTGTGGAGTAAAGTAAAATTAAAAAAAAATAAAATAAATATTCATATAAACATCATGCTCCCAAATAATGAGAATAGTATTGTAATTACAAAAGTACTCTCTTTACTGAAATAAGCCTATTTACAAGCTCAATATCAATACTTATAACAAAACAGAATATACATTTTCAAAGAATTTATCTTCTAGAGGAAGAAGAAGAAAACAGATGAGTAAAAATTGTAAGTTGTAATAAATATTATAGCAAATGTGATACATAAAAATAGAAATTTAGCAATTTTCTTTTCAAAAGATGGTCAGAAATTTCTGACTAGGCAACAATTCTGCTGAAATATATAATCAGTTATTTCAAGAAAGAAGCAGAACTTATATTCCAGAAATAAGAATTTTTAAACATTAATTCTTCACCAATGTAAGTCTGTCATTAGAAGACATTGGGATATCTTCAAATTTTTGTAGATAAGAAATCCAACACAATGAAATGCTCAACATATAGAAGTTGTTACTCAAGCCTAGTGACAAGTGAAAAATATATTTAAATGTAACAAATGGGAATGTTTACCAATCAAAGACTTTGGAGTTAATTATTGCATTGTCTTTAAGAATAAGATGAGAGAGTAAATATACAAATAGAGGATGGCCAGACCATTTACAAGAATGGATATCTCACTCTAGAAGTATGCAGTAATCATTCCAGAAAGCCAAGCAATGAATTCAGGAGCAATTTGCACNGTTAATTATTGCATTGTCTTTAAGAATAAGATGAGAGAGTAAATATACAAATAGAGGATGGCCAGACCATTTACAAGAATGGATATCTCACTCTAGAAGTATGCAGTAATCATTCCAGAAAGTCAAGCAATGAATTCTGGAGCAATTTGCACAGGAATAGCCAAAAACTGGTCACCAGCTACAAACTCCCATATAATTTGCCTGTATTTCTCTAACTTAGTAAAAAGTAGATAAAAATAGATATGTTTTTCCAGGTAATTATGTAAGAAGCCCCACTCTACTTAGTCTTCCCATAGCATCCCCATGCTAACAACATCCAGGCAGAACACACCTGAAGTCTTTAAGACTTTGAGTCTCTGTCAAAGCAAATGGTAATGGTTGCCTCACTTGCTATAGCAATTGCAGCAGAAATAGTCTCTGCTTATTCCTAATTGTATGATTTAACTTTATTTTCAGAAGGGAAATAAGAAATTTAACAGACTGACTTGGATGGATGAAAGAAGAAAAGGTGAACAGAGACTAGTAAAAGTATAGGTAAATCAGAATAAACATTGTTAGTAGAATAATACTTTGAATAATTGTATTAATGAAGGGAGTTTAGAAAAATAGGAAGAATTAAAATAGAAGAGGGAAATAATATAAGTGGCATTATGAGGTAACTCACCCAAATGTCTTCATCTTAATCTAGTTCAGTTCAGTTCAGATCAGTCGCTCAGTCATGTCTGACTCTTTGTAATCCCATGGACTGCAGCATAGCTTCCCTGTCCATCAACAACACCCGGAGCTTACTCAAACTCATGTCCCTTGAGTTGGTGAGTCCATCCAACCATCTCATTTTCTGTCGTCCCCTTCCCTCCCGCCGTCAATCTTTCCCAGCATCAGGGTATTTTCCAATGAGTCTGTTGCCGAAGTACTGAAGTTTCAGCTTCAGCATCAGTCCTTCTCATGAATATTCGGGACTGATTTCCTTTAAGATTGACTGGTTGGATCTCCCTACAGTCCAAGGAACTCTCAAGAGTCTTCTTCAAGACCACAGTTCAAAAGCATCAGTTTTTCAGTGCTCAGTTTTCTTTATAGTCCAACTCTCACATCCATACACAACTACTGGAAAAATAATAGCTTTGACTAGACAGGCCTCTGTTGGGAAAGTAATGTCTTTGCTTTTTAATATGCTGTCTAGGTTGGTCATAACTTTCCTTCCAAGGAGAAAGTGTCTTTTAATTTCATNGTAGTTAATGGCGAAGGTGGCCATCTGCATGGCCATGGCCATGATGTACACTGTGCTGTTGACGAGGCTTGGCTCAAATTCCTTGTACAGGTCCACAAACTGCTCCTGCCTGCAGGGACACGGGGGTCAGGGCCCCTTTGTGACTGTCTCTTATACACATCTTGGGCCTGCTCCTTGGCTCCTCACCTGAGTTCAACAGCCAGTTTGGGCTCGTGGACATCCCTGTGGAGGTGAGTCGCTCCGTAGACGTGGTCCCGGGACCCGGCCTGGACCTGTCTGGGCTCCTGACTCACCAGCACTCCTGCCCCACAGTTCAAGCTGGTCATCGCCCAGGTCCTCCTCCTGGACTTCTGCTTGGCGCTCCTGGCAGACCGCGTCCTGCAGTTCTTCCTGGGGACCCCAAAGCTGAAAGTGCCTTCCTGAGACAGCAGTGCTGGCCCCTGCTGCCACTGGGCAGGAGCCCCACGAGGGCCCCAGGAGGGAGCACTGCCCCCACAGTGAGGCCAACTTGGCCTTGCCCACCAGGACTGAGCTGGGACACCCCCTCCCCCCAACCCTACCCCTCTATGGCTGGCTGAGGGCCTGGCTGGCGGAACCAGCCCCGGGCCAGCACCTTTGGTAAATAAAGCAGCATTGATGATTTTAAGAAGCCTCACCTGCATCTGTGTGCCACAGAAGGGGTTGTCAGGGTCTGAGTGGTCCCCAAGGAAGGTCCTGGCCCCTGCCTCTCGCCTTGGGCAGTGTGAGGTTCTCACTTTGCAACACATTCGGCACTTGGACAGGCCGGGCTCGGAGCCCAGAGAGCCCTCTGTGTACTTCCTGGTTTTGTAAGCGTTTCCATTTTCCCATGGCCTCGCAGCTTCACGGTTTTGACACCTCAGGCACTCAGAAGTCTTAGGATCATGGCAATTTTCCTTTTAAAGTAACATGCAAAAAAACAGCATGCCTTCCTCTCATAGTGTCAGATACAAGGAAGTTGAAGTCATTACAAATACTGGGTCAGGTCGCAGCCCTCAGAATTCCGCAGCCCGCGGGTACCAGCCCTAGGTCATCCTAGCCAGGGTCTGACCTGCAGTCTGGCTCTCAATACTGACACTGTCCTTCCTTCCAGAAGGCATTCACCCATTACAGTTCAGGAGCTGTGGACTTGGTGGTGTGAAAGCTAAGAGCCGCAGTCAGAGATTTCTTCGCATTTCAACAGCCAAAAAAAACCTAGAGAAAGCCTTTTATTTCCAGTCAGAAATTCCAGAGTGGGAGGTGTGGGTGCCTTTGATAACTGACAAGCTGCATGTGACGCCCTCAGGCCACGGAACCCAAGCCCAGGTTTCTGGACAACTTGCATCCTCTCCCCGCTGATGCCCAATGAGGGGCTCTACCCTGTTCTGCTCCAGCCTCATGGTCGTCCTCAGCCACCCACCCAACAGACTTCTCCATCAGAGGGGGTGTGGCCCACAGCCCACCGAGAGCGCTGGAAGCCAGAGCGAGGAAGGGGCTGGGACTGGCCCTGGGCATCACGTGGGCCCTGGATGCTGGCCAGGGTGCCCAGAGGGGAAGAGCTGCCTGCTGTTTCTCTGCTCGTCTCCCAGCCCATGGCATTGCAGAGAGCCGGACACCAGTCAGCAGCTGAACAACAGAGGTGCCAGACCCCACCCAGCAGGGGACCCCTGAGGCCGTGCGAGCACTCAGATGGGGAAGGGGAGCACTCTGGATGGGGGAGTTCGCTGGGAATGATTCTAGGTGGGCTCAGAGCAAGGGTCCTTGTACCCTCTGTGCATGAGAGAGGTCTGAGGGGTGCTCTGACTGCCCTGACAGTGGGCCCTCCCGGGGGTTCCCCAGTAGTGTCTTCAGCCCCAGCATGTTAGGGCAGAGGTCCCCAAGCCCTGGGCCTCAGGAACCAGGCTGCTCAGCAGGGAGTGAGCGGCAGGTGAGCAGTCGAAGCTTCATCTGTATGTACAGCCGCTCCCCATCTCGCATTACCACCCGAGCTCCACCTGTCAGATCAGTGGCAGCGTTAGAGTCTCACAACATCATGAACTGCGCGTGCAAGGGCTCAAACCTAGATTCCTAGGTTACGCACTCCTTTCAAGAACCCAATACCTGGTGTTCTGAGTTGGAGCTGAGGTGGCGATGCCAGCACAGGAAGCAGCTGCAGATCCAGGTGGTCAATAGTAGAGAGGTTCCAGTGCACAGAGACCATACGTCAGTTGCTTGCAGACTCAAATCCCTATCAGTGAGTGGCAAGTGCCAGTTAAGCTGCATCTCTTGGCAGGATTTATAGTGGCAAGTGAGTTGATGTACTTCGATTATGCAGCTACATCTGATGGCAGGCTTAAAGTCAGAATCCAACGCTGTTGTAGTCCATGTGCAGCCTGCCTGTTTTATTTACCACTCCACTTCCGTCTGTGCCTCTTTTCCGAACTGCACTCAGTTACAGATAAGCCCACAAGTGGGCCCTAGCCAAAAGGTGTAAAAACAAATGTCACTGGAGAGTTGCTTTGTAAGGGAGGAAAGACCCAATGGTGAGACAGCAGAAGACTCNTTTTAGTGTATCTGGTATATTCTTTTCAGCATTCTAGTAACCTCTAGATTGTCAATGAATCATATACATTATTCTCCAAATAAATGAGGTTAAGAGTAACATATATTCACGTTATTAGAAACCCAAAGAACAGTCTCTGTATTAGACAGAAAGTGACATTTTAACATTATTATTCAATTAGAAACTTCCTATCAGCATTACGAACGTCATTCAAAAGTGATACCAGTAACATCTACCAGATGTGATTTGATTTTTCCATGCAATTCTTGCTCTATGGAACTTAACATTTTGCCAAGGCTTAAAAGAAAAATAAATACATAAAATAATGCTGAAATAAATACTAAAAACCTTGCAAACTGCAAAGTGGATAATCTAATCTTACGACAATCTCTCAAAATAATACTTCTTTAACATACAAGTGAAGAGAGTATTTCCACAGTTAAGAAATGTTTAAAATGCTCTTTTCTGCACTTTTATTTTTTGAACTTTATATTATTTTTGCCACAAATATGTCTTTTGCTTTGTTTATAAGAACATTAAAAATATATGTATTTCACTATGAGTGATCTATTTCTACCTATATATATATATTATAGAGATGCCTGTGGAACTTAAAATCTTATATCTGAAATAATTTTAAGTTAGTTTTTAAAAAATATTCACTTAAAAAAATATTTACTTTTTTGCCCTTAAAACTACTTCAAAACTTAAGCTTCCAAAATCAGTAGTCAGGCTGACAATTTTATTATCATTTCGTAGCTTCCAGGTACATTTGAACATCAAAGTTCTAATCAAGAAGACACTTTAAGCATCACAAAATTAAGTTATAGCTAGATTATGGCTACCAGCTAATATTTATTTATATAAACTGAAATAGCATATTATATTACTATAGATTACTTTTGAAAATGTGGCTATTGAAGGTAAAAGAGAATGTTAATAATGTTAAATATTTACATCTAAAGCACAGACATCTCTAATTTATAATTGATAAGAACATTAACCTAAAAAATCTAAACATATAACTGTTTTAATTTAATATANTACTTTTGAAAATGTGGCTATTGAAGGTAAAAGAGAATGTTAATAATGTTAAATATTTACATCTAAAGCACAGACATCTCTAATTTATAATTGATAAGAACATTAACCTAAAAAATCTAAACATATAACTGTTTTAATTTAATATATATCTTTGAAAGAAATTTAAGTATATTCAACTAATTTTAGATAATATGCATATTTTCCAATTAAAATTAGAGAAAACTATTTTATTTAACAGTTGTGAAAAATAATTATGTTGAGACTGCAAGTTCACTAACTTTTGAAATTTCTAAGAAATGGGAAAGACTAAAACATAGGTTTTGACTTATCAATAATATTTTAAGCCTTTGAGTTCTAGTTTTTCTTCTTTTACAATCTCAAGTTTTATTCATTTATTTACCTTATATGCACTAATTGATTAGCTATTATATGTCAGGGACATACTAAGCATACTGAAGAAGACAGACTGCACCATAATGGATGTACATCATGATTTCAAAAATATCTAAAGCATCATTATTTTTTATTACTTTAAAAGATTGAAATATAAAATAAAATTTAGCCATCCCATTCACTGAACATGAGACACAAATATATATCTACTTTTCGAATACTCAGCCATTACGTATAATATATAAAATATAGTTTGTTTAAAATGTATGAATAAAACACATATTTGCTTTCTATTTTTAGAAACTTAATACAGTGTCAGATTGATACACAATTATCTAGATAATTAATTCCTGTATATAAATTGCTAATGTTATTTTCTTTTTATAAAGCAATTAAAGTAAGGGAAAGACAAGCAAATTATTCTTCAATTATGCTATGGCAGATGATTTTATTCCCAAGTTTAAAAATGTACCAGTTCACAATTGAAGTATAAGAAATATATATTTGAGAATCTGCATTAATTTTTTACTAATAGTGTAACATGTATTATTAAATTATATTCACATTGAACAATGAATATATGAAATTTTTATATATAATAATCCATTATAATTCCCCAATTTTATTATGTATTTTGAAAAAATATACTTCAAAGTTCAGAAATGTATAATTAAATTAAAAAATGTAAATTTGTAAGACTTTCACCAAATAGGAATTTGTTAGAAGCAACAGGCAAAAACAAATTAACTTTATTCTAGTTTAGTTGTGATTACCTGCAGCTTCCATTTCATTTTAAAAGTTATCTATATCACATATACTTGTAAGCTTATCAAACTCAAATATGTCTATGGGCTTGGAGGTAACAGTAGTGACTATTCAGTGCAGTCACTGCATAGCCCACATTGCAATTACATAAAGCAAAGAAACTTTCACTACACATCTTAACTTTATATTTTAAAAATGAATAAAATACCTAGAGCTGATTCACGTTGAGGTTTGACAGAAAACAACATAATTCTGTAAAGCATTTATCCTTCAATAAAAAATGAATTAAATAATGAATAAAATAGCTATGCTCAATGATAAATGAATATGATTTCACATTAAGCAAGATCTTTGAAATATGCCATGAGCTGATGGGTTATCATTTTTTCTTTTAAGACTGCACCTTTAGGATATTAAATATATTGATGAAGGTAATGTAAATGACCTAGCATCTTCCAGAGGTTTAAGTGGTCACTTGCTTTTTGTTGAAATGCCTTTTAGATGAAACAGTGATCATTTCTTAATTAAAATAAATTTGGAAGATAAAGGACTTTGTTAACAAAGCTCTCTTCCTTTCAAAACTTTCAATTGGTTTCAAAGACACCTTTTAAATTTATTAACCAAAATGGCTTAAAAAAGAAAAACTTAATAGCATCTTTTCCCTCTATTGTTTTTCTATTTATTTACTTTAGATTTCTTCCACAAAGAAAACAATTACACTATTAAAAAAAAACAAAAAAACAAGAAGGTACTATTTCCCCAACAACATACCTAAGAAACATCAGCTCCCTTCATTTATTGCCTATTACTCTTGTCAGGCAAGTGTATTTCCAAATCTTTGTTGTGACGAGACAGAACTGAGGAGCATACACTTGCCTGACACTGCCATATAGGTAAATCCCCAGGGGCTTCCTTGGTGGCTCATTGGTAAAGAATCTGCCTGCCAGTGCAGGAGACAAGACTCAGATTTGATCCCTATGAATCAAAATTCCTCTGAAAACGGAAATGGCAACCCACTCCAGTTTTCCTGCCTGGGAAAACCCATGGACAGAGGAGCCTGGCAGGTCCATGGGGATCACAAAAGAGTAAGGCATGACTTAAAGAGTAAACAGCAACAGCAGCAAAACTGTTTCTATTAAGGAATAAAGACCAATATTCTTGTAACAGTGTGAGTGTATCTGATGTTCACTAGATGTGAACATATAGGACATTATTTTCTTCTCTGCTGCTGCTGCTAAGTTACTTCAGTCGTGTCCGACTCTGTGCGACCCCAGAGAAGGCAGCCCACCAGGCTCCCCAGTTCCTTTTCACTGAAAGTGAAAGTGAAGTTGCTCAGTCATGTCTGACCCGACTCTTGGCGACCCTATGGACTGCAGCCTACCAGGCTCCTCCGTCCATGGGATTTTCCNTCTGTGCGACCCCAGAGAAGGCAGCCCACCAGGCTCCCCAGTTCCTTTTCACTGAAAGTGAAAGTGAAGTTGCTCAGTCATGTCTGACCTGACTCTTGGCGACCCTATGGACTGCAGCCTACCAGGCTCCTCCGTCCATGGGATTTTCCAGGCAAGAGTACTGGAGTGGGGTGCCATTGCCTTCTCGGATTTTCTTCCTTATAGGTTCTTAAATCTCCCCATATTCTGGTGGTTTCCTGGCAAGCTTCAGCATTTCTTGGCTTGTAGCTGCATAATCCCACTCTCTTGCTTCCTTGTTATTAATACATGGACTTTTCCTTGTGTGCCTTAGTCATATTGGATTAAGGGTCCATTCTACTCAAGTACAATGTCATCTTAAATAATTGTCTCTGACCTATTTCAGATAACGTCACATTCTGTGGTAATAAGGGCTAAGAACTCAGTATTTAATTCTTGGAAAGATAAAATTCAATCTATAACATATACAGTTTACTTAACATGGGTAAGGGATGGATTATGTCAGAAAAAATAATGTTAATAATGTTTAAAAATGATAATGCTAAGGCTAACAATCAGACTAGGTCAAAATATAAGAAAAGGCCAGTTAGCAAAACTGCCTTAATGTAGGGCTACTGAGTTTCTTCTGAGGAGAAATAAAATCTGTGAAAAAACTTAAAAAATTGTAACTGTGGTGCTTGAAATGTTTTAAAGGTAAGAATCAGGTAATATAAACATAAAGATGAGAACAGCACAGATCCAGCTTCACAAGATTTGTAGTGGTGAAATTTGAAAAAGACTCAAGAAAAGAATTCATCTGATAGTAAAAACAGCAAAATATAATGTGCCACCAGGAATGACCTTAAAGATTAAAAAGGCAAGATAGTATACTCCATCAATTTATATCATTATTCAAGAAATCAGGCATGCTCTCTAGAGTCTGGTTATTCCAATTGTTGTCAATGATCAAACCACAGCAGCATTTAGTGGGAGCTTGCTGCAACCCTGATCACTTTCTAAGAAAATCTCACAGGGATCCATATTTACATTCAATTTTCAGAAGCACTGCTCTATTTGTTTAAGCGAATAACATATAAGGATCCCAATGTCTACACTGCTACACGTTTGTTATTTTAATTGGCATATGTTTCTGGATCTACAAAAGGAACATTTGAACTCATTCTTTTTGAGATATTGAAACTTTATGATTCTATGTATAACACATTTGTCTCTAACTTTTCCAATTTATTAAAACTTTAAAAAGTTACCCTGTCCTGAAAATATAATGATAGGTAATTTTCAGCTAGTAAGATTGAGAAAATATTTTCCATGAAAATGGGGAAGTTAAAAAAAAATCTATTTTTAATTGGAGAATAATTGTTTCACTATATTGTGTTGGTTTCTACTATACAGCTATAGGTATATGGTTGCACTTCCCTCCCACCTTTCACCTCATCTCATCCCTCTAGGTTGTTAGCACCAGATTTGAGTTCCCTGCATCATACAGCAAATTTCCAATGGCTATCTAATTTTGTAAATAGAAACTTAATACTAGTCAATTTTTCCCACTTTCTCCTTCCCCCGTTGAAGTAGGTCAGAAAGAGAAATCCAAATTATGTTAATGCATATATATGGAATCTAGAAAGATGCTACTGATGAACCTATCTGCAGGGCAGCAATGAAACATAGGCATAGAGAACAGAAAAGGGGGAAATTTTAAATTTTGCTTTCTCCTTTGGTTTATCATTGAATTAGAAAAATATAAAAATTTGTACAGAATTTTCACTGCAGGGAATATATGAGCTAGATATTTCAGAGTGATGACTTATTATTATGAATAGTTATCTACTATTTCTTGTTGTCTGGAAAGACAGAATTTCAATATATATAGCTAAGTTTAATCAGTAGCAGTTACATGAGTAAGAATAAGCTGATAATTTCATTTAAAGCAGTGTTGTAAATATTCTATAGGTCAGTAAAAAATGCAAAGTTTAGACTTGAATCCAAAATCAAACTAACATTCAATTATTAAAAAACAGAAGTGAATAAGGCTGGCCAAAGCCAAGATACATTCCCCATTTAACATAATAAAACAAATAAAAATACACACAAATTAGTTTCTATCTGCTTAATCTTTCTCAGTCTGATCTCTAACTGCAAACATATAAGCTCTTCCCCAGCATCATCTAAAAAATTCTCTGTGTCTCAACATTGATTGTGTTAGGAGAGTAATTCTCCAAGTGATTCTCCAAATAATTCTCCACATCAACAAACAATGTGTTTTATGTCCACTGTCTAAACACATATTTTGTGCCAAGTATTTGCAAGAGGCCTGCCCAGTTATAGTTTTGTAAGTTTTACCAATGACTGACCCTAAATAATTTGCACAAAAGTTAGAAACTGAGAGTAAATATTAGGACAGTAAAATTCTTGGTACTTAACTTCAGAAACAATGGAATAGTAATGACTGATATGTTTACAAGGACAACAAAGGACTATCTTAAAATGATTATACATTGATTATGAAATAAATTTCATTTAGTTTAATGAGCTAAGAAAGTCTGATGTAACTATATGTAGAAATAGTCACTTCCTTGTATTAGAGCCAGGAAGCAGATCAGATAACCTATTTAGTTTAATTATAAACTTGCTTGTCATAATCTTCAAACTATAGTTTGGCACATAATACAGGGAATTTATTGTTCAAATTTTCATTTCTTAGTCAATTTCTCATGATGCAGAAACTTCTTTAGATACAGAGCCTCCCCCATCACTCATATACTTTGCTGACACAATAAATATATTGCCAAAAATGAATGAGTGGAAGAAGTATTATAAATATTACAGAACTTCAAAAATTCTGTGTGTAGGAAAAATAGGTGTGTGTGTATACTTTTTCATGTAAATTCTGGTTCAATTTTTTTCTGTCTTACTGAGATTTTTTTATCTTACTATATATATTTATACTATATATATATATATGTATGTATATATATATATATTTATTTAAGTCTTGTACTAAAGGAATTTTTTCTAAAATTGATATTGTTTCCTTTGAAAATCATGTTTTTCAAACTTCAAGCTGCTTACCTATAACCTGGGATGAGCTCTGTATTCTGAGTTTCTATTAAGCTTTCAGGTAATACCAATGCCGCTGGTCCACATGCCACGTTTAATCCACATTTTATGTGAGATAAACAGATAGCAGCAAAGGTTAAAGTGCTATGTGGTGAGGAAAAAATATTTTTTATTAGACAAATTTGATTATGTTTCAACAGTGACTTGGAGAAGAAAATGGCAACCTACTCCTATTCTTGCCTAGAGAATCCCATAGATAGAGGAGCCTGGCAGTCCATGGTCCATAGGGTTGCAGAGAATCAGGCATGACTGAAGTGACTAAGCACACATGCACACACAACATTGACTTCATGTGACATTAAAACTTTTAAATATTTTTTCCATGTAGATTGGGATTGTTATCCCACATAGAAGTTCCTCAGAAAGTTAAAAATAGAACCATCATATGATTTAGGAAGCTCAGTTTTGGATATACATCCAAAGGAAATAAAAGCAAGGTAACGAAGAGATGTCTTCACATCCATGTTTATAGCAGCATTTTTCACAATAGCCAAGATCTGGAAACAACTTAAATGCCTGTCAATGGGTTAATGGATAAAGAAGATGTGGTACTAATATAAAACAAAATATTATTCAGCCATGAGAAGAAGAAAATCCTGCCCATTTGTGACGTGGATAAGGGCATTATACCAAAAAAAGACAATTCAAATGAGGAAAACACTGTATAGTATTACTTACAGTGAAATAAAAAGGTGAGCTTACAGAAGCAGAAAGTAGAATGATGTGTCCCAGGGAAGGAAGGGTGGGAAATGGGGCAATGTTAAAGGATACTAATTAGAAAATGAGTAAGTCCTGGACCTCTAATTGCATAGCACTGTAATTAGAGTTAATACTAACATATTATACACTTAAAAGTTATTGAAAGATTAGATCTTGTGTTCTCATGGCAAAAAAGTTATAATTATGTGACCTGATGGAGATGGTAGCAAATGCTACAGTGGCAATCATATTTCAATACATAAGTGTATCAACTCGACACATAGTGCACCTTAAACTTACACAATGTTGTATGTCAGTTATATTTCAATCAAAAACATGGTCCTAAGATTCAAATAGAATGACATATGTGAAAGTGCTTTTTATATGATAAAGCACTATATATGCATATTACATTGTTTTTGTATGCATTTGTGTTAGGTGCTTTCTACCCTTCCCCCAATAAACATTGTTGCCAGTTTGTATTCTTTTCTTAGCTGTGAAAACTCTCTAAGAAAAACATTCAACAATAGCAAAGGCTGCCACCACTAAACCAATTTGATAGAAGGATCCAAGAGGGGAGAGGGCTGAAGATTTTCTTTCCTCTGTATTTCTAGTTATAAAGCCCAGATTTAGAAGGAGAAAATCATTCTGGTATGGCATATAAATTTTAAGATGCTTTCACTGTCATTTGTATTCTAGATTGGTGTCCTGAAGAATTTTGCCTTAGCAAATATATATGCATACATATATATATATATATGTGAATATTTTGTCTTTAAAAAATATTAAAGGGAATATGTCATCTGCACAAAATGTGTTATTATAGTCATTGATCATGTAAGAACATAGATAAGATTCTGGACTTATTTGCAGCTACAAACCAACCAGTGACTTCATATTTGATATATAGATGAAGTGAAATTGCTTTAAAACTAATGCAGAATTTATTTGTAGTGTACAATTTATTAGTATGCATAAAGATGAATTAGAACCTGCAAGCTATATTAAATTTAATGCATAAGAAATGGAAGTAATGAATTACTTGAAAATCATTTTAAAGTGTCATTGCTAATGTAGCTGCTAAACCACAATAATACTAACTATAGAAACAAATATTAAACCTGCCAGAGTCCACTAACTATGTTTTACACAATTTCTTAAAGAAAGGCATTTAACTCCTAGCTACATGTATAAAGGCAGTATGAAAGTATATGCACCAAAAGATGTGTATAAGAGACAGAAGTTACCCTGTCCTNCACAGGACTGGAACAGGTCACTTTTAATTCCAGTCCCAAAGAAAGGCAATGCCAAAGAATGTTCAAACTACTGCACAATTGCACTCATCTCACATGCTATTAAAGTAATGCTCATGGTGCTTATGGATCTGAGTGATCTCTGCTTAAGATTATGATTATATATGCACAGTCATCTACAGAATGTGATTGTTTTATATTATCTGGCTACAGTAAAATTTCATAAAATAGTTGCTTACCTTTGATTTATCTAATATTTAAGTTTTAAATATTTACATAAATTATTTTGTCCATAGCATCAGCATCCCTTCATACATATAATTCTTTGAATCTTCTGGAGCACTCCCTTTTCCACAGTTGGTTCTCTTGACTATAAGTTATCTCTTGAGTCCTATATTCTTCATTCTTACCTTTCAATTTTGCTAGTGTCAATAAGTTTACCAGTGCTCACTACTCCATCTACTACATTGACATTGAAAACCACTTGTATAATATTGATCATTTATATGCAGAACTATATCGTAACACTTTGAAATTTGGCATGATTTAGATAATGGACTTTTATTTCAGTCCTGCCAGATTCAAAACAACCTAGAGGGATGTGGAGGGAAGGAGATGGGAGTGGGGTTCAGGATGGGGAGACACATGTGCACTAATGGGTGATTCATGTTGATGTAGAACAAAAACTACCACAATATTGTAAATAAATTATCATTCAATTAAAGTTAATTTAAAAATCAATTTTCTTTCTATTATGTCTTTATCATTACAGATTTTCTCTTTCTTTTATTGATATGTCCAAGAGTGGAAATTTGTCATCTTTAATTGGTATTCTTATACATGTCTTTTTTTCTTTGTTTGCTCTTAGTACTTACTTCATAGTTTCATTTGAATTCATCTTTTATATTTCTATCCCCATAACCCTGTCTCTAATCCCTTAATTCTCTCTTAAATAACTGTAAATATTTTCTATCTTGTTCAAGCTGAAACTCCAGTACTTTGGCCACCTCATGCGAAGAACTGACTCACTGGAAAAGACTCTGATGTTGGGAGGGATTGGGGGCAGGAGGAGAAGGGGGCGACTGAGGATGAGATGGCTGGATGGCATCACGGACTCGATGGACGTGAGTCTGAGTGAACTCGGAGAGACGGTAATGAACAGGGAGGCCTGGCGTGCTGCGATTCATGGGGTCGCAAATAGACACAACTGAGCGACTGAACTGAACTAAACTGATCTTGTTCACAAAGTCCAGATTCCTTCTGTTATCCACCACCACCAAACTGCATTTTAAAATACATTTTTCATTTTATTTACTACCATACAAAAACTAAAAGAACACACCCGCACATGTATACATACACATACACACACACACCTCCCAAATCGAACTTCTAAAATCTTTTGACAAATTTGATTCTTTTAAAAATTAACTTACTATTTCATTTACTTTCTTAACAATGGAATATATTTACTTTTTCCTCCATATCATTCAGTATATTGGTACCCAGCTTTAATTTTTTTATTGTTTCTTCCCTTCTCTATACCCATTTGAGATACAGCATTTAGAGATAATTTAAATGTATCCATTAATGCTACTTCTGCCCCATGTTGAACTATTTCTTCTTTAGATTTTAAACTATGTTATATCTTGCACCAAGAATAGTATTCCTTGAATGTATATGTAATATTTACACACTGGGTTGACCAAAAAGTTACTTTGGTTTTTAAGTAAAAATAGCTTCATTTTAACCAAGAAATTTATTGAACAATATATTTATCATTTTGTTCCACTATCTGCCACTTTTTCAAGAAACTTCAAAATACCATATTCCTAAAATTTTTCATCTTTTTGAGTAAAAAAAAGATACATTTCACAGTCTTCCAGGGAACTGAATTTTTTTTCCATTATGTGAACTTGGTAAAGACTAAAGTAAATGGAAATCTGAAGGTTCAATGTCTGAGGGATACAATAGATAAATCAGAACTTCCCAGCCAAGTTGTAACAGTTTTTACGTGGTCAGTAAAAGAAAATGTCATGCTATCTTGATGGAAGATTCATTTAGGTTCAGTTCAGTTGCTTAGTCATGTCCAACTCTGCCACTCATGGACTGTAGCATGCCAGGCTTCCCTGTCCATCATCAATTCCCATAGCTTGCTCAGACTCATGACCATCAGGTTAGTGATGTCATCCAACCATCTCATCCTCTGTTGTCCCATTCTCCTACTGCCTTAAATCATTCCAAGAATCAGGGTCTTTTCCAAGATGTCAGTTATTCGTATCATGTATCCAAAGTATTGGAGGCTTCAGCCAGCATCAGTCCTTTCAAAGAATATTCAGGACTGTTTTCCTTTAGGATTGACTGGTTTGATTTCCTTGCAGTCAAGAGACTGTCAAGAGTCTTCTCCAACACCATAGTTCAAATGCATCAATTCTTCAGTGCTCAGCTTTCTTTATGGTCTAACTCTCACATGCATTCATTATTACTGGAAAAACCACAGCTTTGACTAGACAGACCTTTGTCAGCAAAGTAATGTCTCTGCTTTTTAATATGCTGTCTAGGTTAGTCATAGCTTTTCTTCCAAGGAGAAAGAGCCTTTTAATTTTGAAGCTGCAGTCACAATTTACAGTGATTTTGGAGCCAAGGGGAAAAAGTCTGTCATTGTTTCCATTGTCTCCCCACCTATTTGCTATAAAGTGATGGGACCAGATGCCATGAGTAAGTTTTTTGAATGTTGATTTCTAAGCTAGATTTTTCATTCTCCTATTTCACTTTCATCAAAAGGCTTTTATGTTCCTCTTTGATTTCTGCCATGAGGCTAGTGTCATCTGTATGTCTGAGATTATTGATATTTCTTCTGACATTCTTAATTCCAGCTTGTGCTTCACCTGCCAAGACATTATTCATGATGTATTCTGCATATAAGTTACATAAGCAGGTTGACAATATACAGCCTTAATGTACTCCTTTCCCAATTTGGAACCAGTCCATTGTTCCAGGTCCAGTTTTAACTGTTGCTTCTTAACCTGCATACAGATTTCTCAGGAGGCAGGTAAGGTGGTCTGGTATTCCCATTTCTTGAATTGTGATCCACACACTCAAGGCTTTAGTCAATGAAACAGAAGTAGATGTTTTTCTGGAATTCTCTTGCATTTTGTATACTCTAACGGATGTTGGCAATTTGATCTCGGGATCTTCTCCCTGTCTTGAACTTGTGGAAGTTCTTGGTCCTTGTACTGCTGAAGCATAGCTTGGAGAATTTTGAGCTTTAGTTTACTAGCATGTGAGATGAGTGCAATTGTGTGGTAGTCTGAACATTCTTTGACATTATCTTTCTTTGAGATTGAAATGAAAACTTACCTTTTCCAATCCTGTAGCCACTGCTGAGTTTTCCAAATGTGCTGACATATTGAGTGCAGCACTTTCACAGCATCATCTTTTAGGGTTTGAAATAGCTCAGCTGGAATTACATCACTTCCACTAGCTTTGCTTTTAGTGATACTTCCTAAGATCCAATTGACTTCACACTCCAGGATGTCTGATTCTAAGTGAGTGATCACACCATTTTGGTTATCTGAATCATTATTATTATTTTTTTTTTTTGTAGAGTTCTTCTGTGTATTCTTACCACCTGTTCTTAATATTTTCTTCTGTTAGGTTCATAGCGTTTCTGTCCTTTATTTTGCCCATCTTTGCATGAAATATTCCTTTGATATCTCTAATTTTCTTGAAGAGATCTCTAGCCTTTCCCAGTCTATTGTTTTCCTCTATTTCCTTGCATTGAACACTTAGGAACGCTTTCTTATCTCTCCTTGCTATTCTTTGGAACTCTGCATTCAAATGGATATATCTTCCCTTTTCTCCATTGCCTTTTGCTTCTCTTCTTTTCTCAGCTGTTTTCAAGGCCTTGTCAGACTGCCATTTTGCCTTTTTGCATTTCTTTTTCTTGGGGATGGTTTTGATCACCACCTCCTGTACAATGTTAGAAACCTCCATTCATTGCTCTTCAGGCACTCTATCAGACCTAATCCTTTAAATCTATGTGTCATTTCCACTGTATAATTGTAAGGGATTTGGTTTGGTTCATACCTGAATAGCTTAGCTGTTTTCCCTACTTCCTCCAAGTTTAATCTGAATTTTTCAGTACTTCATGATCTGAGCCACAGTCAGATCCCAGTCTTGTTTTTGCTGACTGTACAGAGCTTCTCCATTTTCAGCTGCAAAGGAAATAATCAATCTGATTTCAATATTGACCGTCTGGTGATGTCCATATGTACTGTCATCTCTGTCATTGGAAGAGTGATCTTCAGCAAAACTCTGTTAGCCTTTGACCTGCTTCATTTTGTACTCTAAGGCCAAATTTGATAGCAGTTTATATATTTGCTATTGTCTCATAACCCTGGGCAATTTTGTTCAATGCTGCTTTCATATGGTTGAGATCAGTACTTGTTGAAAATAATCATTTGGTTTTCAGGAAGGATCTCATATTAAAGGACTCTCTTCCAATACCATCATATACACATCATCACCATCTTTGGATGAAGATCAGACTTTGCTGTGGTTGGTGTGATTTATTTCGCTTGCACCTTGATCTCTTTAGTTCCACATTATTGTACAACGTCCACTTTTCTTCATTCATCACAATTTTTTTCAAAAGGGAACATTTGCATTATGTTTAAGTAGGGAAGGATATTTGGAAATACAGTGAAAAAGTTTTTTTTTTTCTTTTTCCTCTCTTGCCTTATGTCAAATCCAAATATCAATCAAAGTGATTAACATAATCAAACTGGTGCAAATGATTTTCAGTGTTTGATTTGGCTATTTTGAGTATGCCAGTTATCTCCTGCAGGTTATAAAATTGACTATTCTCATTTATTCTCTATATTTAATCACTATCAACTTCAGTTGATCTACTTGCTCATGGAGCATTGTCCAGATAGAAATCTCTAGCAGAAAAATTCGCACACCATTTTTGTCATATTAGACTGGTCACAGCTCCTTCTCCAAAAAGTTCACAAATTTTTTTGTGTGTTTTAGTTGTGTATTTTCCTTTCTTGAAAT
Organism: Neotragus pygmaeus; assembly: GCA_006410875.1. NCBI lineage: Eukaryota > Metazoa > Chordata > Mammalia > Artiodactyla > Bovidae > Neotragus > Neotragus pygmaeus. The sequence continues at coordinate 112,791 of SJYV01038623.1, read as the reverse complement.
AAAAAGCATAATATGCCAAAAATACTACTTTTTTATCTTCAATAATAAAATGGCTACATTAAAATTCACCAGTTTTGATGTTCTTCTTTAAATACATGCTTATGTGACAACGGTCACAATACAACCTAACAACATTGTTCTGAATGAAATTGAAAATAGTGCTACAAGAGCCATCTTTTGGAAAAAACAGTGACACATTTAGGCCAATCCAGTATAAACTTTCTGCAGTATAAGAAGATATCTTTTATAATTTAATCATATGCATCCAGGAAATATGATTTTAAATATCATCAAAAATTAAAGTTGCAAAATAGTTTATAAATCAGAATGTAAGCAATGAATTAAATTTATAAAAATACTAATATGTAAATAAGTACTTGTATATACAATACTTGTAACAGTTCTTATATATCTGAACTAATATAAATTTCTTCAAGTAAAAAATGATTTTTTAAAAGCAGCTTGGGAAAATATTGCTTATCCTTTTACATGAAGAGATACTTAAAATTTCCTGAAGTGCCAAAAAAGAAATGATATAATGAATACATTTAAAAATATCCTTACACTTTAGAATCCACCATCTTTACATATTTTTAAAGCCCAAAGTCCCAACTGTTTTATAATCTTTCTTAGGAGTGTAATATAATCATATTAACATGTTTGTATTGGTGGAAAAATGAAGAATATCAATAAATTCTATAGTTCTATACTAAATTTATCTTACACTTAAGAATAATCTTTTGAATCTGCAAAACAATTTTGAAATGTTTCATTTTTGTAAAGCTGCTCAAGACAGCAGAGACAAATAGGTTATAAAATGTTCATAGTTAGGAATGCTGCTTTCTCTTCATTTTGACACATCTGGGCCATGCAATTATTCACAAAGGTCACTTTCCAAAGAAGAAAAAGAACAATGACCAAAGGCACTATTTAGGTTTCAAATAGACTATGACAATTTAATCAATGACAAACTCCCAAAGTCAAGTACCATCTTATTTCTAGGTAGACATAGAATGACATCTCATCACAACTAAGTACAATTGCAGACATTAAAATCTAGCCCAAAGGGGGGAAAAAAATAGTATGGACTCTTATAGTAAGATTTAGAGGAGAGACAGAGAGATATAATACAAAGTTATTCCAAGTTTAGAAGTGAATACAACTTTATTTTCTTGACTGGCATTTTCAACAATGTCTTATTATGAATCGAGTAATCTTAAGAATACATGAAATTCAAAGCGTGGCAGAGAGTATACAGCTTACCACTTTCCCCCTTCCCCACCATAGCAAACATACTTTTCAAATTTGTATTGCAGTTAATTGACTTAAAAATATTACATAGTAAGATTGCTCTTTCACCTATTTTTTTTCAAAATCAAAGAGCTATCCTAAATTATGTATGTAGTACATTTTAAATTACTACATGTAGTAATGTAGCTTACTTTAAGTGTAGCTTAAAAAATACCTTTCTTGAAATATTTTAGTATGGCAACTTTATATATATATATATATAATAACATTGCTCAGTATATTTAACCAGCATCAATAACAATTTAACCTAGGTATACCTCATCTCATCTATAATTATTATTATTGTTTATCTGGGAGAGTTTTATTGTTAAACATATTTTAATTCTCTGATACACAATTTCTATTCTTTAAAATAAATATAACAACACTTTAATACATATGAAGGTTTGAGATGGTTCAGCAACAGAGTATATGCGCACCCTAGCAATGTGCTAGACACATATTTTCCATTAATTTTTCATGAGAGACTTTATGTGCTTACTTCACATTCCTCAAAATGTGTATCTTCTTTTCTACAAGATTATCTTGGTTCTTTTGTGAAAAACTCTAAAACAGAATGGTATTCTCATAAGATATTCACAATACCTTTGTTCAAAGATGTGCAAAGTTGTAGTTTAGGAGAGAAGGAAAACAAGACAATTCAGTCTGATTTCCAGTGGGAATAGCTGATTCAACCATGATGTGATAGCAGATGGGTGCTAGTTGCAAGGATCATGAGATTCCTGAAATATGTAGAATACTATTAAAATGTGAAATGTTGTAGAATAGGAATAGTTGCACTCTAGTATATTTTTACAAGCTGAAGTGCCTAGATCATTTTACTAAATCATAAAATTTCCATTTAATATTAAGAAACCATAAATTGCAGCTGGGAAAACAGAATGATTTTCCCCCCCAGATTACCACTACAAAATATGCATACATATTAAAGTTTATATAATTAAGACAGGAGGGTGAATAAAGTGTGAGACTTATAGATTATAGAACTAAGATAGTTTTAACTGCAACATTTTCAAATATCCAGGAAAGAGGAATGTAGCAGTATAAAGGAAAATTTTCTATAAATAGAAGAGTTGATAATTGTTAACACGAAAAGAAAAAAAAGAGAGAACATGGAAACAACTCAGAAAATAGAGTATGTATAATGATAATCAAACCTCAAAGATTCTTTAAGAGTCTGTTACACTGTAAATTTTAAAACTTACTTTGCTTTCACATTCTTCAAAAAACTAAATGGCCAAAATGTTTCCATTTCACCTACACACCTGATCACTTTAAACTTTTCCTGTTGATTGTTTTTTCTCACATTTTATAGCCATGAAATTAAAAAAAACACTTCCTCCTTGGAAGAAAAACTATGATCACAGAAACATCACTTTGCCAATAATGGTCCATATAGTCAAATTTATGACTTTTCCACTAGTCACACATGAGTGTGACAGGTGAGTCATAAAGACAGCTGAGCACTGAAGAACTGATTCTTTCAAGCTGTGATGCTGAAGAAGACTCTTAAAAGTCCCTTGGACAACAAAGGAGATCAAACCAGTCCATCTTAGAGGAAATCAATCCTGAATATTCATTGGGGAGACTGATGTTGAAGTTGAAGCTCCAATACTTTGGCAACATGATGCAAAGAGCCAAATTATTAGAAAAGATTCTGATGCATGAGGGCAAGAGGAGAAGGGGACAACAGAAGATGAGATGGTTGGATGACATGGCTGCCTCAGTGGATGTGAGTTTGAGCAAACTCAGAGAGATAGAGAACAGGGAAGCCTGCTGTGCTGCAGCTCATGGAGTCTCAGAGTCAGACATGAGTTAGCAACTGAATAACAACAAAATCTTATTTTACTTTAAAGTATCTGAGATTGCTGAGCATGAAACTGATAGTGACTACTTTATATTTTAGAAAAGGCATACAAAAAGCTAATATCTCCTTAATAAACTTCAAACTCTACCATAGTTATAAATGTTTATTGTAATGTTGTGATTCTGTGAATGGATTTTATGTGATAAAACTCATGAATCTTATGTACAGTCTCATAAAAATATTCAGCTCAGCTATACTCATTCTCTCAGTTGTGCCTGATTCTTTGTGACCCCATGAATCACAGCACGCCAAGCCTTCCTGTCCAACACCAACTCCCGGAGTTCACTCAAACTCATATCCATTGAGTTGGTGATGCCATCCAGCCATCTCATCCTCTGTTGTCCCATTCTCCTCCTGCCCCCAATCCCTCCTAGCATCAGAGTCTTTTCCAATGAGTCAACTCTTTGCATGAGGTGGCCAAAGTGTTAGAGTTTCAGTTTCAGCATCAGTCCTTCCAATGAACACCCAGGATTGATTTCCTTTAGGATGGACTGGTTGGATCTCCTTGCAGTCCAAGGGACTCCCAAGAGTCTTCTCCAACACCACAGTTCAAAGGCATCAATTGTTTGGCACTCAGCTTTCTTCACAGTTCAAGTCTCACTTCCATACATGACCACTGGAAAAACCATAACCTTAACTAGATGGACCTTTGTTGGCAAAATAATGTCTCTGCTTTTTCATATGCTATCTAGATTGGTCATAACTTTCCTTCCAAAGGGTAAGCGTCTTTTAATTTCATGGCTTCAATCACCATCTGCAGTGATTTTGGAGCCCCAAAAAATAAAGTCTGACACTGTTTCCACTGGTTCCCCATCTATTTTCCATGAAGTGACGGGACCAGATGCCATGGTCTTAGTTTTCTGAATGTTGAGCTTTAAGCCAACTTTTTCACTCTCCTCTTTCACTTTCATCAAGAGGCTNGGTTCCCCATCTATTTTCCATGAAGTGACGGGACCAGATGCCATGGTCTTAGTTTTCTGAATGTTGAGCTTTAAGCCAACTTTTTCACTCTCCACTTTCACTTTCATCAAGAGGCTTTTTACTTCTTCTTCACTTTCTGCCATAAGGGGGGTGTCATCTGCATATCTGAGGTTATTGATATTTCTCCCGGCAATCTTGATTCCAGTGTGTGCTTCTTCTAGCCCAGCGTTTCTCATGATGTACTTTGCATATATAAAAAGTCTGATCTAAATTACAAAGGAGACATAGGGATATGGTAATGGTAGAAATAATTTTAAAAATGTGAAGCATGAGAAAAAATTTTAATTATTTTGCAGGGTGGGGCCATTTCCCAGATGGCACAGTTGCTAAAGAATCTGCATGCCAATGCAGAGATGCAAGAGATCTGGATTTGATTCCTGCATCAGGAAGATCTCACTGCAGTAGTAGCAAACCACTGCAGTATTCTTTCCTGGCAAATTTCATCGACAGAGGAGTCTGGTACATGGGGTCACAAAGTGTCAGACACAACTGAGCAAGCACACACATGTATTCATACAAAACAATAAACATGATAACCTTTGAAACAGAGATAACTATTCTGGTCCTCAACATTTTCCCTGAGTCAGGAAGATCCCCTGGAGAAGGGAATGGAAACCCATTCCAGTATCCTTGCTTGAAGAATCCCCATGGACAGAGGAGTCTGGTGGACTGCAGTCCATGGGTTAGCAAAGAGTTGTACATGACTGAGTGACTAAGCACATATGTACACACACACACACACACACACACACACATCTTCTCAGGTGGTGCAGTGGTAAACAATCAGCCTGCCAATCTCTGGGGCCAGAAGATTCTCTAGAATAGGTAATGGCAACCTACTCCAGTATTCTTGGACAATTCCATGGACAGAGGAACCTGGAGGGTTACAGTCTATAGGGCTGCAAAGAGTTGGACGTCACTGAGTGACAGAAGATATACTCTCATATTATAATGTCATCCACACATAGTGACAGTTTTACTTCTTCCCTTCCAATTTTGATGACTTTTATTTCTTTATTTGACTGGTTGCAGTGGTTAGGACTCCCAATACTATGTTAAATGTAAGTGGTGAGAGTGGGCATTCTTGTCTTGTTCCTGATTTTAGAGAGGATTTTCAGTTTTTAATTTTTGAATATGATATTAGCTGTGTGTTTGGCATGGTTTATTATGCTGACATATGTTTCCTCTATACTCATGTTGATGAGTTTTTATAATGAATGGATTTTGAATTTTGTCAGATGACTTTCTGTTTCTATTGAGATGATTGTGTTATTTTATAATTCCTTATTAATATGGTATATCACATTGACTGATTTGCACATTTTGAACCATCCTTTTATCCTTGGAATAAATCTCAGTTGATTGTGTTATATGATCCTTTTAATAAAATTTTTAATTTCATTTTGCAACATTTTGTTAAGGATTTTTGGATCTCTATTAATTAGAGGTATTGGCCTATAATTTTCTTTTCTGTAGTGTCTTTGCCTGGTTTTAGTATCATGGTAATGGTGACTTTGAATGAATTTGGGAATGTTCAATTTTCCTTTTTTTTTTTTTTTACTAGTTTGAGAAGTATCAGTCTAGTCAGTCAGTTCAGTTGCTCAATCATGTCTGACTCTTTGCAACCCCATGAATCACAGCATGCCAGGCCTCCCTGTCCATCACCAACTCCCAGAGTTCCCTCAAACTCATGTCCATTGCGTTGGTGATGCTATCCAGTTGTTCCCTTCTCCTCCTGCCCCAATCCCTCCCAGCATCAGGGTCTTTTCCAATGAGTCAACTCTTTGCATGAGTTGGCCAAAGTATTGGAGTTTCAGCTTCAGCGTCAGTCCTTCCAATGTAGATATTAGTTTTTCTCTCTTCTCCTTCTGGGACCCTTATATCTGAATGTTGGCAAGTTTGCTATTACCCGAAGATCACTTAAACTGTTCTCATTTTCTAAGTTTGCTTTCTTTTTTTTATTTTTTATTTTGCTTTTCTGACTAGACAATTTCCATGATTCTTCTTCTTGATCACGTAGGTATTCTTCTTTATCTCCTAGTCTGCTATTTATTTCTTCTAGTATGTTTTTCATTTCAGTTACTGTAGTCCTCAGGTCTGACTCATTCTATTTTATATGTTTTAGTTCTTTGTTAGAGTTCTAACTATGTTCATCTATTGTTTTCCCTAATTCAATCAGTATTCTTAATAATGTATTCTTATTAATAAATGTTTATCATTTATCTGATAAGTTGTCTGTTTCTGTTTCACTTGTTGTTTTTCCAGGGGTTTTCTCTTGGTCTTTCAATTGAGATAAATTATTTCATCTTCTCTTTTGTTTAACCATTTCTGTCTCTGTAAAATTATGTGATACACTTACCTATTGCATTCTTAAAGGTGTGTACTTGTTCATCATTGTCCCTATATAGTCAGTGTGGCCATTTGCTTTGTGGGAGAGCTGGACAGATGTGAACACAAGTCACGTTTTCTCCCAGGATATTCTGGCATCCCTTACCTTGGTGGATGGTGGGACTGAAGCTGGGATGCTTACAGCCAGAACCAAGTGTTAGCTGGGGCTTCCCTCTTTTCAGTAGCCATCACTACCCTATCAGGGGGGTGATTCTGATCTCTAGTTTCAGGAGTAGTAGCCCTGAGGGTCAAACCTGAGCTGGCTTCCTTCCCTTTAAGCATGCACTCTCCCATCTCTCAGGACTGGCATTCTCATCCTTGAGGAGAGCAGTGCTAAAACAAGTGGGGTTAATGCTGGCACTTAGCATGTGTCAGGGAACAGGCTGCAGTGGATTTGCCTAGGGTTCAAGACTCAGAATGGCTTCCCAGCTGGCTCTGTAGTAAAGAATCTTCTTGCCAATGCAGGAGCTGCAGGTTCGATCACTGGGTTGAAAAGATCCTGTGGGGGGAGGAAATGACAACCCACTCCAGTATTCTTGCTGAGATAATCCCATGGACAGAGGAGCCAGGTGGATTACAGTCCATGGGTTCACCAAGAGTTGGACATGACTGAGCGACTAAGCACAAGATCCAGACTGATTTTGACACACTGTACACANCCAGTGGGACAGGTTCTAACTTTTCTTCCATTCGTACCTGATTCTGTATGAATTTTCCTTATAGCCTTGGTTCTATGGGAGTTGTTCTACCAGTTGCCAGTTAGTATTTTACTGATAATTGCTCCCCATGTAGATATATTTATGATGTATTCACAGGGAAGGTCTGTTCCATATGCCCCTATTCCATCATCTTGGTCTCCTATTTCATTTGTGATTTTAATCAAGATATTCCATTGGCAGATAGAAATACATATTATTACTAACCAATTAGATAATGTAACTCAAAGCCTATGTATTGAGTTCCAGTTTTCTGATAAAATGTTGGTTGTTGTACAGGAACAATAATGTACTAATGATAAAGATAAGTTCAATTATTTTGAAATCTTGAATATGCTGCATCCTTTAGGGGCAACACATCATTTCCCCCAATTTCTGCATTTCAAATATTCAACTGCATTCAAAAATCAAGTTCCTATGACTGAACAAGAATTTGAAGAGATACGTAAAAGCAATATCTTGAGTATTTTACATACGAGTAAATTAATATTTGCAAAAAGTCAGTAAACTAATGAACATTTTGTTTTTTATGCACAGCAGCATTGGGATTATTAAACACATCGAGATATCTTTACCATTAATTGAAACTACATAATTCAATTAAAATAAGTTCATCAAGTGACATCAATGTCAGATTTTTAAATGATTTGAGGTTTATGAAAAAGTCTTTCCATACTTTATTGTTCCATTTTATTCTTACAGAAAATAAGTGCTTGTAGCAAGTTGCTTTTGTTGTTCAGTCACAAAGCATCAAAACAGAACCCAAATCTTGCAATCCCATGTTATGCTTTCTAGAGAAATTGAGGGCTACCCAAAGGAAATCTTGACTCTTCGCATTTCCAAGGATTGCAGCATGCGAGGCTTCCCTGTCCTTCACCATCTCCCAGAGACAGTGCAAACCCATGTCCATTGAGTTGGTGATGGCATCCAACCATCTCATTCTCTGCCACTCCCTTCTCCTCCTGCCCTAAATCTTTCCCAGAATCAGAGTCTTTTCCAATGAGTCAGCTCTTCATTTCAGATGGTCAAATTATTGGTGCTTCAACTTCAGTATCAGTCTTTCCAATGAAAATTCAGGGTTAATTTATTTTATGGTTAAATGGTTTCATCTCCTTGCTGTCCAAGGGACTATCAAGAGTCTTCTCGGGCACCACAGTTTGAAAGCATCAATTCTTTGGCATTCATCCTTCCTTACAGTCCAATATTCACATCCATACATGACGAATGGAAAAATTATAACTGCTATATAAACCTTTGTCAGCAAAGTGATGTCTCTCTTTTTTTTAATATACTGTCTAGGTCTGTCATGGCTTTTCTTCCAAGGAGCAAGCGTCTTTTAATTTTCTGGTTATAGTTACAGTCCACAGTAATTTTGGAGCCCAAGAAAATACAATAGGCCACTGTTTCCATTTTTCTCTCCATCTATTTGCCATGAAGTCATGGGACCAGATGCCATGATCTTAGTGTTTTGAATGTTGATTTTCAAGCCAGGTTTTCCATGCTCCTCCCTCTTTCACCTTCAACAAGAGGCTCTTTCATTCCTTTTTGCTTTCTGCCATTAGAGTGGTATCATCTTCATATTTGAGGTTGTTGATATTTCTCATGGCAACCTTGATTCCAGCTTGTGATTTATCCAGGCCTGTTTTTTGCAAGATGTACTCTGCATGTAAGGTAATTAAACAGGGCAGCAATATACAGCCTTGTCATGTTCCTTTCTCAATTTTAAATCAGTCTGTTGTTTGTCCAGCTCTAACTGTTGCTTCTTGACCTGCATACAGGTTTCTAAGGGGCAGGTAAGACGATCTGGTCTTCCTCTCTCTTTAAGGATTTTCCACACAAACAAAGACTTACACATAGTTAATGAAGCAGAAATAGGTGCTTGTCTGTAGGTGATTTTTTTTCCCTTTGCTTTTTCTATAATACAAAAGATATTAACAATTTAATCTGGTTCCTCTTCCTTTTCTACAGTCAGTTTGTACATCTGGAATTTCTCAGTTCATGTACTGTTGAAGTCTAGCTTAAAGAATTTTGAGCAAGATATTCAAGCTGTATTTAGAAAAGGCAGAGGAACCAGAGACAAAAGTGCCAACTTATTTAGATCATCAAAAAAGCAAGAGAGTTCCAGAAAAACACCTACTTCTTCTTCATTGACTATGCCAAAGCCTTTGACAGTGTGGACCACAACAAGCTGTGGAAAATTCTTAAAGAGATGGGAATACCAGACCACCTGACCAGCCTGATGAGAAATCTATGCAGATCAAAAAGCAACAATTAGAACTGAACATGGAACAAAAGGTTGGTTCCAAATAGGGAAAGGAATATGTCAAGGCTGTATATTGTCCCGCTGCTTAAACTCATATGCAGAGTACACCATGAGAAATGCTGGGTTGGATAAATCACAAGCTGGAATCAAAATTTCTGGGAGAAATATCACTAATCTCAGATATGCAGATGACACCACTCTTATGGCAAAAAGCAAAGAAGAACTAAATAGTCTCTTGGTGAACGAGGATAGTGAAACTCTTGGCTTAAAACTCAACATTCAGAAAACTAAGATCATGGCATCTGGTCCCATAGCTTCATGGCAGATAGATGGGGAAACTGTAGAAACAGTGACAAGCTTGATTTTGGGGGTTCCAAAATAACAGTAGATGGTGATTGCAGGCATGAAATTAAAATACGCTTGCTCTTTGGAAGAAAAGCTATGACCAACCTAAACAGCACATTGAAAAGCAGAGACATTACTTTGCCAACAAAGGGCTGCTTAGTCAAAGCTATGTTTTTTTCCAATAGTCATGTATAGATGTGAGGTTTGGACTCTAAAGAAAGTTGAGCATCAAAGAATAGTTGCTTTTGAACTGTGGTGTTGGAGAAGACTCTTGACAGAATTCTTTGGACTGCAAAGAGATCCAACCAGTCCATCCTAAAGAAAATCAGTCTTGAATATTCATTGGAAGAACTGATACTGAAGTTGAAACTCCAATACTTTGGCCATCTGATGAGAAAAACTGATTCATTTGCCAGGACCCTGATTCCAGGAAAGATTGAAGGTGAAAGGAGAAGGGGGCAACAGAGGATGAGATAGTTGAATGGCATCACCAGCTCAATGGACATGAGTTTGGGTAAACTCTGGGAGTTGGTGATGAATAGGGAAGCCTGGCCTGCTGCAGTCCATGGGATCATGAAGAGTTGTATATGACTGAGTGACTGAACTGAATTGAACAGATACTAACCTGTGAAATGAGTGCAATTGTATCGTAATTTGAACATTCTTTGGCATTGCCTTCCCTGGAATGTCAGCAAGTTATTTCTCTATTTTGAAAGTGTTTAATAAATATTCAACTGTAAATAAATCTGGATACTTGTTGCTAAAGTCAGAGCAAAAACTAGAGTTTGTTTCCATGTATTGTTTCTGAATTACTAGTCTAATATAGATAGACCATTTAACTTTATCCAGGGTTTAGTTCAGTTCAGTCTCTCAATCATGTCCGATTCTTTGTGACCCCAGACTGCAGCATACCAGGTTTCCCTGTCCATCACCAGTTCCTGGAGTTTACTCAAACACATGTCTATTGAGTTGGTGATGCCATCCAACCATCTCATCCTCTGTCATCCCCTTCTCCTCCTGCCTTCAATCTTTTCCAGCACTAAGGTCTTTTCAAATGAGTCAGTTCTTCAAATCAGGTGACCAAAATATTGGAGTTTCAGCTTCAGCATCAGCCCTTCCAATGAATATTTAGGACTGATTTCCTTTAGGGTTGATTGGTTGGATCTCCTTGCAGTCCAAGGGACTCTCAAGAGTTTTCTCCAACACCACAGTTCAAAAGCATCAGTTCTTCAGCATTCAGCTTTCTTTACAGTCCAACGCTGACATCCATACATGACCACTGGAATAACTGTAGCTTTGACCAAATGGACCTTTGTTGGCAAAGCAATGTCTCTGCTTTTTAATATATGGTCTAGGTTGGTCATAGCTTTTCTTCCAAGGAATAAGTATCTTTTAATTTCATGGCTGCAATCACCATCTGCTGTGATTTTGGAGCCCCAAAATATAAAGTCTGCCACTGTTTCCACTGCTTTCCCATCTATTTGCCGTGAAGTCATGGTACCAGATGCCATGATCTGAGCTTTCTGTATGTTGAGTTTTAAGAAACTTTTTCACTCTCCTCCTTCACTTTCATCAAGAGGTTCTTTAGCTTAACTGGAATTCCAACACCTGTACTAACTTTGTTCATAGTGATGCTTCCTAAGGCCACTTGACTTTGCATTCCAGGATGTCTGACTCTAGGTGACTGATCACACCATAGTGCTTATCTGGGTTGTGAAGATCTCTTTCGTATAGTTCTTCTGTGTATTCTTGCTACCTCTTCTTAATATATTCTGCTTCTGTTAGTTCCATACCATTTCTCTCCTTTATTGTGCCTATCTTTTCATGAAGCATTCCCTTGGTATCTCTAATTTTCTCGAAGAGATCTCTAGTGTACCAAAGGTCAAAACTTTCTATTGAGTGTATGAATGGTCAAAACTTTTATCAGTGGAGTTGAGACTAACAGAAAAGCCATAAAGGTTTATTCTGGTATATCAATATATTGGTGATTAAACTTTGCAATATGGGATAAATTAAAATTAAAGGATTTGAAATGGAGAAGATTCATCTATGAAAGTACAGCATAAAATTTTTAAAGAAGGAAGTTCAAATAGAAAATGTAATTTATGTCTTTCAGTAATTTATAAGCATCAAAGTATTAGTCACTCAGTCATGTCTGACTCTGTCACCACATGGTCTGTAGCCCTCCAGGCTCTTCTGTCCATAGGATTTCCCAGGCAAGAATACTGGAGTGGGTTGTCATTTCCTATTCCAGGAGATCTTCCCAATCCAGGGATCAAACCTGGATCTTCTGCATCGCAGAAAGATTCTTTAGTGTCTGAACCACAAAGGAAGGCCTTACAAGTATCAAAACAGAACCTAAGTCATGTAATCCCACTGTTATACTTTCTAGTGAAATTGAGAGCTTCCAAAATAAATATTTTGTTAAGAGACAAAATGGATTTTGACTTTTTACAGAATCTTTTCTTATGAAATGACTTCTAAATTTCTAAAGAAGGGATTGTTTCAGAAAAGGTTTATAAATAATGTGTGAGTGATGATCATATCTTTCTCCCATTCATTGATGCCTAAGCTTTTATACAGCAATAAATATTTCAACATTCAATTAGAGAAATCATTTTTAAATTAATATTCTTGCTTGGAAAAAGTTACAGTTTGACTGAAATAAGTTCACAAAAGTATTAATATAAAGCTTTGGAAACTTTGAAAGAATCTGAAAATTTTTGAAAGTAAAGCATTGAAAATACATGAATTCCTTTCTCATTTGGACAATTTTTAGTAAACAAAGGAGGTATGGATAAAGAAGGAGAAAATATGAAATAAAACAGAACTATAATTAAAGCTAAATATTATGAAAAAGATACTTATGCCACTATATTCAAGTTGCACAGCGATTTCTTACTTTTACCTGACTCATATATCAGTCTTTTCCAAATATTCAGTTCAAAATACTGGTATTGAGTCAGGTAAACTTTAAAAGAAAGACATCCCCATGTGACATCATTATCATCATCTCTATTAGATTTTATTTGGGGTGACACTGTGTTAGATATTTCCTCAATGCTTATCTTTTTTCTTCCTTTCTATAGAGTGTAATATTATATATATATATATATATATAAAATCACAGGAATTGTGAATTTATATCCAGTACAGTATAAAATTTCTCAAGTACTTCTTTATCTGCATCTTACAAATTTTGATATGTTTTTATCACTTAGTTCAAATGTTTAAAAAATTTTTCCTGACTTCTTGAATCATGGACTCTTTAAAAAATAGCATTTTATTTCCAAATATTTGGAATTATTTCTATATAGTATTGTTATTTATTTCTAATTTAATATCATTTTTATCAAAGAGCACATTCTGGATTGTTTCAATCATTTAAAATGTATTGGTACCTTTTTAATGGATGTTTTATATGCAAGTGAAAATACACATGCACTCAGTAGTTACTGCAATATTCTGCAGTTGTCACTTAGGTCAAATTTTAATATTGTTGTTCAACTATTTTATTTTCTTGTTGTTTTATCAAACAGTGAAAGAAGATTCTTCTAATCACATACTATTACTGTGAATTTTCCCCACAGTCTGTCAGTTTTAGTGCTCTAAAACTCTGATATTAACTATGGACAAATTTCAGATTATTAAAACTTGTTGATGAATTGCCTGTTTTATACTATGAACTATCCTTTTTTATCTGGCTATAATGAATATTTCTATAATAATATAGCTATATCAACTTTCTAGTGCTTAATGTGTTTGCAATGATATATTTTCTTTCCTTTTTCTTTCCATCTGTTCTGTTCTCAATATTTAAAATGTTTTTAACAACATATTTAAAATTTTTGCACCTCTGCCTTTAATAAGAATATTTAGTCTATTTACATTTATTGAAAGTGAAAAATGTTCATGACTCAGTCGTGTCTAACTCTTTGTGACCTCATGGACTGTAATCTGCCAGGCTCCTCTCCATGGAATTCTCCAGGCAGAAATGCAGTGCGTAGCCATTCTCTTCTCCATGGGATCTTCCTAATCCACGGATTGAGATTGGGCTGAAATCTACCTTCTTTTTATTTATTTATGTTGATCTGTGTTTCTGTTCCTAATTATTACTTTTCTTTCAAGTGAAACAAGTATTTTTTTAGTATCTTACTTTATCTGGCTTGATGATTTTTTAGATCTATTTGTCCTTTATATGTTAGTTGCTGTTCTAGATAATAGAGCAAGTACCTTTAAGTCATTAAGTTATTCCAGAAATAATCAACATCCTGAACAATATAAAATAAAATAACAATATAATAAGAAGCTTACTTCAATTTACTTACATTTATTCCCTTTCTGCATTTTCTGTTCTCATTCTCATATATTTTATTTCTACAGTGCAATAATTTCTTAGCAATGTTTTTTAACAATTTATGCATATCTACTTATGAATAAAAGTTTTATGAAAAAGCTTAGATATTTACTCATATATTTATCTTTTCTATTGCCTTTTTATTTGGGGCTTCCCTGGTGGCTCAGAAGGTAAAGCATCTGCCTGCAATGCAGGAGATCTGAATTCAATTCCTGGGTCAGGAAGATCCCCTGGAGAAGGACATGACAACCCACTCCAGTATTATTGCCTGGAGATTCCCATGGACAGAGGAGCCTGGTAGGCTACAGTCCACGGTTTTGTTTTGTTTTTTTTTTTGTCATTTGAATTAGCCTTTTATACTTCTCATTTGCATTTACCAGTTTTCATACAAACAGTTCAAAGGCCACCACACTGTAAAACTCCATAGTAGCAAGTTATTATTGAAATTTTTATGAATGGCAGCTTTTAAAGATGCTTCTTGGACATCTTGTATGGACTTCTTATACAGTATGACTGCTGCTGCTCCTCGCTTCAGTCGTGTCTGACTCTGTGCGACCCCATAGACGGCAACCTACCAGCCTCCCCCATCTCTGNCTTGAGAGTCCCTTGGACTGCAAGGAAGTCCAACCAATCTATTCTGAAGGAGATCAGTCCTGGGTGTTGTTTGGAAGGAATGATGCTAAAGCTGAAATTCCAGTACTTTGGCCATCTCATGTGAAGAGTTGACTCGTTGGAAAAGACTCTGATGCTGGGAGGGATTGGGTGCAGGAGGAAAAGAGGACGAAGAGAATGAGATGGCTGGATGGCATCATGGACTCGATGGACGTGAGTTTGAGTGAATTCCGGGAGATGGTGATAGACAGGGATGCCTGGCGTGCTGAGATTCATGGGGTCACAGATTCGGACATGACTGAGTGACTGAAGTGAACTGAACTGATGGCTAGAGTGGGCTTCCCTGATGGCTCAAGAATAAAGAATCCACTTTCAGTGTAGGAGAGTTGGTTCAATACCTTAGTGGAGAAGAGTCCCTGGAAAAGAGCACAACAACCCACTCCAGTATTCCTGCCTGGAGAATTCCACGGACAGAGGGTCCTGGCGGGCTATAGATCATAGGATTGCAAAGTGTTAGACATGACTGAAGCAACTGAGCACACACACCCACACCTAGAATGTTCACACTCCCAACTTGAACTATGCATTGCTTCCTCATTTGCTTTTGTTTTTATTCAAATGTCAAATTCTTGATAAGGTTTACTACAAAATCCTGAAATCATACAGACTTTATATTACTTGTTTTTTTTTTTTCCAATAGTAATTATAATTTTTTAGCACATAATACCTGCTAATTATATTTAAGTCCCCTTATTGGAATACTAATTTCAAAAAGAATGGTTATTTTCTATTGAATTCTCAGCTCATGTAGGGACACTTAGACTCTACCTGCCACATCTATATAAGTATTTGTTGAATGAATATTAAACCAAGGTATCTATGTGAAGTTCTCTAGTAGATCACTGAAAACCGAAGATTAGAAATCAGGAAATCAGTAGTGGTTGGAGATGAATATTTAGAAGTAATTGATGGGCAATATGGATTTTAAACAAAGTCACTAGGAACAAAGCAGAACTTCCAAAATGGCTAGAATTAGAGAACTGGAGGAAGTTTAAGTAGAGCCAGTGAATAGGCTCTTAATAAAAAGACTTCTTATTCACTATTATTAAATTCATTTTAAAGAATTTAGCAATTTTTATTTTTCATTTAAAAAAGAATTACTAAAAAATTATGGAAAATCATTTCATTCCAATACTAAGAAAGGAAAGCTAATTTGTTAGCATGCATACAGAACTAAAATGTTAATTATATAATGTAGTCACTTTTATTAAAATGCTTACATTTTCTTTTTCTAATTTTTTCAAGTTGTCTGTCACTGTTTTAAAAATATCTGGGTAGTCTGATATACACTAAATAAAATTACTTCAATATTTGAATCCTAGAGAGAAGATTAAAGTAGTTTGATTAACAATTATGTACCACCTGTGTTTTTAGTAACATTTCAAAATGACTGTGAATCTTCTTCCAAGTAACCATGCTTAACCATCCTTCTTAGCTCACACCCAAAGTTTCACTGAAATCAAAATTGCTTAGAAACTATACGAACCTGTTTTCTAAGGACTTTTAATCTGTGATAACAGGTTGTTACTGAAATTAAGAATATAATGTCTAAAGATTGTATAATATTTCAAAAAGCAATTCAGTCACTTATTCAGATAAATGCTATATTTAAATGCATAAGGTAAAATGAAAAGAATATATCGATTGGTAAGTTAAGGAGTAACCTCGAGTTGTGCTATGGTGTGGTAAATATTTTCTAGTTAATCGTTGGAAAACAAAATTATAAGATATGTCCCTATGTGGCATAATGCTTTGTTTTGCTTCACAGGAAAGTAGTGAAGATCTATGGGGTGATCTCTACAAATGCTTAGCTCTTTGGAAGACAAAGCTACTGTGAATTTTGAATGAATATGTCATTACAAAGTTGAATAAAGGAATAGAAACCTATTAAAAGTATCTATAAAAACAATAAAATTTACATTGACTTTTCATTTTTAAAAATCAGGAAAATAATTTAGAAATAAAATATGAAAAGTAATTAAGACTTCTGTTGACATTACAAGAATTTATCAAAGATTAGGAAGAGATATTAACAACAGATACCACTGTTAAAACTGCCCATGCTGGACTGAAATTGAAGAAAGTTATATTTATCTTAGATATTTGAAAAACTTTTTGACAGTAAGGTCCATCAAACTGTAGAAAAGTTTTATTAATGAGATCTATATGGCAAAGTCACTAAATGTCTTTAAATAAAGTTTAGTCATATTAATGAAAATGGTAGAAGAGCTCTTGTTGGGATGACATTTCTTCCAATCATTGCATTTGCTTCCAAACTTATCACCTAAAATTTTCCATATTCTCCCAGTCTCCAGATAACTGGCATTTTCAATGACAGCCCTTAATCATTCTGTCCACCTCAGGGCATCTTGAAGCTACAGATTAAGAATCTTGGTTTGCAACAAGCAGAAAATTTAACATGAGAAATTAGGCACACAAAGCAAAGCAATGTAAACTTTAAGGTAAATTATTTACGCTCCTTGATTAGATTTATAACAGTTTCCAATATCTAGTAGGAAGTACAAAGAATATAGATGAAATTCAAAATATATGTTTTTTTAAAAAAGTTGCTTTTTGGCAGAGAGAGATTATTATTTGACATATGTTAGAATAAAGTTGCAAATTTCTACTTATAAAAAATAACAACAAAATGGCCATAGGTTATTGCTATACCAGTGTGGAAAACTGTAAATCACATACAAGCTGTAAACCATACATTTTGAAAAAAATGATTAAGTATTTTTAATGAGGCAAGTGCAAAGGAATTAAAATAAAGAATATTTAGCCAGGTCAAAGATAGACCATTTAAGGATATGAAGAAATTCACTAAAAGAAATAATTAGAAAATATTGTGGTTCTATTCTTCACAATGTATAGAAAAATAAGAACTATTCAATTATTTTGAGTTTTACTGTGCTTTAGATATACAACTCAGAAAGGAAAGCCCAATTTCATTCAAATAACAATATTTTTAAAATAACACAGATTCTGATATTTGAAGACAAAGAAACATAATCTCTTGTCAAAATTTACTAAAATAAAATAATATCTACTAGATTAATAACTAAATTAGGCCTTAGAAGTTGATTGAGGTCCACACATATTCATTCCATCTTGCATCTACAACTATTTCTTTACTAAGTAATTTTCCCAGCCACTTTGCTGGGACACCAGATGGAAAATGGAAGATACAGAATTCAGTTATGTTAGCTTCAAACATAATTCATAAGGAAATTTTATTCCCTCATATATAAGATGTCTTTGGAAGCCATTATTTTTCTTTTTACCTTTACATTTTTTTAGTTTATTTTTACATTAAAAAATGTACAATAATATTACCTGGAAAACACACCTCATTTTGTATGATTTCTACACATCCTTCAGGCATCAATACTGTGAATGGGAACTATTCAATTCTTACTGGTTTTATATAGACCACTAAGAAAAATTGTGTACATCTGCAGGTAATAATATATGATCAAGCACAGTACTGAACACTTTCTGTGCATTTTATTCCCCATAGCCTTCTGAGTCTCTCTTTATACAGATACAGTAATTGAGGCTAAGAGAGGTTCACAACAAGCCCAGGGTAAAAACTGAATAAATTGTAAGGGACATGATTTCAGCTCTCAGATGATCTGATTCCTTTTTAGACTGTTTTTTTTAACAGCGTAACTGATTGTCTAGGAAAGTTTCCAAAGCAAAAAGCCTGTGAGAATCCCTTATCACAACTGTACAGCAATTATTGAACTACTGCATGATTGGACACCTACAAACACATATCTAAACATATTATATGTTTTGTATATATAGTACTAGTCATTATGCAACAGTTTTTAGAAACTAGACATCATTTGTGCATAACTGAGGAGATAACTTTGACAGGATTTTTTTTTCTTGAGAATATAGTACTTTTGTTTATTGGTAATACTACTAAAATGTTTGGTAAGAAATCAACCATGATACTCAATGAATACTGGTGGCCAGTGCTCTTTGGGAGAATGGCTGCTCTTTGCAAAAGTTGTTGAGATTTGAAGTGCTGCTTCTTCACCTGACTGCACACCACATTTTCCACCCTTATTGCTCCACACTGGGTTGGTCTTTTTTCCTGATATTATTTCCCAGTATTCTTCAACCATGCTTCATTACTCTAAATTGTTCTTCAGTGTGTCTGCAGCATGTTCCTTCAGCTTGCCCTATTTGAGATCTCCCCACTTCAGCTCACCATACAACAGCTTGCCAGGTATCCTGCTGCCATCCATTTTTTACACTTCTGTAGTCCAGTGGAGCTGCACTGCAGCAAGCACAGCCTCACTGCTTTTGGGTTGGCTGTATTCCAAGACATGTGTTGGTGAATATGTCCCTACTCATAACACTAACTAAATTCAGTGTTAAACATAGTTACCCATATTATCCTCATTTTAAAATTATAGTGTATTACTAAACATCTCTATACTTTTACACTCTAAATATTTTTTATTAATCAAAATATTCATTTATTTAGTTGATAACATAATCTTTTTAGAATGATTTAATACTATATTATTAATACATTAGAAAGTTGAGCAACTGGTTTAATTACCATGACCTACAGGCTGCATGTTAGGTTATGTATTAATGAATTGATGAATTATTCAGAAAAGTTTTAATGTACGATTATCCAAAAAATAATGAATGTCAACTGTCCCTAGGAAATATTAAGGTTGTTCCAGACAAAATACATGTAGAACCACAAATAATGTCATAAACTTCCCTTAAGATATGGAAAATATTCAGGTAATCAGCAAAATTTTAAAAAGCTACCAGTAAGAAACCTGATATTTGTAAAAAAATATGAATCTAGTCACTAATAAGTNAATATTTAGCCAGGTCAAAGATAGACCATTTAAGGATATGAAGAAATTCACTAAAAGAAATAATTAGAAAATATTGTGGTTCTATTCTTCACAATGTATAGAAAAATAAGAACTATTCAATTATTTTGAGTTTTACTGTGCTTTAGATATACAACTCAGAAAGGAAAGCCCAATTTCATTCAAATAACAATATTTTTAAAATAACACAGATTCTGATATTTGAAGACAAAGAAACATAATCTCTTGTCAAAATTTACTAAAATAAAATAATATCTACTAGATTAATAACTAAATTAGGCCTTAGAAGTTGATTGAGGTCCACACATATTCATTCCATCTTGCATCTACAACTATTTCTTTACTAAGTAATTTTCCCAGCCACTTTGCTGGGACACCAGATGGAAAATGGAAGATACAGAATTCAGTTATGTTAGCTTCAAACATAATTCATAAGGAAATTTTATTCCCTCATATATAAGATGTCTTTGGAAGCCATTATTTTTCTTTTTACCTTTACATTTTTTTAGTTTATTTTTACATTAAAAAATGTACAATAATATTACCTGGAAAACACACCTCATTTTGTATGATTTCTACACATCCTTCAGGCATCAATACTGTGAATGGGAACTATTCAATTCTTACTGGTTTTATATAGACCACTAAGAAAAATTGTGTACATCTGCAGGTAATAATATATGATCAAGCACAGTACTGAACACTTTCTGTGCATTTTATTCCCCATAGCCTTCTGAGTCTCTCTTTATACAGATACAGTAATTGAGGCTAAGAGAGGTTCACAACAAGCCCAGGGTAAAAACTGAATAAATTGTAAGGGACATGATTTCAGCTCTCAGATGATCTGATTCCTTTTTAGACTGTTTTTTTAACAGCGTAACTGATTGTCTAGGAAAGTTTCCAAAGCAAAAAGCCTGTGAGAATCCCTTATCACAACTGTACAGCAATTATTGAACTACTGCATGATTGGACACCTACAAACACATATCTAAACATATTATATGTTTTGTATATATAGTACTAGTCATTATGCAACAGTTTTTAGAAACTAGACATCATTTGTGCATAACTGAGGAGATAACTTTGACAGGATTTTTTTTTCTTGAGAATATAGTACTTTTGTTTATTGGTAATACTACTAAAATGTTTGGTAAGAAATCAACCATGATACTCAATGAATACTGGTGGCCAGTGCTCTTTGGGAGAATGGCTGCTCTTTGCAAAAGTTGTTGAGATTTGAAGTGCTGCTTCTTCACCTGACTGCACACCACATTTTCCACCCTTATTGCTCCACACTGGGTTGGTCTTTTTTCCTGATATTATTTCCCAGTATTCTTCAACCATGCTTCATTACTCTAAATTGTTCTTCAGTGTGTCTGCAGCATGTTCCTTCAGCTTGCCCTATTTGAGATCTCCCCACTTCAGCTCACCATACAACAGCTTGCCAGGTATCCTGCTGCCATCCATTTTTTACACTTCTGTAGTCCAGTGGAGCTGCACTGCAGCAAGCACAGCCTCACTGCTTTTGGGTTGGCTGTATTCCAAGACATGTGTTGGTGAATATGTCCCTACTCATAACACTAACTAAATTCAGTGTTAAACATAGTTACCCATATTATCCTCATTTTAAAATTATAGTGTATTACTAAACATCTCTATACTTTTACACTCTAAATATTTTTTATTAATCAAAATATTCATTTATTTAGTTGATAACATAATCTTTTTAGAATGATTTAATACTATATTATTAATACATTAGAAAGTTGAGCAACTGGTTTAATTACCATGACCTACAGGCTGCATGTTAGGTTATGTATTAATGAATTGATGAATTATTCAGAAAAGTTTTAATGTACGATTATCCAAAAAATAATGAATGTCAACTGTCCCTAGGAAATATTAAGGTTGTTCCAGACAAAATACATGTAGAACCACAAATAATGTCATAAACTTCCCTTAAGATATGGAAAATATTCAGGTAATCAGCAAAATTTTAAAAAGCTACCAGTAAGAAACCTGATATTTGTAAAAAAATATGAATCTAGTCACTAATAAGTTTAAGATATTTGTCTATATATTATTTTGAGCTTCAAACATAGCAAAATCTCTAAGAATTGTTACTCTTTGAGCTAACTTGATGCATAAATGATTCCATAACTGGCTTGATATAGTTTCCACACACTTCCAGATAAAATATTCATAAATTATAGCTAAAATGAAATAGCCAAATACACAAAAGTGAGATCATTAGCATTTTCCATTCATATTCAATACATGATGATGTTTGTTAGTTTTCTCTGATGGAAAGATATCACAATAAAAGCAAAATATGATTGAAATTGTTATGTTAGAAACAAGTTGGAGAGTCCACAAGTGCTATAGAAAGAAGTACTACCAGAAAGAAAAAGTACCAAAGAAATAAAGTGTAGATACAAACTGATTGACTATGAAATATTAGGCTGACCATATTGGTATGCAATGGACTTCTCAAGTGACTCAGTTGTAAGGAATCTGCCTGCCAAGCAGGAGATGAAGATTCTATCCCTGTTTTGAGTCCCTGGGTTCAAGCCCTGGGTCTGGAAGATCCCCTGGAAAAGGAAATAGCAACCTACTCTAGTATTCTTGCCTGGGAAATCCCATGAACAGAGGAGCCTGGTGGGCTACAGTTCATGGTGTTGCCAAAGAGATAGATACAACTTAGTGATTAAATAACAAAATTGTTATGCAATAGACCATTATTTATAATAACTTGTATAGCTTCTTTAATCAAAATCTATTCCTCATCTATCATAATTGATTATGTTTATAATTATTGCCTTGAATGGAGGAGGAGTAAATAAAGGCTAAAGTTGTAGCTGATAAAGGAGCATCATCTCACATATTAGCCAGCATAGAGGAGTGTTTCGCCTTTTTCTGAGTTTGGGGAAATGTACTTGGCTTGTTCTGGGCTCAGATATGGTTATGGAGTGGTCTTGTTTTGTTTCAGTCTTTCATGTTCACAATGGCTTTGTCTGATTTGAATGTACTATGAAGAAATTTATGTCAAACAATAGAACACTATGGCCCAGCTGGGAGTGTCAAGACAGCTCTAACAACAAGAAATGCATAAATGATAGTATCTCTTAGCTTTCAGCAGTTATTTTTCTCTTTGTCAAAGTAAATTGATCAGGGACACTAAGGGACACTATAGACAACATTTTCAAACACCTATACAACCATAAAACAAGAATTGCGCTCTGTTGCTATGCACTTTGTACCACATTATCATTCCCTATTCTCCTAGAGCCCCTTCACTATTTCCATGCCACCAAACTGTTTCACATTATTATGGTATAATTCCAATATGATGTATGTCAATGTTTGTTGTATTTATTAAAAAAAAAA
>SJYV01038623.1:33993-89598 GCA_006410875.1 Neotragus pygmaeus | reverse complement strand
CATCTCTTTCAGAATTTTCCACAGTTTATTGTGATCCACACAGTCAAAGGCTTTGGCATAGTCAATAAATCAGAAATAGATGTTTTTCTGGAACTCTCTTGCTTTTTCCGTGATCCAGCAGATGTTGGCAATTTATCTCTTGTTACTCTGCCTTTTCTAAAACTGGTCTAGTAAGAAATACACTGACATATAATTTTAAGATATAAAGTGGGTTTCAATATATAAAATGTCATTGTGTTTTGAAGTATAATATTTTTGACCTGAGTTTTCCAAATGTTAGAATCTTCATCAGTTTTATTGTTTTTTCAAATACATATATATATATTCTATTATTATATACAGGAAACAATAAAACTGATGAAGATTCTAACATTTGGAAAACTCAGGTCAAAAATATTATACTTCAAAACACAATGACATTTTATATATTGAAACCCACTTTATATCTTAAAATTATATGTCAGNTAATAATAGAATATATATATATGTATTTGAAAAAACACTAAGTATTTCTTACATTATTTTGCAGAAGTAATTATTCTACACAAAATGATGCTTCCCATTTATTGAAGTAAAGGAACAAAATATGTGAAGCTTCTGTTTGAATTCTTCTTATATGATATAAATATCCAAACTTTATGTTCAGATCTACAGGGAATATTTTAAATTATGTTTTCCTTGGGTTGCTGTTCTGTATGCAAAAATCATAGTGTGACTTTTTCATTTTTCCCCAAAATATGAATCCTCAAGAGGATTTTAATGCAATCACTGCTGGAACAAAACTTCTTTAGAGTGCACAGTTTGAGACACACACAAATGTGCTACTGCTGTAGCTTGCTAAATGAAGTGTCCCAGAGAGGAGATTTCATTCAGGTTTCCATCAGGGGTTCAAAGATGTGATGCAGTTTTAAGTAGGTCTCATGACTCTACAAAATTAAGCTCCTTTTTGTGTCGCTGTGATATTCTGAGAAAAGTACTATTCTGGATGATAGATGATCTGTATAATAAAGTGAATAAATGTGTTCCATTGAGGACCTCAAAAATGGACCTAAGCTGATCTCTTCTCCAGACTGGAAACTTTGAAGTTTCAGTTGGATTTAAATCTTTGAGGATTTTAGTTTAATAAAACTACATTGTTAACATGATAAATTTATAAATTTCTATTTTAAAATCTTAATAGATTTTAAATAGGATTGGACATTTTCCAAAGAAATAACTATTAAGCCTTTATATTTGTCAGAGCAAAATAAGTTTTAGGATCTAAGAAAGCCAAATTTAGAAAGTTACTTATAGCAACCCCCCAAAATTAACATTTAAACTATTACTAACTTTGAATTTTAAACTTGAAGAAAATATGAGAAGAATTTTTATTTCATTATATACTATATAAAGGTAAGGGTTATTTTAAAGTGATTTATCCCAAGTGTCATGACCTTTGTCCAACTGGGTGTCAGCTTCAGCTTGTTTTGCTAGCACACGATCTACATTTGGAAGCAGTAACACCCTGAAAAGGCCAATGTGACTCTCTTTTGTATAGTTGAAAGCCATCTTTACCAAATATTTAATTGTTAAACAGATGTTGACGTCATGGGCTAACATTCAGTTTAGGACTACTTTATTCATGTCTACGGAATATAAAGCAAGGCAGTCACAGTTTGATTTATTAAGCATGAATGTCCAAAAATATTTTTTCTGATTTTGAACACTTTAGGAGAAAAATATAAATTTTAAACTTTTGTAGGACAATTTTGCCACATCCACATAACTAAATTCAACACATATTTGGTAGGTGCAATTCATTCCCTTGGTCAGGGCCTAAACTTAAATGAATGATTAAAATGGCATGTTAGTCCTAAAGTAGCTTAGAGCAAAGAAAAGACAAAGATAAATCCTTCATCTTTGAATGTTTTTAGCATTCATTGCTACCTTTAGGTGTCCAAAGAAAAAGTGACAGTTCTTCATTTTGGCATCTCATATCCATTTATAGATCCCTTTTTAAATGAATTGTTATGATAAATTTTTAAGAAAAACTTCACTATTTTTTCCATAAGGTTAAACTATGGTTTCTTCATATAGTGAAGACAATTGTAATTAAACATAAAAAGAAATAAAAATTCTTAGATTAATAGCAAAATAACCAAGTCTAGAAGAAATAAATAAGAGCCAGGAAACTGAGTTGGCATATTTAAATGGAGCAAAAGATTGTAAACTGAAATATGGTCATTGAATACAAGAAAGACACAGATCTCTTATGTCTATTTATCTTTGAGAACCTGAAGCATTAGAAAAAATAATTCCCTTCAACTCAATGATCTCTTCCTCTGCCCTTATTATCATTGTTGTCATTTTAACAGTCTCCAGGACTGAAGGCTTGTTGTTACAACCTTCCTCTCTACCATCTTGCATCAGTCAGCGCTGTTTTAAAGCTATATCTCCAATCTTTGCTATATGTTAGAACACTCACCCACTAGAAATAATAAGAACAACAATATCTACTCCTAGAACAGCCAATGTTTGTACATGTTATCTCAGTTGATGCTCTCAAGAGTCCCAGAGGAAATTAAGTCAAATCTTCTTTTCATTTGAAATGTCAATAAATAAAATTTGATAACACTGAATTCCAGTTCCTAATTTGTTTCTAGTTTCTCAGGCTTATCAAGCCTTTCCCGGTGAAACATACAGAGAACCTTCTACAGATGAAGAAAGCTCAGATCAGTCCTAACCTCAATCAGACTCTGAGCTC
Organism: Neotragus pygmaeus; assembly: GCA_006410875.1. Lineage (NCBI taxonomy): Eukaryota > Metazoa > Chordata > Mammalia > Artiodactyla > Bovidae > Neotragus > Neotragus pygmaeus. Next base: position 86,855 of record SJYV01038623.1, on the reverse strand, counting down.
ATTACATTCTATGCAAACTATTTTTCTTGGACTCTCAGCGCTTTCTCAGCCCCGTTTCATAGTACAGGAAACTTTTGCTTCACTTTATTCTATATTTTATCCTCTATTTTATGTATTTGAAACTGCAATTCAGCAGGACTGGTTCAAGATGTGAACACCCCTTACAAACCCTACCATATTAAAGTACTCACTTATCCTTATATTCTTTGTAAACCAGCAAGTTGCATTGGACATCTCCATCTCACCATACCTCAATCCACCACCAGCTTGTTCATGCACTTGCTCATACACGTGCCATATTCAGGCATCTCCTTGTTTTGCCCTCTCATTAAACTAGCCACCAATCCTTCATTTTCTTACATTTGAATGTTTTTTCCTGTGTGGATGAGAGATTCACTCAAGCCACTCCCACCTTCAAGGCTACTAATCCTTTTAACTTTGTTAAGCTGCCGACACTTTATCTAGAGTTTGGACTCTATTCTTTTTTTTTTTTTTTTTTAATTAAGCCTATAACAAAAACTGTCTAACCTAATGAGATAGTACAAAAATTCAACGATACATAGACATACTTAAATACATGTATTGGGTAATACTGATATTTTGCAAGTAAATATGCAAGTGTCTGCATTCTGAATTTTCTATGTTTCCTGTTTTATTCTACTATAGTCTGTGTTTTATTCTAGTATTTTATTTCTAAATAAATGATCAATGATAAATCAAAATCAAATGGGTTTTATTACTTGCTAAATGGCTCATGGCCCACAGTTTGATAAGGCAATGCTGTACCTGACTTTAGCAGTGTTCTACCCGAGAAAACATTTACCCAGAGAATAATATCTCCTGCTCATTGGGCTGGTAAAATCTTTTGCTTCAAATTTAGGAACTTCTGACCAATTTTCAAATGAATATGCATACCTTCCAAAAGAGGTTAAAAAAAAAAAGTGGTACTGAAGAATTTATTTGCAGGGCAGCAATGGAGAAACAGACATAGAGTCTTAAGCCTTATGGGCATGGGGAGAGGGGAGGAGAGGATGAGATGTATGGAAAGAGTAACATGGAAACTTACATTACCATACATAAAATAGCCAATGGGAATTTGCTGTATGTCTCAGGAAACTCAAACAGGGGCTCTGTATTAATCTAGAGGAGTGGGATGGTTAGGGAGATGGGAGGAAGGTTCAAAAGGGAGGGGACATGTATACCTATGGCTGATTCATATTGNACCATACATAAAATAGCCAATGGGAATTTGCTGTATGTCTCAGGAAACTCAAACAGGGGCTCTGTATTAATCTAGAGGAGTGGGATGGTTAGGGAGATGGGAGGAAGGTTCAAAAGGGAGGGGACATGTATACCTATGGCTGATTCATATTGAAGTTTGACAGAAAACAACCAAATTCTATAAAGCAATTATCTTTCAATTAAAAAATAAATAAATTAAAAAAAAGAAAACATATTAATCAGAAACACACAGAAAGGGGAAAAAAAACACACATGAATGACTACCATTTTGTCATCAGTTCATAGGACAGTTACAATATTATTAATAAACCTTCTAGCTGTTGCTTTTTTCTAAAATCTATTTGTAAGATACATGAGAGCAGATAATTTATTTTATTAATTGGTGTAGCTCTGTGTCTAGACAGATGCTGGCACTCAAATATTTGTGGAATGAATCAATCAATGAATCAGTGAATGTTTGGAAGAGGCTTAGTCGATTATTACTCATTCATGCAGTCTCTCACTCAGTTACCACCTGATGAATACTCATGATATGTTAGTCATTGCTCATTCCTGGTACATTATGCAATTAATTCAAACCAAGTCCTTATTTTTATGAATCTCTTGAACTACTAGAATATTAAACAATAGATTAATACTTACCCTTGCTATATATGGAGCTCTTATGACATGCATGTTAATTTGCTCCTTGTCAATCAGCCAATGAATATTTAAAGAGAATGTAGAATGTGTTGTATTGTACTAGGCCTGGGAGATGGGGAAATAAAATGACAGGCAAGAAAAATCCTTTAATTTCAAGGAGCAAACAGTTCACTGGGGCAGGATAGAAACACAGTAGAAACAGATAGACAAATAAGATAAAGTAAATGACATTAGATACTGTGAAGAAATAAAACATGATAAAGAGATACGGAATAATATGAGAGGAAGGGGTAGGTTAGAAGAAAGAGTGAGTTCTACTTCTAAAGTTCCAATGAGGTGGGTAAAACTGGAGCTGATTATACAAAGTGAAGNGAAACATGTATAATATCATACAAGAAACGAATCACCAGTCCAGGTTTGATGCATGATACTGGATGTTTGGGGCTGGTGCACTGGGATGACCCAGAGGGATGGTACTGTAAGGGAGGTGGGAGGGGGGTTCAGGATGGGGAACACATGTATACCTGTGGCAGATTCATCTGGATGTATGGCAAAGCGAATACAATATTGTAATTAACCTCCAATTAAAATAAATAAATTTGTATTAAAAATAAAAAATAAAATCATGCCATTGATTGTTATTTGTGGATAAAAACATTAGAAATTTATCTCTTTTATGCCAAGAGAAACACAACACAAAAGAAAGATGAAAAACAAAAATATGACCATGACCCTAAGCAGGTAGTGTCTGAACAATAGGATTGCAGGATTCAATTTACCATCAAAGCACACAAAATTAATCGGAAAATTAAATATTTGTAAAATAATTTAAAGTTCACTTTAACTTTAGGGTAAATTGAATTAGGTTTTAGGTAACTCTTCTCTCTTCTTTTTCTCTCAATATCTAAAACTGTTAAAATAGGAGTATCTTTACCATAATATGTTATGAAAAATTTTTGAGAAAAAGTTGTCATGACCTCTCTCTAAGAGTTTCACAAACAGAATGCAGATGGCAGGGATAATGCTGAGCTCCAACCCTAAGGGATTGTTGCTGGTTAATTGCAAAGTTTATTTTTTTCCTCTTTTTATAAAGCTGTGTCATTTAGGGGCTCCCAGCCCACTGGCATGGGTCCTGTCGCTTAGTTCCTCATGTCTACTGAACAGCTGCAAAATGTGGCTGCCTGGTGTGTTGAGGCCACAAGTCGCATTTGCAGCATTTGTCCCCATGTTACCATTATAATTCACATTTTAAAATGATACCCACTGCAAATGAGTGGTTCAGTTTAAAAAGGCATTACAAAACCAATTTAGGTAGATAGCTAGAAGGTAGGTAAATAGGTAAATGTTAATACAAGTTAACATTCAGACAACCTTTATTTTTGATAAAAAAATAAAAACAATTCAACACCTGAATTATTCATTGATTAAAAAATCTCAAAGTGACTATATAACATACTCTTTTAATATATCATTAAGCATTTCAATGGGAAAACATCATTGTTATTTTGAGGAAACCAGTATTTAGCTTAGAAAGTGTCTTATATACCTATGCTCTTTTTTTCACCTTAATTGAGCAGATTCTGGAAAATAGCTTTCATGAAATTCAATTACTGTCTCTTAATGTGCCAGAGTTTTCAGAAAGTATGATTATGATAAATCCTCAGAGATTATCCCATTGTCCAGTGGAAGGTACTTGCAGGGTAGGAAAATGTTGCCCAATTTGCCTTCAAAAACAACTTGTCTACCAAAGGTGGTCTTTATGGTAAGCCCATAAGCAATTATATGAACCCTATCTTGTGTAAATAACCACACTGGTTTTCCAAATCTGCATTTCTGCCATATGAGAGCTCATCCAGGAAAGTAAGAAGAAGTGAGTAAAAATGAAACTGCACCAGCAGGTGTCTCATCACAGCCTCTGTGTTTTAACATATTTGAGTTTCCTAAGCAACTATGCTCCCTAGGAAACTGGTTAAACTGCTTCTATAGAAACCATTAACTGAGCAATTCCTCCTTCATACCAGCTTTATGGAGAGAGTACAGGAAAATGATAGGAGAATTATTTTCTACTTCCTCAGTTCTAGAAATTTTCTTATGGAGTATTTCAGAACAATACTGGATAAATGTGAGTCGATATGTCACTAGATTTTCACTACTTTCTGCTTATTTAATTGCATATAATATAGAGATTACAATGTTGAAGGATATTGTTTATTCATGTGAAAATCTTAGAGGACTAGGAATATTTAACAGTTTGCTTACAGGAATAATTTGATATTTTTATCTATTAAACAATGGCCCAGAAATTAATATGATTAGCTTTGGACTTACTAGAACACTGCATTTACCTATTTCATAATGAATTATATCTTGCCATTGCTAAATTGTATCACCTTCATGCCTTATCATAAGAAACATAAAGGTACATTTTAAATAAAATTAATATATCAATTAAAGTACATATATTCATTTGATTTACATTTTTACTCACATTTTTGAAAGTTATATTTTATTTCTTACAAAGAGTTGGCCTTTCCTTTTTTATTAATATTAAGACTAAGCAAAATAAGTCATACAGGGATAATGATTAGAGCTGAGATACTTAAGAACTGACTATAGGAAAAAGATATACAAAATAAATCTTATATATAAAATTATTGGTCTACAGTGATTTTAAAGTAAAAAAAAATTAAAGAATGCACTTATTTTGAGATTTAATCAAGTGTAATATCAATTTTATGTGTGGAAGTTCAGTTCAGTTGCTCAGTTATGTCTAGCTCTTTGTGAACCCATGGACTGCGACATGCCAGGCTTCCTTGTCCATCATCAACTCCCAGAGCTTGCTCAAACCCATGTCCATCAAATCAGTGATGCCATCTACCATCTCATTCTCTCATCCCCTCTCATCCCCTTCTCCTCCTGCCTTCAATATTTTGCAGCATCAAGGTCTTTTCTAAGGAGTCAGTTCTTCATATCAGGTGGCCAAAGTACTGGAACTTCAGCTTTAGGATCAATCCTTCCAATGAATATGCAGGACTGAATTCCTTTAGGATGGACCAGTTGATCTCCTTGCAGTCCAAGGGACTCTCAAGAGTCTTCTCCAACACCACAGTTCAAAAGCATCAATTCTTCAGAGCTCAGCCTTCTTTACAGTCCAACTCTCATGCACATACATGACTACTGGATAAACCATAGTTATGACTATAAGAACCTAAGTAATGTCTCTTCTTTTTAACATGCTATCTAGGTTGGTCATAGATTTTCTTCCAAGGAGCAAGTGTCTTTTAATTCCATGGCTGTAGTCACCATCTCCAGTGACTGGAGGCCAAGAAAAGAAAGTCTATCAGTTTCCAACATTTCCCCATGAATTTGCCATGAAGTGATGGGACCAGCTACCAAGATCTTTGTTTTATGAATGTTGAGTTTTAAGTCAATTTTAACACTCTCCTCTTTCACTTTCATCAAGAGGCTCTTTTGTTCCTATTCATTTTCTGTCATAAGAGTAGTATCATCTGCATATCTTAAGCTATTGATATTTCTCCTGGTAATCTTTATTCTGGTTTGTGTTTCATCCAGCCTGGCATTTTGCATGATGTATTCTGCATATAAGTTAAATAAGCTTGGTGACAATATTCAGCTTTGTTGTTCTACTTTCCCAATTTGGAATCAGCCTGTTGTTCCATGTCTGGTTCTAATTGTTGCTTCTTGAGCTGCATACAGACTTCTCAGGAGGCAGGTAAAGTAGTCTGGTATTTCCATCTCTTTAAGAATTTTCCACAGTTTGTTGTGATCCACACAGTCAAATGCTTTGGAGTAGTTAATAAAGTGAAAATAGATGTCTTTTCTGGAAATATCTTGCTTTTTCTATCTTTGGCTCCTCTGCCTTTTGAAAATTCAGCTTGAATATCTAGACATTCTTGATTCATGTATTGCTGAAGCCTAACTTGGAGAATTTCAAGTATTACCTTGCTAGCGTGTGAGATAATTGCAATTTTGAGGTACTTTGAACATTCTTTAGCATTGCCTTTCTTTAGGATTGGAATGAAAACATATTTTCCAGTCCTGTGGCCACTGTTGAATTTTCCAAATTTACTGGCGTATTGAGTGCAGCACTTTCACAGCATCACCTTTTAGGATTTGAAATGGATCAGCTGAAATTCCATCCCCATCACTAGCTTTGTTTGTAGTAATGCTTCCTAAGGCCCACTTAACCTCACACTCCAAGATATATGACTCTAGGCAAGTGATCACACCATCATGGTTATCTGGGTCAATAGGATATTTTTTGTATAGTTCTTCTGTGTATTCTTGCCACATCTTAATATCTTCTACTTTTGTTAGGTCCACACCGTTCTGTCCATTACTGTGCCCATCTTTGCATGAAACGTTCTCTTGGTATCTCTAGTTTTCCTGAGGAGATCTCTAGTCTTTCCAGTTCTATTGTTTTGGTCTATTTCTTTGCATTGATCACTTAGGAATGCTTTCTTATCTCTCTGCTATTCATTGGAACTTGCTATTCCTTGGCATTCAGATAGATATATCTTTCCTTTTCTGCTTTGCCTTTCACTTCTTTTCTTTTTTCAGCTATTTGTAAGGCATCCTCAGATCAGACAACCATTTTTATTTTTTTATTTCTTTTTCTTGTAGATGTTTTTGATCACTGCCTTCTGTACAATGTCACAGTCTATGTTTCTTCTGGCACAATGTCTACAGATCTAATCCCTTGAGTCTAATTTGCCACTTCCACTGGTTAATCCTAAGGAATTTGATTTAGGTCATACCTAAATGGTCTAGTGGTTTTTCATATTTTCTTCAATTTATGTGTGAATTTTGCAGTAAGGAGTTCATGATATGAGCCACAGTCAGCTACTGATCTTGTTTTTGCTGATGGTACAGGACTTCTCCATCTTTGACTGCAAAGAATATGATCAATCTGATTTCAGTATTGACCATCCAATGATGTCCATGTGTAGAGTCATCTCTTGTGTTGTTGGAAAAGGCTGCTTTCTATGACCAGTGCATTCTCTTGGCAAAACTTTTTTAGTCTTTGACCTGCTTCATTTTGGACTCCAAAGCCCAATATGCCTGTTACTCCAGGTATCTCTTGACTTCCTACTTTTGCCCAGTCTCCTATGATGAAAAGGGGATGCTTCTCTTGGTGTTAGTTCTAGAAGGTCTTGTAGGTCTTTACAAAATCAATTATCTTCAGTTCTTTGTCATTGGTGGTGAAATACCTTTGTGGGTACTTTTATTTAAATAATATAGCATACTATTATTTTTACCACATACACATTTGTTGTCAGAATTTTTCTTTCTCTTACTCTAGTCCTACTGTAGACCTTCCATTTTTGGTGTTTGTAAGATTAATGTACAAGTAATTTATTTTAAGTTTTAGCATTACAAATAGTGCTTTAATTAGTTTAAGTTGGCTTATGATAAATCTTGTCATATTGTTCACATATATATATTACCAAATGTTTAATATTTTATCCTATAACTTTTAGTTTTCCTATATTTTTAATTCCCTCAGATTTCTATATTTTCAAATTTTTGTTAGTTTTATTTTCTATATTCATGCTACTCATGAAGATAAAATCTACTTTTATTCAGTGTAAAGCATCCAATATATTTTCTTCCACAACAAACTGAAAGGCGAGTTTCCCTATTTCATCATACATAGAGAGAGAACATGCATAGAGGACATAAGTCTAGCCATATAGAATTCTTTTAAACTTGGAATGTAAATTTTCCAGTGAACATCAATAGCTNTCAGTGTAAAGCATCCAATATATTTTCTTCCACAACAAACTGAAAGGCGAGTTTCCCTATTTCATCATACATAGAGAGAGAACATGCATAGAGGACATAAGTCTAGCCATATAGAATTCTTTTAAACTTGGAATGTAAATTTTCCAGTGAACATCAATAGCTAAATTACATAATAGTAGTAATTTCAATGTAAATGTTTCTAAGAGTCACTTCATATTTTCTTGCTTTGTTCAAAATCTGAACATAATTTAATATTTTACTCATGATGACCAGGATTATCATTAGAAACATCAACAATGTTTATAGTGTGTAAGTTCATCCATTGGTTATTGATGGACTTAATCATTTCCTGCCTTCATCATACTTCTCAGAATTGAATGCTTTTTGCTACTCCTGCCTTAAATACTCTCTTCACTTTATGTGATGGAAATACACACCTGACTTCCTCCTAACTAACTCTCCAAAGCTTCTATCAGAGCCTTCACCATGAGAAATCTAAGTGCTGAAATTCTTCAAATGTTCATTGGTAAGTTTGTTTCTTCTTTCTTTATACTCTTTTTATAGGTGACAATATTCGGTTGAATTGTGTTCCACAAAAAGTCATGTTGACTTCCCTAATAGTTCAGTGGGTAAAGACTCTGCTTACTATACAGGAGATACAAGAGACGCTGGTTCTATTCCTTGGTCTGGAAGATACCATGGAAGAGGAAATGACAACCCACTCCAGTATTCTGGCCTGAAAAATTCCATGGACAGAGGAGCCTGGCAAAGTACAGTCCATGGGATCACAAAGAGCTGGACACGACTGAGCACAGTGCATGGCATGGCAAAAAGATATGTTGGAGTCCTATTCCCCAAAACCTCAGAATGTGACTGCTTTTGAAAATAGTGTTATCACAAATGGGCTTCCCTGATAGCTCAAGTTGGGAAAGAAGCTGCCTGCATTGCAGGAGACCCTGGTTTGATTCCTGGGTTGGGAAGATCTGCTGGAGAAGGGATAGGCTACCTACTCCAGTATTCTTGGTCTTCCCTGGTGCCTCATCTGGTAAAGAATCTGCCTGCCATGCAGGAGACCTGGGCTCCATCCCTGGGTTGGGAAGATTCCCTAGAAAAGGTAAAGACTACCCACTCCAGTATTCTGGCCTGGGGAATTCTGTGGACTATGTAGTCTATGGGGTTGTAAACAGTCAGACACAACTGAGTGACTTTCACTTTCACAGATGTAATTAGTTAAGATGAGGTGACCCTGGAGTAATCTTGGACCTTCATCTAATATAATCATTATCCTTATAAGAAGTGATAGATATACAAAAAAAAAAAAATCATTTGATGACATGGAGTCACAGAGGGAAGATGGCAAAAGAAAATGGGGACCTAGACAGTTGTTACACTTCCACACCAAGAACACCTAGTGCTTAAAGAAGTTGCAAGAAAAAAAAACAAAGATAACTCCTCTAAGAAACTTCTGAGGGAGCATAACCCTGTGGATACCTTGATTTATTTCTTAAACCCTCCAACACTATGAGAAAACAATTCTATCATTTTAAGTCACTTAGTTTGTTATACTCTGTTACAACAGTTCTAGGAATTTAATAAACTGACCTGTTATCTCCTTAAGATTAAATTCCATTCAAATTTGCATCATCAAAAATTCACAACCTAAAAGTTGAGAGCTGTGTTTTGTTGGGCAGACAATCTGAGGATTTCAAGCCCAAGAGACAAGACTCAGATAAATTCTAGAGGGACTGCTCAAAAGAGAGAAAGTGTGGGGAAGCCAAGATATATAGAAGTTTTTGTAATAAAGACCAGGTAGTTGGAACATCAAAAGATTACTGTTAATTAAAGAAAACCAGATATATTAGGTTAAGGAATTTAGTGTATTTTTTATGTACAAGAAGATGCAAGACTCTGGGCTCACTGAAATCATTCCTTTGATATACACCTCAGCTATCTGGGACTACTATTTTGTTTTCCCATCCTGAGTTTCCTAAGGGTAAACTCTTGGTGCCTGCAGGGGCTGACATCTAGAGGGGGTGAGAGCATATTGCCTCCATCTTGAATTCCCTCAAGGCTCACCATCAGGGCTGCTATAATATTATGATTTGATGGCTGCAACATACTTTGTTTACTGATATAGCAGACAATATTTTTCATTCACACGATTCTCTTGTTTAATATGTAGAAAAGCAAACAAAAAACTACTTTTGAATGTAATATATGCAATAACAAACTGCCAACTTTCCCCTTTCAGCTTCTTCCCTCCCCCAAAACACCAAGCATTCATATTTCAGTAAATGTGAATTTCAGCGAATATTTGCTGAATCATTCAAGCCCAAAAATGATAGATAACAATGGGTTCCCCTTCTGATGTCACAGAGAACTACATATCATCACTAATTCTACAAAACTGCCTCAAAGATAAAACTTATTTTCTCTCCAGTTTCTTATTTTTCTTCTGCACTAGTCCACATCATCACTTATACTAACCTGGATAGTTTTAATTTGTCTATTTCTTTCTTACTTGCTATATTTCTGTACAAATTACAGATATATTTTATAAATATAAAATACAGCTTATATTGCCTTCAATTAGCATTTTCAATGTTTTCTCCATTGCATTTAGACAGGGATTCTATTTAATGTAGATTGGAAGACCTGTGTGATGCATCCTATGCTTATTTATCCAATCTCAAGGCAAATGACTCTTCTGCTCATTCAGTACCATTTGTCCACAAGGCCTGTCTTTCACATGAAGAGTCTGACTGCTTATGTCAGACTCCTGAGTGAATCATTCTCTCCCATAAATGCACTTATTCTGTTTATGGCTGTTACTTTCTCCTTGTTTAAATATCATTAAGTGCTATTTTTTCAGAATTTTTTAAAAGTAAATATGCATCTAATACTATAATCTAAAATATCCAATGCTTGTTATACACCTACCACTATTAATTTTTTTCAAAAATTTTGGCCATTAAATTAATTGTATTTGCCGAAGGAAATGGCAACCCACTCCAGTGTTCTTGCTTGGAGAATCCCAGGGACAGGGGAGCCTGGTGGGCTNAAATATCCAATGCTTGTTATACACCTACCACTATTAATTTTTTTCAAAAATTTTGGCCATTAAATTAATTGTATTTGCCGAAGGAAATGGCAACCCACTCCAGTGTTCTTGCTTGGAGAATCCCAGGGACAGGGGAGCCTGGTGGGCTTCCATCTATGGGGTCACACAGAGTCAGACACAACTGAAGTGACTTAGCAGCAGCAGCCATAATATGAAATCACAATATATAAATTTTATATTTATATTTATTTGTATTCAATTTTGATATTTGCTGTCTCGTCCTTAGCCTCTAAGTTATGTGAAGAAAACTACCACATTATTGCAGTCCACACTGAATTCCATGTCTTAGCACATAGGACCTAGCAATAAAATAGCAAGCACTGCTGAAGGAGGGAAGCAAAAATAGAATGAAGAAAGGAAGGAAGAGTGGAAGAAAGGAAGGGAGAAAGAAGGAAGGAAAGAAACAAAAGATGTTATCTCAAACCTTAAATGTCTCCCATTAACATGATGAAGGACTGGGTATAAAGAGATTCATCTATCATCAGCTGTTCTTTGTGACTACTGACATGTGTCCAGCAAATGGGATCTACTGCATTATTCTAAATATCCAAAAAAATAACTGTAGCTTCTAGATGGTGTAAAATTTGGCTAGCCTCTGTATTTTCTTTTAAATTTTTGTTCATCAGTGTGCTTTTAAATTTAAACTTGGAGAAAATCTTTTACTTGTTACATCAAGATATTGTGGGTTTTTTTTTTTTTTCAAGATATTGTTATCTTTACTCACAATCCTTAATACATTCATAGGATATGCATATGTATGTATATATGTGTATGTATATGACATTAGACATAATAAGACATATATACAAGAACATTATCAGTATATAATTGTTATAAGGAAAATACTAAAGTATTGTTTCCAATATATGTCAAATATCAGAAAAAAAGGAGTTCAACAAAATAATAAAAAGAATTTCACTGATTAAATTGCAGATTTTGTAAAGGAAAATATTCAGTTTTTACTGAATGGGAATAATGAATGTTGGCAGAAGTTCTTTGAGTATTCAGTAATATAACTCAACTATCTAGTTAATTTTTTATAGCTTTTTAGAACTAAGGAAATATTAAATATCTCAATACACATATATTAAGGAGGAGAAATTGAAATTTTTTCCTGCAGTTTTTTCTACCCTTTCAATTTGTTTGTTTTGTTTTTGAGATGTAAAAAAAGAGAAATCAAGGAAAGGACAACAGACAAAAATGGTACTTTAGAAGTATAGGTTTTGTTTTAGTTGCTCAGTCATGTCCAACTCTTTGCGACTCCATGGACTGTAGACCACCAGGCTCTTCTTTTCATGGGATTTCCCAGACAAGAATACTGGAGTGGATTGCTATTCCCTTCTCCAGTGGATCTTCCCAGCCCAGGGATTGAATCTGGTTATCCTGCATTACAGGCAGGTTCTTAACCATCTGAGCCACCAGGGAAGCCCAATTTAGAGATATACCAAGTTAGTTAGGCAGCTATCATTTAAGACTATTCACAGAATATATGACATTCCCTTAGAACATATCCACAAACTAAGGTGGTGGAAGAAATCAACATAATGGGCTTCAATGCTTCAGTCTTGAGTGCTTTATCAGGACTTATTAGAGAAACCAAAAGCACTGAGCTTTACAATGCCTGGAAATATATTTGTGAGTTAATGTAAACTCTTTCCCAGTAAAATCAAGGAAAACCAAAGAAAATTAGATAGTCATAAATGAGTTTAGTGGTCTTCTTACTTAAGGATTTTTACCATGTTAGCAATTAAGAATCATGAACAAGCAAAAATTACCTAAAGACAAATGAAAATGAAAGAACAACCATCCAAAACCTATGGAATGCAACAAAAGCAGTTCTAAGAATGAAGTTTATAGCAATATAATCTTACCTCAATAAACAAGGAAAATCTCAAATAAACAACCTAACTTTATACCTAAAACAACTAGAGAAAGAAGAGCAAGCAAAAACTAATGTTAGGAGGAGGAAATAAGTAATAAATGTCTGAACTGAGATAAAATACAAAGAAAATAATAGCAAAGATCAATGAAACTAAAATCTGGTTCTTTGAAAAGATAAACAAGAGTGATAGCCAGCCTCATCAAGGAAAAAGGGAGAGGACTCAAATCAATAAAATTAGAAGTGAAAAATTTACAACTGACTCCACAAAAATACAAAGGATCATAAGACATTACTATGAGAAATCATATAGCAATAAAATGAGCCAGTTGAAAGAAATGGACAAATTCTTAGAAAGGTACAGTCTCCCAAAATTGATACAGGAAAAAATAGAAACTATGAACAGAACAATCACAATCACTGAAGTAGAAACTGTGATTAAAAACTCCCAACAAAGAAAAGTCCAGGATCTGATTGCTTTACAGGAGAATTGTATCAAACATTTACTGAAAATCTAACATGCATCCTTTTAAAACTCTTCGAAAAAATTACAAAGGAATAAAAAACTTCAAACTCATTCTATGAGGATACCATCACCCTGATACCAAAACCAGCAAAAATACAACACCACCAAAATAAATAAATAAAATTACAGGTCAATACCATGATAACTATAAATTCAGAAATCCTCAATAAAATTCTAGCAGTCTAAATCCAATAATGTATCAAAAGGATTATACACTATGATCAAGTGGTAGTCATCCTAGGGGTACAAGGATTTTTTTTTTCTTTTTAATATTAAATCAATCAATGTGATGCAACATATCAACAAACTGAAGAAAACAAATGATACCATCATCTCAACAGATACATAAAAAGCCTTTGACACAGAGTTTATGCTAAAAGCTCTTTAGAAAGTGGGCATAGAGGGAAACTACATCAATATAATTAAAGCTATAGACAACACACCTACAGCTAACATCATACTCAAAGGCGAAAAGCTGAAAGTATTTCTTCTTAGATCAGGAACAAGGCAAGGATATACACTCTGTTTTTATTCAACATAGTTCTAGAAGTACTACCTATAGCAAGCAAATAAAAGAAAGAAATAAAGGGAATCTGAATTGGAAAAGAAAAATTTAAACTGTCATCATTTGCAGATGACATGATACTATACATAGAAGATGTTAAAGATTCTATGAGAAAGCTATTAGAACTCAATGAATTTGGTATAAAGTTGTGATTACAAGATTAATACACATAGATCCATTGCATTTTTATACATTTACAATGAAAGATCAGAAATAGAAATTCAAGAAACAGTTAAATTTATATTTATATCAAAAAGAATAAAATACCTAGGAATAAACCTACCTAAGAAGACAAAAGACCTATACTACAAAAATGGTAAGATGTTGATGAAAGAAATCTAAGAAGACATAAACCTATGGAAAGATATACCATGTACAGGGGTTGCAAGAATCAATATTGTCAAAATGACTATACTACTCAAGGCAATCTACAAATTCAATGCATTCCTGATAAAAATTACCAATGGTGTTTTTCACAGAACTAGAACTAATAATCTTAAAATTTGTGTGAAGACACAAAAGACCCTGAATAGTCAAAACAATCTTGAGAAAGAAAAGCAAAACTGGAAGAATCAGCTTCCCTGACTTCAGTATATACTACAAAGCTAAAATCATCAAAACTGAATGACATTTGTACAAAAATTGAAATATAGATCAATGGAACAGGACATAAACCTTCACAATAAAGCCCATATATGTATGGTCAATTAATCTATAACAAAAGAGGCAAGACCACACAATGTCAGAAAGACAATCTCTTTAACAAATGGTGCTGGGAAAATTGGATAACACATGTAAAAATATTAAATCAGATCATTTTTCAACACCATATACAAAAGAAAGCTCAAAATGAATTAATGATCTAAATATGAGATCAGACACTATAAAATTCCTAAAGGAAAACAATCAAAAAACTCTCTGATATAAATCGAAACCATATATATTTTTTTGATTCATCTCTCAGAATAAAGGAAATAAAAACAAAAATAAACAAATGGGACTTACTTAAACTCAAAGTTTTAGTGGCATAGGAAACAATAAACAAAACTTAAAGGCAATTCACAGATTGGAAGAAATACTTGCAAATGAGGTAATGAACAAGGGATTAAAACTAATCCCTTGTTTACAATCCCAAATTTACAAACGTTCTTGAGGCTTAATGTCATCAAAACAATTAACCCAATTAAAAAAATAAGCAGAAGACCTAACAGACATTTCTCCAAAGAAAACATACAAATGGCCAAGAGGCATATGAAAACATGTTCATAATTATCAACATATATTAAATGCTGGAAAGTGTGTGGACAAAACAGAACCCTCTTACATTGTTGTTTCAGTTTAATCGCTCAGTTGTGTCTGACTCTTTGTGACCCGATGGACAGCAGCACTTCAGGCTTCCCTGTCCATCACCAATCGAGTTGGTGATGCCATTCAAACATCTCATCCTCTGTCGTCGCCTTCTCCTGCCTTCAATCTTTCTCAGCATCAGGGTCATTTCTAATGAGTCAGTTCTTCACATCAGGTGACCAAAGTATTGGAGTTTCAGCTTCAGCATTCCAATGAATATTCAGGACTGATTTCCTTTAAGATGAGTTGGTTTGATTTCCTTGCAGTACAAGGAACTCTTAAGAGTCTTTTCCAATGCTTCAGTTCCAAAGCATGAATTCTTCAGTGCTCAGCTTTCTTTATAGTACAGCTCTCACATTCATATATGTCTACTGGATAAACCATAGCTTTGACTGGGCAAAACTATTACCTTTTTGGCAAAGTAAGGTTTCCTCTTTTTAATATGCTGACCAGGTAAGTCACAACTTTTCTCCCAAGGAGCAAACAACTTTTAATTTTATGGCTGCATTTACCATCTGCAGTGATTTTGGAGCCCAAGAAAATAGTCTGTCACTGTTTCCATTGTTTCCCCATCTATTTGCCATGAAGTGATGGAACTGGGTGCCATTATCTTAGTTTTCTGAATGTTGAGTTTTAAGCCAACTTTTTCGCTCTCATCTTTTACTTTCATTGAAAGACTAGATTTTCTTTGTTTTTTGCTGTATGAGTGGTGTTATCTGTGTATGTGGTGATATTGACTTTCCTCCCAGCTATCTTGATCCCATTTATGCTTCATCCAGTCCAGCATTTCACATGATGTACTCTGCATATAAGTTAAATACACAGGGTGACAACATACAGCCTTGACGTACTCTTTTCCCAATTTGGAACCAATCTGTTGTTCCATGTCTCGTCCTAACTGTAGTTTCCTGACCTGCATACAGATTTCTTAAGAGGCAGATAAGGTGGTCTGATATTCCCATCTCTTGAAGTATTTTCCACAGTTTGTTGTGATCCACACAGCAAAAGACTTCAGCCTACTCAATAAAACAGAGGTAGATATTTTTCTGGAACTCTCTTGCATTTTCTATGATGCAGTGGATGTTGGCAATGATCTTTTGTTCCTGACTTTTCTGAATTCAACTTGAGCATCTTGAAGTTCATCATTCATGTACTATTGAAGCCTGCCTTGGAGAATTTTTAGCATTAGTTTACTAGTGTGTGAGATGAGTCCAATTGTTAGATAGTTTAAGCATTCTTTGGCAATGCCTTTCTTTGGGATTGGAATGAGGGAATGTAAATTGCTACAAACACTATGGAGAACAGTGTGGAGGTTCTGTAAAAAGCTAGAAATAGCCTTAGCACATGACCTTGCAATCTCACTCCTGTGCATATATCCCAAAAAATACACCTACTCCAAAAAGCACAAATGTATCCCAATATTCATCAGTGCTCTTTTTACAATAACCAAGATGGGAAGAAACCTAAGCATCCATTGATAGAGCAATGGATAAAGAAGATGGGATGTTGTTTTTCAGTCACTCAGTCATGTCTGATTCTTTGTTCCCTATGGACTGAAGCATACCTGGCTTCCCTGTCTTCACTATTTCCTGGAGTTTACTCAAATTCATGTCCACTGAGCCAGGGGTACTATCTAACAATCTCATTAGCTGCTGTCCCCTTCTTTTGTTTTCAGTCTTTCCCAGCGTAAGGTGTTTTCCAAAGAGTTGGCTCTTTGCATCAGGTGACCAAAGTATTGGAGCTTCACATTCAGCATAAATTCTCCCAATGAATATTTAGGATTGATTTCCTTTAGGATTGACTGATTTGATTTTCTTGCTGTCCAAGTGGTTCTCAAGAGTTTTCTCCAGCACCACAATTCAAAAGAAGGTGTGTTATATGAATATTACTCAGCTATTAAAAAGAATGAAATAATGTCATTTCTAGCAAAATGAATGGACCTAGAGATTGTCATACTGAGAAATATTCTATGACATATATTATATACAAAATCTAGAAAGAAATGGTACAAGTGAACTTATTAACAAAATAGAAAGAGATTCACAGATTTACAGGATGAACATAAGATTATCAGGGAGGAAGAATGTAGGAAAGAGATAGGGAGTTTGGGATCAAGATATATGCAGTGCTATATTTAAATTGGACAACAAATAAGATCCTTCTGTAGATCACACGGAACTCTGCTCACTGTTACGTAGAAGCCTGGATGGAAGGGGAGTTGAGATGAGAATTGATGCATGTGTACATTTGGCTGAATCGCTTTGCAGTCCACTTGAAACCATCACATTATTAATTAGCTATATCCCAAAATAAAGTAAAAGCTTTTTTTGTTTGTTTTTTAAGAATCTTGGACACTATAATCTTTTTTGGAAAATACTCCTCGAGTTGATTTAAAAGTCCTGAAAGTTCAGTTAAACATAGATTCAGAATAATGTTTACATTATATAACAGTCAGCATAAAAGCAAATTTCATATATGTAAGCTGGGCATTTGTCTAGAAGTGCAATTTAGGGAAAAGTTTCATGGTTTAGAAATATTTCATACTTAGATCATAATTACTCACATCAGACCAATAAGGCCTATTGACAGTTCAAACCAGATTAAATTCTGAAAAAAACATAAGATCTTTTCTAACTCGTAAAATAGATTATACTTTGCAAACATGTTGTTATGCAAAATATCACACCATATGATCATTAATGAAAGAAGGATTTCATGGGGTTCTGTGTTTAATAAGTACTTGCCACTTACCACCAATAATTTGAATAGTGTTATATGTGCATTGAAGTTGCATGATTAACTTACTATACTTATTTGACAATGCAATTTTTCCACTTTAGAGACAACAGTATCCTTTGGAATTAACATTTTGTTGAATACTTTTTACAGAGTCTCAAAATGCTCATTTTAGGCAAAAACATTGTGTGTTTTTCTGACAATGGGTGTTTAAACTCTACTTAAATTCCAGGGATGGAGAAACTATTACCTCTATAGATTCATGATTTTGTCATTATGCAACTATAACATTAAGTTTATGCTGATATTTAATTGTAATTTGCTTCATGTAATTTCTAATGATNTTTTCTGACAATGGGTATTTAAACTCTACTTAAATTCCAGGGATGGAGAAACTATTACCTCTATAGATTCATGATTTTGTCATTATGCAACTATAACATTAAGTTTATGCTGATATTTAATTGTAATTTGCTTCATGTAATTTCTAATGATTTGTGCTGGTTATGACCTTAGATTTTAATCTCTTGATCTCATGATAGTCATTCTAATATTTGAAGGTGTCATCAAGCTTTACTTTATAGTTTTTATTTAAACTAAATCCTAATTCATTTTTAACTCTTGCAATTAAAATTCAAGTCATTTCATAATCACATTACTCCATTAAATGTAATCTAGTTAGTCCCCCAAACAGTTGAGTTAGCAGTGAGGAATTGTGCTTTCTGATCTTTTCCTTTCTCAAAGACAAGGTTTTAATCCCCATGTTCTTTGTATGTGTCCTGTCCTCCGGAAGGTTTAAGCTATAAACTAATTTATTTATTATATGAGGTAATAACAAATGGAAGACTCTTGAGAGTCCCTTGGATTGTAAAGAGATCCAATCAGTGCATTCTAAAGGAAATCATCCTAAATATTCATTGGACGGACTGATGTTGAAGCTGAAACTCCAACACTTTGGCCACCTGATGAGAAAAACTGACTCATTTGAAAAGACCCTGATGCTCGGAACAATTGAAGGCAGGAGGAGAAGGGGATGGCAGAGGATAAGATTGTTAGATGGCATTACCGATTCAATGGACATGAGTTTGGGTAAACTCCGGGAGTTGGCAATGGACAGGGAGGCCTGATGTGCTGCAGTTCATTGGGTCACAAAGAGTCAGACAGGACTGAGCAACTGAACCGAACTGAATAAAAAATACAAAGTATGGTGAACCTCATGGTTATTTGCTTTTTAGGTAGAATTTTGAACAAAATCCATTAACATAACAAATCCTAATGATGGGGTGAAGTCATGTGATGGGATTACATTTTAGAAGACTACATTAAATTGCAACATTGAGAGCAGTTTCTAACTATCCAAAAGGAGTCATACTCTTTTAAAAATTTACCTGTGGTGGATTCATGTCGATGTATGGCAAAACAAATACAGTATCATAAAGTAGAATAAAGTAAAATTTTTTTAAAAATCATACTTAAAAAATAAAATAAAAGATTTACTGAGATAGACTTTGATGTATGGCAAAACCAATACAATACTGTAAAGTAATTAACCTCCAATTAAAATAAATAAATTTATATTAAAAATTTTTTCTCTACTTTTTCATAGAATTTTACTCTAAATTCAAAAGCTCTTGGTTATTTCAACTGGAAACTATTAGATGAGTATGAGAGTTTTGTGATTATCTACTCTACTGGATAGACTTCCCTGGTGACTCAGCGGTAAAGAATCTGCCTGCCAGAGTAGGAGACATGGGTTAAATCCATGAGTGGAGGGGATTTCCTGGAGAGGGAAATGGCAACCCACTCCAGTATTCTTGCCTGGGGAATTCCAGGGATAAGGCAGCCTGGTGGGCTACAATTCCTGGGGACACAAAGAGTCAGATATGACAGAGTTAGATATGACAGAGTGACTAAAAAAAAACAACAACACTACCTTATTGATGCACCTTACTTAATTTTGTCATCCTGAGTTTTAGTCTGTTTTTGTTGTCATAGCCTCACAAAACCACTATCAGTTGATTTTTGTGGGGATGAGTTGTTGTTTTAAACAGTAAGAAACTTATTCTGAGTTAGCATTTTGTCTATAGTGGTCATATACTTAGGTATGGGAAGACAAGTTTTAATTCTTTTATATTTTAAAAGATACATTACTAGAAATGCATACACCCTGTGGAGTTCAAAATTTGCTTATATTTTAAATCATCCAAGTTGCCTTTGAAATATATTTATCTCTTTTTGAAAGTTAATTTCTAGACAATCACAAACTTATTTGAAACATAATTAATAGGCAGATGTCTGCCTTAGTAAGCCATTCAAATTCAATAGAATCTAATGGGTCTCTGTTTGGCATCATCAATACAATATGTCTTTTCAGGCAGAAATCTATATCATACACAGTCATTTAAAAAATTAACACAAATTGTGTTTTACGAAAAAGGGTTAATCATTGTCTCTTCTTTCATAACAGAATTGAAAACAGCCGTTCAGGCAACTGTGAGATATGCTGTTTGGTGCCTGGGTTGCTGTGATTAAACCAATGGCCTTTAGTTTGCAATGCCATCAGCCTGGTACATGTCACTAATAATGAATTCATTTTTTAGAGCAGAACCATACACCCATCTTCCACTGCAATTACTGCAGAGGAGGAGAGATTCAGAAGTAAAAATGAAACATTTCAAGGATGAATAGACCCTGAAAATTGGTAAAGTGGCAGGGAAGTCCAAGTTTGAAGAATGAAGAAATGGATGTACATAGAAGTAGCAGTTTGGAAAATATGAAAAGGATAATATTTTACAGAAACATCTGTTTGTTGTTGCTGAAAAGTTTTAGATAGACTCATTTGGGCTCTGCATTTAGCACTTCCCTGAAGTAGTTCACACCTTTGCTATTGCTCCTGTTCAGCTACAGATCCTTTTAAGCAAGGCTGATTTTAAAAAGAAGACGGTGCATTGATTTACAACTTGCAGAGTATTTTAAAAGTGGCAAAATCTAGGCTTTTGTGAAACTTTGGAATCTGAAGAAAATAGAAATACTTAAGTAAAGTTCTTTTAAATGGTATAATGCACAATAAAGTATATCCTCATTAAGATCATTAGAAAAATCAGTTATAAAAAATCAACTTCTAAACTTGCAGTCTCTCACTAGTGAATCAGATACAATCTCAGACATCATTTAGCAAAATTATTTTACATGTTTCTCTTTCACCTGCTTGCCTTTGGTCTCACTTTCACTTCCCATTCTCTATCTCTTCTCTCTTCAACTCTCATTTCTCCCATTGATTTCTTATTTCACTCTTTGATTTTCTTATTTTCCTTTACTCTCTTTCTTCCTATTTTCCTCTCTTCTTTTTTCCTGATTCTTATCTTTTTAAAATTTCAAATATTTTAATTATGTCCTTAATGAAAGAATAAACTTGATATTTAGACCCTATTCACATTATCTGTTATCTCCCTAATTGGAGAAGTTAAAATTTTGGAGTTCTTAATTTTTGAACTNTTCAAAAGCTCTTGGTTATTTCAACTGGAAACTATTAGATGAGTATGAGAGTTTTGTGATTATCTACTCTACTGGATAGACTTCCCTGGTGACTCAGCGGTAAAGAATCTGCCTGCCAGAGTAGGAGACATGGGTTAAATCCATGAGTGGAGGGGATTTCCTGGAGAGGGAAATGGCAACCCACTCCAGTATTCTTGCCTGGGGAATTCCAGGGATAAGGCAGCCTGGTGGGCTACAATTCCTGGGGACACAAAGAGTCAGATATGACAGAGTTAGATATGACAGAGTGACTAAAAAAAAACAACAACACTACCTTATTGATGCACCTTACTTAATTTTGTCATCCTGAGTTTTAGTCTGTTTTTGTTGTCATAGCCTCACAAAACCACTATCAGTTGATTTTTGTGGGGATGAGTTGTTGTTTTAAACAGTAAGAAACTTATTCTGAGTTAGCATTTTGTCTATAGTGGTCATATACTTAGGTATGGGAAGACAAGTTTTAATTCTTTTATATTTTAAAAGATACATTACTAGAAATGCATACACCCTGTGGAGTTCAAAATTTGCTTATATTTTAAATCATCCAAGTTGCCTTTGAAATAT
Organism: Neotragus pygmaeus; assembly: GCA_006410875.1. Taxonomy (NCBI): domain Eukaryota; kingdom Metazoa; phylum Chordata; class Mammalia; order Artiodactyla; family Bovidae; genus Neotragus; species Neotragus pygmaeus. The sequence continues at coordinate 64,933 of SJYV01038623.1, read as the reverse complement.
ATTTATCTCTTTTTGAAAGTTAATTTCTAGACAATCACAAACTTATTTGAAACATAATTAATAGGCAGATGTCTGCCTTAGTAAGCCATTCAAATTCAATAGAATCTAATGGGTCTCTGTTTGGCATCATCAATACAATATGTCTTTTCAGGCAGAAATCTATATCATACACAGTCATTTAAAAAATTAACACAAATTGTGTTTTACGAAAAAGGGTTAATCATTGTCTCTTCTTTCATAACAGAATTGAAAACAGCCGTTCAGGCAACTGTGAGATATGCTGTTTGGTGCCTGGGTTGCTGTGATTAAACCAATGGCCTTTAGTTTGCAATGCCATCAGCCTGGTACATGTCACTAATAATGAATTCATTTTTTAGAGCAGAACCATACACCCATCTTCCACTGCAATTACTGCAGAGGAGGAGAGATTCAGAAGTAAAAATGAAACATTTCAAGGATGAATAGACCCTGAAAATTGGTAAAGTGGCAGGGAAGTCCAAGTTTGAAGAATGAAGAAATGGATGTACATAGAAGTAGCAGTTTGGAAAATATGAAAAGGATAATATTTTACAGAAACATCTGTTTGTTGTTGCTGAAAAGTTTTAGATAGACTCATTTGGGCTCTGCATTTAGCACTTCCCTGAAGTAGTTCACACCTTTGCTATTGCTCCTGTTCAGCTACAGATCCTTTTAAGCAAGGCTGATTTTAAAAAGAAGACGGTGCATTGATTTACAACTTGCAGAGTATTTTAAAAGTGGCAAAATCTAGGCTTTTGTGAAACTTTGGAATCTGAAGAAAATAGAAATACTTAAGTAAAGTTCTTTTAAATGGTATAATGCACAATAAAGTATATCCTCATTAAGATCATTAGAAAAATCAGTTATAAAAAATCAACTTCTAAACTTGCAGTCTCTCACTAGTGAATCAGATACAATCTCAGACATCATTTAGCAAAATTATTTTACATGTTTCTCTTTCACCTGCTTGCCTTTGGTCTCACTTTCACTTCCCATTCTCTATCTCTTCTCTCTTCAACTCTCATTTCTCCCATTGATTTCTTATTTCACTCTTTGATTTTCTTATTTTCCTTTACTCTCTTTCTTCCTATTTTCCTCTCTTCTTTTTTCCTGATTCTTATCTTTTTAAAATTTCAAATATTTTAATTATGTCCTTAATGAAAGAATAAACTTGATATTTAGACCCTATTCACATTATCTGTTATCTCCCTAATTGGAGAAGTTAAAATTTTGGAGTTCTTAATTTTTGAACTATTGTAATGTTTTAGATACAATTAAGACAAGCAATGGAGATACCTGAGCATTGTATATGTATCTTCACCTATGTATTTTTTGTAAATGCCAAACAAACAGGCCAAATTGATGCAAATTTGTGGAATCTGTTTCATTGTTTCACTGAATAAAGCTCATCTAGCTAAAATCATAAAGTTTGCTTCTTTTATTTTAAATGATAAATTTTGAAGCTGTAAAAGAAAACTCTTCTAATACTTGACTCTCTTGTCAAAATAACATAAAAATTGAATATCCAAATAAAGAAGAACATAAACACTATTTGGGTACTTTGTCAACTAAAATTATAATGTGTAGTGGAGAAGAAAGTTTGTGTTTGTTTTATGCATTTGGGACTGATATTAGCCTTTGAAGAATAATGGCCCAAGAAAATAACTCAGAGAAATACAGATTTATTATTTTTCTTAATATTTTATACATGCAAATTAAGGTAATAAAGGTATTAGCATAAGAAAATATTAGTAAGGATACTAAAAACATTATCTAATTATAATATATAAACTCACAGATGGTGGTAGAAAGAACACAGAGATGAACACAAATATGGTTGATTATGCTGATATATGACTTCCACTAGTGACCAATCAAAATCCTTATCCCCTGAGCCACTGTCCAGGCTGAAATAAACAGAGAGCCCAAGGGTCATGTGTGTCAAATGTTGAACAACTGGTCTTAGAAAATGTAATTAGGAAATATAAACTCTCTTTCCTAGATACCAGATAGTATATCATGTTTATGGAAGTATTCTTCAAAGTATGTGAAGTTATTAAGCTTAAATTTAATATAAATAAACATAAAATATATGAATAGAGATAGAAATAGATAAATGTAGATAGATAATGATAAAATGACTTTTTCCTTTGTCAAATTATTAGGACTTCTACCACATTCAGTTCTTACATTTTTCAGTCTCAAATTGTGTCCCAGTACTTAATAGATTTACAAATATATTACATCTCTTACTTGGAGTGAAACTTTTTAAGTAATAAGCAAGTTCTACTAAACTGATAATGTTGTTGTTGTTGTTGTTGTGAAACAAAAATGCATAAGATATGACCATTCTTGCAGATGCTGAAATGGAAAGAAGAAAGCTACAACTTGCTAAGTACAAAATAGTTTTATTGAAACTCTGTGAACAGAGAAGCAGAGGTAAGCTAATTTATTCCAAAGAAGTCAAAGAGATCATGCTTTTTCCTGACCTCACTTCTTAAAATTACATTTGGCTATGAACATGATTTGTACTTAGTTTACAAAAGATTGGTTCTATACTAGTTTTCTTGTTTTCTTTTTGACTAAGCTGCCAATACCTTTATTTTCTTATTCATTCCTTTACATGTTTCTTATTCCTACTTGACTGTTGTTTTTATTTATTTTTTCATCCTTTCCTTTGTATTTTTCATGCATCTTTCCTGTAATTGCTAATCAATACAAATAGGCATATATGCATATATAACCATACTTCTGTTTGTATCTGCATCCAATTTTCTCATTAATCTAATTCAAACCTATTGAATCCTGACAAATCCAGGCAGAGTAACTGGATATTTGCTTATTATATCAGTAATCCACATTTCTTCCTTCGTGTATGAAGAAAAAAGAAATTCAGTATCCTTCCTGTGTGAGAAAACTTCTAAAAGAGGAGCATTAAAGTATTACAAAAATATTCAATATCCTGCCAACAAGGACACTGAAGGAAACCTACCTACTAGAGGAGGAGGAAGGGGCACTTTGTTTCATGCAAAGCTCCAGCAGTGGTCCTTTCACACTGACTGTGGCAGTTGGCTCTTCCTGTAACAGTTGGCTCCAGTTTGTTTCCTGTATTCCTAGAAGATACCTTGCAACTTTCTTCAGAGAACCAGGTTGCAGCCTGCTAAGCTCCTTTCTCAGAAATCCAGTGCCCCTCCTCCCTGTTTCTGAAGTTTAATAATTTCTACTTCTTTCCACTTTAGCGGTGATAGCTACAGCAGTTACTAGTTTTTGTTCCCTTTTGTCTTTTAATTTCCCTAATATTTGGTTAACATTTCCTTATATTAAATTCTCTTTGTTAAGATAATGATGTTGTCTCTAATCTCTTGAATGGACCTTGCTTGATACACCATTTCTAATTTTGGCAATTAGCTCCTAGCTACTAGCAGTTAAGTAGAAGATAGAAATCTAAAGTTAATTTTTCTCCTTAATTCCCTGCATGTAGAGTTTTCCCTTAAAAAACACTGGATTGTGAGACTGATTTATTGTATTATCCTTTGGTGTAAAATCTGTATCTTACAGGTACCCTACTGAGTTTCATTTCAACATATATCACTGTTGTTTAAAAAAAAAAATAATAATTTTCATTGTGACCTGTTCCAAGTAATTGTATCTGAAAAAAAGATAAAGTGTATAAAGCTATTACATAAAGATATATTTAGGTAGGCAAAAATAATATAAACCTAAAGAATAAGAAGATTAAGCCAGATAGTGTTTAAATCATTCATTCATTCAAAAGTAAACATTGATTATGTGACAAATATAGTACTTCAAAGCATGAAAAAACTGGTTCTTATCCTAAAATCTTATTTTCAATGATGTTTATACTCTATGTAGAGGAGAGCTTGACACCAGATTATATGATATTGAAAATATACCAAACACAATCTAAACCCTTTTAAAAATTTCAGTGCAAGAGATATGCATGATATACAGGGGGAAGAAATGAAAAGAACTGGAAGAGTAGTATAAAATGTCAGTGATGGCATCAAGGAGGACACTGGCTAATCAACAAACAACTTGATGCTTTAAAGATTATGGTAATTGCTTGAGAATATAGAATAAACCTCAGAAATAGACCTCCTTTGTAAAATCTGTTACCTAAAAAGGTAATTTATGTAGATGTTTATTACTTCAAGATTATCTAATGTTTCATAATGAATAAAACCTAGGAGTTTAAAATAACAGCAATCAATTATGTTGTTCTTGATTCTAGAGTTTAAAACAGTCTTCTCTGCTTTAATCAATTCAAAATGCAGCATGTCCATCTGGGCTAGAGGACAACTTCTGAAAAGTTCACTTAGCAAGTAAATTGGTACAGGCAATCAACTGGAAGCATAGCTGCAGATATTGATAGGAACTTGGTTCTCATTTACATGAGCCCCTTTGTATGGGGAAGCTTAAGCTTATTCACAAGATGGTGGCTAAGTTTCAGGAATAAGTATTCTAAAAGTATAAAAGTATTTTTTATATACTAAAAGAATATTTTTATTCTAAAAGAATAAAAGTATTCTATGAAGTTGACAATCTGGTAAGGCTCTGGCCCAGAAATACTTCTTCTGTATCTGTTTTGGTTGATTAACCACAAACCACAGAGTCCTCATAGATTCAAAGGGAAAGGCTACACACCCCACATTTTGGTGGAGGATTGTCCAGAAATGTGAATCCAGTTCTAAATGTACTATATATTTATTCTGTAATATTTGTACATATCTCTTACTTACGCTGGTACATATTCAGGTAATCAGTTTAAAGATGTCAACATCAAAACATCAGGAATAGAGCACAATTTAAATTATGTCCAGAGGTGGCATAATTTAAGGTAAACTAGATATATCTATGAGTGGTACTTACAAAAATAGGCATGGTTATCGGGAAGGAAGAAATTTTTTTTTACCCTCCTTAGTTCTTCTGACTGGTTTAAGAATTAAATTGACATGAGACAGATTAACAGCAGAAAAATCAAACAAATTTGATAACACTTTTAATATATGAGACAGACCAAGGAAAACTGAGTAACTCACTCAAATAGCCAAAGTCCTCATCATAAATTTCATCTTCAGCTAAAGACTAAAAAGGATGTGAAGATGTTGGGTATAGTGGTTTGGACCTTGAAAGAGAAAGGCAATTCACATCAAGGTGGAAAAGCAAGTGTTTAGTAAAAAAATGTTGGTGGGACATGTAGAGACAATGGGACCCAAAGAGGAATTTAACAAGAAGACTTTGCTAGCTTTCTTCCTGTCTACACACCTAGTTCATACTGTAGCTATATATGGGGACAGCAGTTTCCTTCCTGGAATAGGTCCTCTATGTACATTCTTTTAGGCAGTTAAGCGGAAGGTCAAATGTTCTTCCTGAGTCATTCAAACCTTAAAAATGATGAACCTGAACTAATCCTCATGCCAAGAAACCACATTTCAGGTGATGATTTTTGCTTTCCTACAGGCATTTACTGCTACATCTTAACCCAGTAACTCTGAATACATCTACTTACAGACGAGTAAGAAAACTTGATGAAGAAAAAGGAGTTGAATTTTTCTATCCCATTACCCTTGCTTTAGTATTTTAAAAAGCCATAATGCATGTTTGGCATATGGTTTATCATCACTGATCTTTTCTTATCCATTCTATCTATCTTTCCATAATGTAAGCTCCAGGGTGGAAAGAGTCATCTGAAAATGCATTTTTCAACTAACAATAACTGTGAGCTGCCAAGGAAATGTTAATAATGANTTCTAAAACTAGCTTGAACATCAGGAAGTTCATGGTTCACGTATTGCTGAAGCCTGGCTTAGAGATTTTTGAGCATTACTTTACTAGCATGTGAGATGATTGCAATTGTGCAGTAGTTTGAGCATTTTTTGGCATTGTCTTTCTTTGGAATTGGAATGAAAACTGATCTTTTCCAGTCCTGTGGTCACTGCTGAGTTTTCCAAATTTGCTGGCATATTAAGTGCAGCACTTTCACAGCATCATCTTTCAGGATTTGAAATAGCTCAACTGGAATTCCATCACCTCCACTAGCTTTCTTCTTAGTGATGCTTTCTAAGGCCCACTTGACTTCACATTCCAAGATGTCTGGCTCTAGATTAGTGATCACATCATCATGATTATCTGGGTCATGAAAATCTTTTTTGTACAGTTCCTCCGTGTATTCTTGCCACCTCTTCTTAATATCTCCTGCTTCTGTTAAGTCCATACCATTTTCATCCTTTATCAAGCGTGAATTTCTGTGCATCTGCAATGATTTCAAAATTAAAAATTTTAGAAATGGTATATATGATATATTTTTTCAAGTCTGTTCCATATGAAGTAGTCATACTCAGTTTCTTCCTGTACATACTTTTTTGTAAGTCCTTTTTTGTTTTTGTTTTCCCCTTCCTTGAATATTTGCTCCCTATCCCTTTTAATTTTCTGATGGTTACTTTAAGGCAATCTAAAACAAAAGGCTCAGATCTTTAACATCACAGAAGAGATTAAAGCCTAGTGTTACAGATTAGAGCTCTAATGCTAGTGATGCTGTCATTTATTTAAATGAGATGTTTTATAAGACCTTTGTCACTCAAGGCCACTTCAGTCATCAGTATTGATAACACAATTGGAATTACTCTAATACAAAACTAAATTGTGGTACTGGCATAATGGTCAAGTAGTGAGAAAAAAACTATCAGATTTTCAAAAGCTAGAGATCTTTGTCAGGTAATGACAAAAATTTGGTAACTCATCACTATAAATACCTGGGAATGAAGATCACATGCTTTGTGAGTTTGAAGTTCCATTTAATGGCGTTGAAGAGCCAAAGTTTCTGGAGGTTCTGCTCTTGGTTGAATGGTAGTCTCTGCCTTAGGTATCAACTAGCATTGTTTTTCAATTGACTTTGGTATTTTAAAGACATCATATATGGTTTGTACTATAGTAAAAATTGTTTCTAAATGTTAATCAGTCTTTTTACAGGAGACTACAGATTTTGTCAAGCTGTATTAAATGTGCTTTAATGCAATAATCATTTATATGATGATGTGGACATATTAAAATTAAATTTATGTCAATTATTATTTTTGCTACAAAAATAGAATAGCCTTTTTAAGGATAACATACTTATTTAAGTATGAAGTGAAAGTGAAGGTGTTAGTGCTCAGTCCTGTCCAACTCTTTGTGATCCCATGAACTCTAACCACCAGGCTCCTCTGTCCATGGAATTCTCCAGGCAAGAATACTAGAGTGGGTTGCTATTTTCTTCTCTAGGGGATCTTCCTAAGCCAGGAATCGAACCCAGGTCTCCTGACTTTCTGGCAGATTCTTCACCGTTTGAGTCATCAAGGAAGACCATTATTTAAGTATGAAGTGAAGTGAAGTGAAGTGTAGTTGCTCAGTCATGTCTGACTCTTTGCGACCCTGTGGACTGTAGCCCGCCAGGCTCATCTGTCCATGGGATTCTCCAGGCAAGAATACTGGAGTGGGTTTCCATTTCCTTCTCCAGGTATTTAAGTATAACATATTTAAATATAAATAAAAGTATAATATATTTTTTATAACATATTTATTCTTCTAACATAATAACTTTTACATAGGTGCTCTAAGGGACATTTTATCAAAATTTTGAAATTCAGACAGAATTTGCATTTGCAGATACAGAAATAAAAGAATTTCAGGTGGAGACCATGTGGTGAAAGAGCAGCCTGAGGACCCAGCCCTGTGAGCCCAGAGAGAATTGCCCACGTAGGCAAGAGGGGATCAGGGAGGAGGCAAGATCAGGAGGCATGCTAAGCCCCTGCTGTGAGCCCAACTTAGGGATCTCCCTCCAAGGGAATCTGGACTGGTTTGGCTTATGTAAAAATACGTCCTTTGTGAGGGTTCCAGTCCCTCAGCGGGGTCTTGTCCTACGTCACATAAGTGCTTGCTGAGAGTACAGGTGCCTGCTCTCCACTCTGTCCTAAGCCCAAGGATGGAGAGACTGATACTTCTGTGTGAGGAAGCTCCCAGTGAAGCCCCTGTGGGATCCTTTCTAGGATGTCTCAGTCATGGGCACTTTGTGATGTTAACCGAAATTTCAGAAACCAAGACCTGATTGAAATAGAGGCGTGCATTTGCAGGTTGTTAGGACTGAAATTCCAGTGCCCATGTGCAAGAAGCAGTTGGATTGTATTCCCTCGAGTACAAGCTGAAGGCATATCAAGGCAAAGAACCTGCAAGGTTACATACATTGGTTGTGAGAATTAGGATTCGAGCTGGCAAGAAGTAAAAGAGCTTGTTAAGCAGAGAAGAATTGTTTGGGGCTCCAAATGATTACCTAACTGCAGGGCGGGTGGGGGAGGGGACTTCAAGGGGACTACAAGTTTGACTCTAGAGCTGCTAGAAGATATACAATTTTGAAAATAGCTGGTGATGTCTTTGAATTTGATTCAGTTGAGAAAATTCTAGTTCTCAGTGGTTCAGAGATGTGTCTGAAAACACATCAGGTATTTCCATAAGGCTCCACTTTGATTTTAAATCTGTCATCAGTGTGTAGGTGGGGAGTGGAGAGATTAGAGTTTTGGGGCCCTGTGTGAACTTAATTTTCCTCAGCTATACCACTGCCTGCATACAGACACTCAGAGTATAAGCAGATTGCCCAGTCACTCAGTTCCTAAGCAAGACCCAGAAACTTGGCTAGGTTTTTAGTCATTCAGCAGCTCAACTGGGGACAGAGGCAATATTTGAAGAAGACGTCATGGTATGATAACCTGAAAGTGACAGTCAAATGTGGGATGCAGATTTCCCAAACCTGTGTACATTTAACAACAATCAGAGTGGAAAAATTTCATGATTCTGTCCTTACAGATTTAACACATTTCTTTTTCAGGGAGGTGACCCTTCATGAAGTCAAGGAAGCTGGGAGCAGGAGGAAGTGACAAGTGAGCTCTGAACAGGGCAGCACAGGAGTGAAGTCTCTGCTTGTACAACGGTGCTGGAGCCAGAGTGATCTGAAACTCCAGGAAGAAGGCAAGAAGGGGAGTGCTGCAGAGAGCTTAATGTTGGGAGAAGCTGTAGCTGAGTGAAGGATACATCTTCACGACAGGAAGAGCATTCCTACAGGAGAACCCTACAAGAGAGAATGTTATTAGATCCCAGTATGGGTGGGAGGAGACTGGAGGAGCCTGGCTCATCATGTGGGCTGGGTGTTCAGAGGCTGACCCAGAGAAGGATTTAAGGGCTTTGTCCAGGATGTTAGTAGTGACAATGAAAGTCATATTTTTTAACCACAGCATCTTGAGCATGGAAAGTCTGGACTATTGCTAGTTGCTCACCATGAAAAAAAAAAAAAAAAGAATTTCGAGTGGAGAATTTCATATAAGAAAAGATATATGGCAAAATTAGGGGTACATTATAGAGGAGCATAAATGCTTGTCTAAATTATATTAACTTTATATAGTTCAAAATTCAACACATTTAAGTGCATACCAAGAATTCAACAGGAACTAAGTTGAAAAATCTGTCAAACAAGGAGACATGATGAGTATGCTGGAAAACTGGAACATGATTATTATTTGTCAAACAGTAATTTAATATTTTTCTCTTTTCAGAGACTCCTTCCACTTACCTTTTTGATATGACATGTGCTGTCTTTCATGATGTCCTTTCTTTTCCAATTTTCTTTCTGATCTCTGTTTCAATACTCAATAATCTTCAAACACAGGAGATTAATTACTTGTGTATAGGAAAGAATGTTTTTTCATTTAACAAACAGATAAACATCTCTTCTTCATTAAAAAAAACTTTATGAATTTACATACTGATGCTTCTTTATTGGTGTAGTTATAAAGAGAAAATATTCAGAATCTTTATATCTCCAAGTGGCAGAAGTCTAGGTGATTTTTTTTGTCCCCCTTAGAAAGCATTTTCCTGAACTTTTGAAGGATGCCTGCCCTCTTCACTAATAAGTGCAGATGCCAAGGGAAAGGAAGATTGGGAATTGAAGGAGGGCTGCAGTCTTCCTCAAGCAGTTGAACAGGTAACACATTGCTGAACTGAGTCTTTCACTTTTTCTCAACATAATATGACAGAGATGCACAGCATGGGGGAGCTGGAAAACAGTAAAACTTGAGCAACAAGGCAGCAGCTTCCCTTCTCTGCAGTGGTAGACTAAAAATTGGAAGAAAATCCAGTACGGTAATTTCTTAAGGAATGCAAGGTGCCACACAGAACTAAGCCCTAATCTATAATCGCTTCCTCAAGGGAAAGATGAAGCTTATACGTTTTTAATGCATAGACTAGTTTAACATGAAGTTGAAAGTAATTGTGGTTGCGCTAAATACATTTTTTTCATTGCTCAAAGGAGGAGAGAATAAAAAGCAGAGATGTGTCTTCAAAGTAACTATTAAAGATTCTATACCATTAAAATGACTTTGGATATTTAGAAGAACATAACTTATCTTTCATTTCATTGGTTAATATGTGTGTTTAATTGTCCAGAGTTATTAATTTCATCTTAATGAATTTATATTATTGTATATCAAATTGAAAACTATCATCACTTTGAAGAAAACTTTCAAAATGGCTACTTTTTAAAGGGCAAGAAAATAACTCCCAAAAGCATGTGTAAATCAGTGCACAGTCAAAACAGGTCTGTAAGCAACAAAGTAAATCAGGTGGGGAGTACTTATAATTATTTCCGGGAAAATATTTCCCAAATGTTATCTGGAGAATATAAAGGAGATTTTAGTTTGTGTTTAAGTTAAAACCTTACTTCAAAAACTTTCTTCTGCTGATGACTATATTAAAGGCACAGGTAGTTTTCCTCATTTGAGGACCCATGATGACAGATTAACTAGCACTGAAAATGATCCTCATTCTCCTTTGTAATAATGTAAGCTGACTTATGAAATCAATGTGTTTTAGGAAATATTAAATCTTTTCTTTTCAAGTCATGAAAATAGAAAAAAGAATAGTTGGAGAAAGTAGACAGGAGACAAAATATTTTCTACCTTGCTTTCCTCATTCTTTTCCTTATCAAATGGGACCAGCCTAAGCATTTCTTATGTCCTTCTACCAAATCTTGGATTGTCTGATATTAACATTCAGCTTGACCACCTGTGTGTAAATCTTAGGCTAGATAATCCCTGGCTAAACAAATTCTTTGCTTTCTATTGGTTACTCTAAATTGATACCACTAAGTTCAAATATTATCTTTTACAGTCACTAATACTATATCAGAATGGTGTGAAAAAATTTGATTCCTCCATTTCTGACTGCTCAGCCACTGACATTCTATGGAGAAGGTGACACATAGATGTCTAAGCAAAGCATAAAAATGGAGACAGGTTATCTAAGCAGTCACAGTGATCACAACAAATAAAACATACTGCAAAAATAGATAAAGTGTTTATTTTAATAAGAGCTCAGATCCTAATTCCCCAGTGACCTTCTCACTCGAAAAGGATTACTTTGGGAGCGAACACTCTGAGACAAAACACATTCTTACTTGTTCAAAAAAAAAAAATTCACACTCCATTAAATAATGAATTAGATTATAACCTACCTAGAGGCTTAATAGTAAGTTACAGTATAAATCATATTTGTTTAAATTTAAACACTAACTATATTTTTCTATTCTTGTTGAACTGCTTATTTAAAACCATAAGAAGTAAAACACTTCAAATGGCTTCCGAACATTTTTTGAAATTCTTTCCACAAATAAAATAGCATGAAATGCAACACAGGCAGTTCCTAAAACATCATCAGTAATATCAAAATATACAAAATTCCACAGTGTGTCATTGTATTTTTCAATAATGATGCTGTTCATTTAAGGACTGATATATTAAGGTCTTGATATAAAGCATTTCAATTTTTGGTCTGTTTTTATTAGCAAAGTTGAAATAATATATAAGTTTCAAGCAATTATAAAGGTGATGGCACCTTACAATTGCTGGCAGCAATTGTAAAGAAAGCAAAGCAGAAACAAGCTCGTGAGCTATTTGCTAATAAGAATAATTGGCTTGATAAGTCATGGTGAAAGAATTTATGAATAAATGCAATTTATTAGGTATAAATTATAATGTATAATTCTTAATGGTTTACTAGAATTATCACAGGGCTTTCCTGGTGGCTCAGTGGTACAGAATCTGCCAACGTAGGAGACACAAGTTCAATCCCTGGGTTAGGAAATCCCCTGGAGAAGGAAATGGCAACCCACTTCAGCATTTTTGCCTGAGAAAATCTATGGACAGTGGGGCCTGGTGGGCTATAGTCCACAGGATCGCAAAGGAGTTGGACATGACTCATCAACTAAACAACAACATGATCAGAGAGCTTATGATATAGTGTTATCTATGCATTTCTCGTGTATATGTCCCTAGGAAGGAAGACATAATTTTATAAATCCTTGAGTCTTCAAAAACAAGGTGGTTTAACTTAATGAAGAGAGTCCATTTTTGTATAAAAGGTGCTAGGGGAGAAACACACACACACACCAGTTTCTTTCTTTATTATTTCACAAAAAATTAATTGAGTAGTGATAGATCTTCAAATAATTTGATATTTTGGACTAATATTTTTACCTAATCAACACACAGTTATAAATTTGGACATTGGCCACCCACATTTTATGGCAGGAGTTGAGAGAAAGTATGAGATAGAGAAGTCATTATGAATGATGAACATAGAAAATAAAGTTGGATTTCACTTTTAGGAGTTGAATGAAAGGAGATGATATTAGCATATGAACTTGATGTGCTTTTCTTTGCTCTATAAAATCTTTTTCCACTTACAAAAAAGTTTGGGATCTTTTGGAGCATGAATATTTTAAGAGTCCTAACTGAACTTTTGTTATCATCTTAACCAATTTGTTCAGTCTTCCATTTTTCTTTTGCCAAAACTAAAGAAAGTATAATATCATGGTTAATGGTTAGCATCACAAACTTCAAATATCATTAATAATAACATTTAGTTTGACTCTGTATAGCTCATACATTAATATTAAAGCCTGTTAGACCATTTATATATCGAACTAGTACAGCTTTTACCCAGAGGTAGTTGAAATGATTCAGAGGATTTATATCAAGAAAATTATCTGGAGGTTATAACTAATAGAGGGTTATAGGGAATGAAAATAGCTCAACTTGTAATCAGGTATAGGGCCTCTAGGAGTTTGACCAGACACGTTTTTGTATGGTATATGACTAACATGGACTGGATAATTTTCCAGGGTTTCCTGAATGGCTCTTTCCTGTAGGAATAAGTGTTAAATTGTACTTCTGCATCAAACACAGGGTTGTGATAATACAGACACATTTGATATCTTTGATACCTTTTTTCTATTACTTTTACATAATTTTCTAATAACTACTCCATTTTAAAAATACAAGCACTCAGATATCATTGAAAAGCATTAGCAGTTTGGATTTTCAGTAGAAATGTATCTTTAAGTAGATCTTAGAGAAGATATCAGGTTCAAAATCACTGTAATTTTAGTCTCTACATTGGTTGTCTCAGAAATACTAGGAAATGTAAACTCAGACATCTATTAAATAAAATATCATTGTGCTATAGTTTTGCCTTTTAAAGTCTTCATAATCATTGCAAAAGAAACTGGGTTAGGCATAATGAGAATTGAGAAAAACAAAATCTATCATTATTAAGTGCTTTCTTTGTCTTTTTTACTTAAAAGGAAAATGAATATTAGAATAGACTAGCAAAATATATATTGCTAAGATGATTTTCAACCCTCAGAAATCACAGCTACTATTTCAGGAAGCTGACAAAGGAAAAGGACAAAATAGCCATGAATACATGGTGATTTATAAGTTTTAAGTACCCATAAAAATAAAGGCTTCTCAAGGGGCTCAGGGGTAATGAATCCACCTGCTATGCAGGAGACCCAGGCTTATTCCCTGGGTCTGGAAGAGACCAAACCTGGGTTGGGAAGATCCCCAGAGGAGGAAATAGCAGCACACTCCAGTATTCTTGCCTTGAAAACCCCATGGTCAGAAGAGCCTGGCAGGCTACAGTACTTGGAATCACAAAAGAGGGGGACACAATTTAGGGCTAAACAACAACAACCCAAAGAAATAAGCCTTATTACAGAATTCTATATGATGTACTTAAAACATACATATTTGCTCACTCTAGGGCTGGAATCTTCATTATAACTGCAATGGAGAATTTTCCAAAACAAAATTTAAAAGCATATCTGAAAATTTTTGAAATATTTTGCTGTCAGAGCTCTTACCAAGAATGTCTAAGTGCTTTCTTAAACTAACTGTATGCATTGTCTATAAACTCATTTACAACTAGCTATAAAGCTTATTTACTGACTCATTTTATAAATATTCAATTTCTCTTCACTAAAACCTCTGTCTGAACCTCTACCCTGATGGTGAAGAAAGTAACAGACTCTGCTCTGGTATCAATTAAATTCTGAGAAACCAACAGTATTCTTGTGTATTTGGCTTTTTTTTTTTTTTAAGAGTTATATAAAATGATCTTTATTTTATGAGCTTTGTTTTTGCAACAACTATTTTCATTTAAATAAAAATTTACAGTATTGTCTTCTTCAAATGAATTCTATGGAAAAAAATTTCTTCCCACAATATTCTTAAATATTTACTTCTTGCCTTGTAAAATAACAAAACCGGGGCAATATGATGCCAGTCTCTCCATGTTCCCTACCTCTCCTTATGAGTGATTGCAAGATTTAGCAGCTAAGTTTATACTTAGGGACTTGTTTTAGAAATCCAAGCAGAAACTAGTTCCTGCATTGTGTAATTCCTTGATGTTTCTTGAGTAATATCTTTTAACTTTTAGTGGATACAGCTCTAAATGTAGAACTGCTCATGCTTATTAATATGGGAATACAAATTAAGATAGGATCCCTATACAATGCCTTTTTTCCCCCTCTTTAGCCTGTAAGACGTGTTTCAGTAGATACGATCTCTCAGGTTTGACATTATAGTGCATATGCAATCTTGATGTAAGTATTCCTATATCTCAGATGTTTTCCTTTGATAAAAAATGAAGTTTGAAGAAAAAAAAAAAAAGCTAAAGTACAAGACTTCCAAGTAGATTATAATCTAATAGAAAATTTTAAATCTAGTGTAATGTTCCTCACACCAAAGTCAGTGTTACCTAAGAGTTGGAAATACAGGCTTCCAACCATATTGGATGAAAATCTTTGGAAGTTGGGCTCAGGAATCTGCATTTTAAGACGTTCCTCTGAAGTTTATATGCACTTTCATGTTTGAGAAATATTGCCTTAATGTGCATGTAATGAATTCTAAATTAAATTATATTAATAAATTTCCCATTATGTTTGTATAATAAAATATTTTATTATCTTTAATTGATCTATTATGTATATCACAACATAGGATACATGGATATATATACATAATAGTTAATATGTATATATATATATGTATTTAATATGTATAGGATATATTGTATGCACACTATATATAACATGTATACTATGAGCATGCTCAGTAGCTTGTCATGCTTGAGTCTTTGTGACCCCATGGACTGTAACCCACCTGGTTCTTCTATCCATGGGATTTCCCAGACAAGAATACTGGAGTGGGTTGCCATTTCCTTCTCTAGGGATCTTCTCTACTCAGGGATCAAATCTACATCTCCATTGGTAGACAAATTATTTACCACTGAGACACCAGGAAAGTCCTATAATAACATATATACTACCAATGTTCAAAATACATAAGCTTTTATTAATAATAATCTAACTTGCTGAGGTTCTGAAGTGACTTAGCAACAGCAGCAGCAGAGGTTCTGAAAAAGAAAGTAACTGACTTAAAACTGTTAATCTAAACTGTACAACTCTAAGCTTTCCAGCTGCTCTTCAAGTGAATTAACAGTAATATCTCAGTTGAAATACCAATGGAAAAATACACATAAATCTTGTTCAAGTAAGTAGTCAATGGTTTTTTATATGTGTACACTATTGGATAACATGGAAGTAAAAAGCAAAATATATTTATGATAATAAATGCAATTTATGTTAGCTGAGTGTGATGTGAAGACATGTCACATTCCATATTCATTGCAATTTAAAAGTTAGATCATGATTAGTTAATGGATAATAAATATCTTAGTTAATAATGAAGTATTAATTTAATATTTTCTTTCAAATTCTTTTCTTTTATCTTTTGTTAGTAGAATGGAAGCTTTTTGAAGGAAAAAATTTCCCAGGTTATAAATTTTACAGAAACAGATATCAGATCATACTTGTTCTTAAGATTATTTCTAAAACTAAACACAGGGCCTAAAGCATAGAAAATTCTAAGCTCGTATTGACTATATGACTATAATCAAATTTGCTTCTGTGTGGAATTATGTTTAAAGAGTGCCTTGTGTATTTGAAGAGTGTCTTGCAAAATAACAGTTGTTGAATAAATATCTCTTGATTTAAATTGAGTTTAATGTGTACTATCATATTTGAGAGGAAATGAATCAATAATAAAATTCATCAGTAGATGGTTCAGTATGTATATAGCACTTATACACTAGAGATGGTTCATGCATGTAAGACATTGCATAATGCTATTTCATGAGATAAACATTATTACATTGACTAATTTTCTATTGAGATTGTTGCATAAGCATATATTTATGTGTGTGTATGTTCAGTTACTCGGTTGTGTCCTGCTCTTAATGAGCCCATGGACTGTAGCCTGTCAGGATCCTCTCGTCCATGTAATTTTTCAGGTAAGAATACTGGAGTGGGTCGCCTTTTTCCTCCTCTGGGACTCTTCCCAACCCAGAGATCAAACCTGTGTCTCTTGTGTTTCCTGCATTGGCAACCAGATTCTTTATTACTAGCATCACCTGGAAAGCCCTATGACTTCATGCCAATTTGTGTGCATATATGCACATCCAGATGGAATGCAATACACATATCCAGATGGAATGCATGAAGAGCCACTTTCATTTTAATTGTTTTTCCAAACCCCAAAAAGTTACATGAAATAGAGCAGACTCAGATAAGATTAAATTAAGAGTTGACTCATTGGAAAAGACTTTGATGCTGGGAGGGACTGGGGCAGGAGAAGAAGGGGATGACCAAGGATGAGAAAGCTGGATGGCATCACTGACTCGATGAACGCGAGTCTGAGTGAACTCCGGGAGTTGGTGATGGACAGGGAGGCCTGGCGCGCTGTGATTCATGGGGTCGCAGAGTCGGATACGACTGAGCGACTGAACTGAACTGATAACAATTTTTTTTCAGAATACCATTCATGTATGGGATTTGAAATGATGTCTAAAAATAAATTTGATTTAGCTAATAGATTTTGGATTATCAAGTTACTGATACTGATGAATGATACAGTTTGAGAACACTTCTAAAATTAAATAAAATTCATTATGTGACTTAAAAGACAAGTTCCAAAATGGAATCACTTTTAAGTTAGTTTGCTGTATTTTCTGCTTATAGAACAAATACAAAAAGAAACTGGAGCAGAAAATCAGTTATATTAAATTTACTACCATCAGAAAAAACCAAGGTAAGCTAAAAAAAGTACCTTAGCTTTTTATGCAGGTAAGTTTCATAGGTTAACAGAAGCAAGTAAAAATTATTACCAGTTTTACTAAAATATTTCACTCAAATGGGAGCTTAAAGATAGTTAATATATCTTTAGTAATTTACATAAATATTACATTTATTTTCTCATGTCAAAAAATAAACAAGCTTTAGGGTTAATATCTCTTCTATGTCAATTGTTTTTCCTTACATGATTTATCTAAATGTTAATGATATTTTCCAATTAATTGTTAAAGAACATAGCATAATTTTAGTTTTTGCACTTTTATTTAGTTTTTCTTTCTTTTTTAAATTAATTTACTTTAGTTGGAGGCTAATTACTTTACAATATTGTGGTGGTTTTTGGCACATATTGACATGAATCAGCCATAGGTATACATGTGTCCCACCATCCCAAACACCCATCCCATATCTCTCCCTACCCCATCCCTCTGTGTTGTCCCATAGCATCACTTTTGAGTGCCCTGGCTTCGTGTATTGAACCTGCACTGGTCATCTATTTTACATACGGTAATATTCATGTTTCAATGCCATTCTCACACATCATCCCACCCTTACCTTCTCTCACATAGTCTAAACTCTTCTTTACATTTGTGTCACTTTTGCTGTTTTGCGTATAGGGTCATTGTTACTGTCTTTCTAAATTCCATAAATATGTATTAATATACTGTATTGGTGTTTCTGATCCTTTATACATTAATAAGTATTAATATTATAACTCAGAAGCCATCTTGTTTCATTTTATTCAGGATACAGATGTTGCCATGTGTAGAAAGGTAGTGTTTAACTGCAAGTAGTGATTAAAAAGGAAATCATAGTAAATATTGGCCATACTGTTGTTGTTCAGTGGCTAACTCATGTCCAACTCTTTACAATCTCACGGACTGCAGCATACCAGGCTCCTCTATCCTCCACTATCTCCCAGAGTTTGCTCAAATTCATGTCCACTGAGTCAGTGATTATATCTAAACCTTTCTTCCTTTGCCATGGCATTGGCCATAGAATGTTACAACTCTCAAGAAGCAAATACCTATAACAGTACAACTGGAAAGAGAGATAAAACATTGGTATAGGAAACACCAAAGAAACCTGACATTGGTGAGAAAGCCTTTGATCAATAGCTTGTCCTAAACTAAAACTCTCTTACAGAAAAGTGGAAACAAATTGTTCAAAATGTCAATCTATTTTTAATTTAATCTATTTATATAGATATCCAGTAATATTATTCATTTTACCTCTGTGCATTTTACTATTTGACTAGAATTATGGAACTTAGATTAAAGTTTCTAAAAGGTAGTGTGTAAAGCATGTTTGAGTGAATTTGTTTTTCAGTCAACTTTTAAAAATAAAATACATACTAACTTGGATGGATACTGAATTCAAATAATCTAATGTTGATATGACCTACAAATGTTATTCAACAAAATATGATACTTCTTAGAACACCATCCTCTTCTAAACTTAAGAAGAAAATAGAGCTAGAGGTAGTTACCAATTTTCTCATACTAATTATCTCTATTACTTTCAATATTTACCCAAAATGATCCTGGCATTAGTTGTCATAATGTAAACAATGATAATTGGATTAAAATGACTACAGTGACATTCTATAAAATTATTAAGTATATATTATTCATCCCCAATTTGGTGGATAAAATGATCTAAGACCCAATCCCTCTGCTATACCTCTTGAGGAAAGAATATTATATAATTTTCATAAAATATATATACAGTGTTAGTCACTCAATTGTGTCTCTTTGTGATCCCATGGACTGTAGCCCACCAGACTCATCTGTCCATGGAATTCTCCAGGCAGAAATACTGGACTGGGTTGCCATTTCTTTCTCCAGGGGATCTTCCTTACCCAAGGATTGAACCTGGCTCTCCCGCATTATAGGAAGACTCTTTACCAACTGAGTCACCAGAGATGCCCTGTATATAAAGAGATCATAGAAATATTTATGAATATGAATGGTGAGTTTGGGGATGAAATCTGTTATAATGTTCAGGCCCAATAAACTAGCACTGCAAGAACAATTAAAGCTAGTAGTCATCCTGCAGGGCCCAAATCTAAAAACATTTGGCTTATCGTCAAAGCTACTTAGGCAGTAAGGAGACTAGGACAAATAAATTTACTGAATAAGAATTAATATGCATAAATTTAATTCAAGGTTAATGATTTAAAAGAAGGTATATTTTAAGTCTGGAATGATATGATATCTCTCAAGTTATCTGGAGTCATTTTCTAATTAACCTGATCCAGCTTCCCAGTGAGGAAGAAACATACTAAGTTAAAGGTCTACTGAAATATTTGAATTCTATAAAAGAATAAAACAACATAAGGCCAAGGTTGGTGCTCAGTATTGGCTAAATAAGGCCCCCTCTTACATTTGTTTGGGACAACCATTGGAGCTGAGNCCTCATGCAAAGAGTTGACCCATTGGAAAAGACTCCGATGCTGGGAGGGATTGGGGGCAGGAGGAGAAGGGGACCACAGAGAATGAGATGGCTGGATAGAATCACGGACTCGATGGACGTGAGTCTGAGTGAACTCCAGGAGTTGGTGATGGACGGGGAGGCCTGGCATGCTGCGATTCATTGGGTCGCAAAGAGTCGGACACGACTGAGTGACTGAACTGAACTGATATCCATTCTTCAAGTTCAGAAAGAATGAAAATTTTTGTCTATAATTAAATTAACTAAATAAAAGAAAATTATTTTCAATATACAAACAGATAATTTCACCATTTATAACATACTTTTGTGTCAATTGAGTAATTTGGTGACACTCTCCTGTTATTTGCAAAGCCTATGTTAGGTTTCAGAAGTAGTCATTCAAGGTTCAAATTTTATATAGGACAGTGTTTAATTGTTGAGAAACAAAGCACAAATTGACCTCACAGCACAATTATAAAAATAAGGTCTAATAAATTAGAATCAAAAGAACAAAAAGCCAATGTAGTAAACACTGTATTTGAATAGTCTTCTCATAAAAATATCAGCCTCTGCTTAAAATCTTATAGTAATACTCTCAATTTGTTGTTCAGGCTGCCTTAACATTACATTTTAGTGTACTATTTTCCAATTATCAAAGTAATTATCTTCAACCTTGATTGGATATCAGCTTCAAATTCAAAAGAAGGTACATCAAAGAAGCATTTTTGCATGTCTCATATTTTTTGATCCTTGAAAGTATGCAGGTTTGGTTTAAAAGCAGTAACAATTTCAGATAAGTTTAAGGGAAATATTCACATATATTTGATTTTTAAAATACTAAATAAAAGGCTGAAGTGTACAAAGGGTAATATAGAATAATCCCTGGGTTGGGAAGATCCTTTGGAGGAGTAAAGGGCAACCCAATCCAGTATTCTTGTCTGGAGAATTCCATAGACAGAGGAGCCTAGTGGGCTACAGTGCATGGGGTTGCAAACAGCTGGACACAACTAAGCCACTGAAAACACACACACACACAAATCTAATATATTTATTTTAAATAAAATGTACTACTATGTTGTATTAATGTGCCATAAATTATTTATAGATTCCCAAATGCTATATCAATACATTGAGTTATACAATGGAATTATTTTTCATGTCTATTTTCACACAAGTGGATCTTCACTAGGATATATATTTGCTGTGTTCTTCAGTGTTCTATAAACTCTTGAGTGGTACTATAATCTGAGATAATGCAGGTAGAAAATGCAAATCTATATTTCAGTACTTGTCAATTTAATGAAAGACAAAATCATTGTCTTTTCAAAGAGAAAATGAACCTATGTAATCAATCTGCTGGCCAATCTCACTAAATAATGGTGTCAGATCAAATCCCAGCTACAGTCTATGGTGCTGCTGTCTGGACCCATCAGTGAAAGTAAATAGAAGATACTTGGTAAAGTTGATTCCATTTTCCTGAGCCAATGCATAATTACCATCTCTGCCCTCATATTTCTGTATTGATGTACCTATTGTACTAGCACAGGTACGACTGAGGAGAGAGACTGATTGCCCTCCCCAAGACAAGTTCTATATCATTTGATAAATGAGTTAGAGTTAGACTTCCAAAAGATAAATGCTGCCACTGCAGTGTAAAAAGGTCCACAAAAAGTACTAAAACCAAAGAGAATTTTTTTTAAGGTATAAGTTACTTTCAAATTACTTTACTCCAGAGGATAAATTTGCTTTTACTCTAGATATTGTCTCAGCAACACCTATACTATTGAATTTTACTTATTTAGCAGATGTCTGAATCATTGAAAGGTTTATTTCACAGCTTCTGACATATGTGTTTGTTATTAAGGGACCTAGATGATTTGCTACTTCCTGCTTGGCAGGTCCAATTAGCATTATGTCAAAAATGTTCTGGGTAAGTTGATGGTTTACTGAATACTAATACAATTAAAGTATCTGCAGGAGATCAGGAGAGTTAACATGACCCACAGGCAAAACAATGCATGTATATTTCTGTCCTTTTCACATGAAAACAAAAAAATTTTCATCCTGCTTATTAGTAAAATACAATGAAACGCATATGCAAAATCAATAATTCATGACAACTGACATAGACTGGGCTAATTTTATCAAATAAAAGAGTGGTGGTCTCCCCAAAAGTATATTCCTTATTGTCTTAGAGATGAAAATTCTTGTTGAGCCCTTCAGTAGAATAAAGGCAAATAATGGATTTTCAGGTCAAATACATTGAAAATATTTTGAAAAAGCAACCTCCCCTAGTCTTCTGCCTCTTCTTAATGAAATGACAAATAAGTTCCAGAAACTCAATCATATTGATTCAAAGTCATCATTACCTATATGCCTTAAAGAATACAGAGAGATTACTAGAACCAACTTCATGTACTTTATTATTTATTTTTTTTTAGAACCTAGAATCTGGGGTAATTAATGACCACTATATCTTTCAATTTTTCTATATTGTAACCTGCAATCTACTCTCACACAAGTTCTCATGATCCTCAACCATACTTTTCCAGAATCTGCAATTTGGGAGGCATATACTATTTTCTCATAGTCAGGTTTCCCTACTCATACAGCTGAGACATCACTATAGTAATATACAGAGTCATTAAAAAGTGGTTAAAAAGGCAAGTATTGGGGGGAAAAAAAAAGACAAAAACTAACATCATTTTGAGGTAACTATTTTAGAGAGTGAGTTTTTCCATGAGCTCAGGGAATATTTGAAACTCATGATTCTGAGGTGTATGCACTTAAGTACGTATACAAGACATTCCCTATTATATCCCAGATTTCCAGGACTGAGAAGAATTATACTAATGCATAGGACTTCTTTATAAGATCAATGAATTTCTAAGAAAATGAAGCCTGTGTAACTTCACAGTAGCTTTGGGTGTCAAAACTAATTTAGATATATCCATTTTGCACTCCATTGGGATATGATGATAAAGTGTTTCATTCATTTAAAAAATATAAATACTAAAGTAAGTTCCTTTAATTTTGCTTTTACTGCATACATCCATGTAGTTTTTTAGACATATAATATGTCAGGTTTTGTTCTTTCAAGAAAAATCTTATTAAGTTTTCATTATGTACTTCATACAAGAGATCTCTGTACATATCATTAAGAAATGCCCTAAAATGCAATATTGAGAAAAGGAGAAAGCATTCATATTAGAAATGAAAAAAAAAAAAAAAACAAGCTTTGTATAGAATATTGATTTACAGTGAGAAATTTAAATTATGTGCATTCAATACATGTTAATTGAAGTAGGAATTGATGTCTCTGTCTTGTTAAATATTAAAATAAAAACATATCAGTATGCATCAATAAGATAGGCTACCATGTTAAAATTCTCAGACTGCCTAAATAAACAATATGCAAAAATAAGCAATTTCAAAACTTAGGACAGAATTTCTATTCACTATATGACTCAAATCTTTAGGAGAAGTTTTGCTCTATTTCAGTTGATTTTTGTTTGTTGGTTGGTTTTGTTTTATGATATAAAAGAATAAGAGTGTCACTGCAATAAAAGACACTGTGCTGCTTGATAAGGAAAAAAAAATAAAGAAGAGAAAAGGAAAAAAAAATAGGGCTTTCTTCAAAATTGGAGTGTTTTCTGTTAGGAAACAATTCTGTTCTAACCTCTGATCTCGTGAAATACTACTGCATGCAGTAAAAATAGACCTCAAAGTGCAGGACTGAACCATAGTCTCCTGGGCTTATTTAACAAAAAGCACTCTGTTTACCTCTTCCTTTCTCACTTTTTGGGGTTGCCCTTGACTTCACTAAAGGAAGAGCTCCACAAGCTCTCTGTGCAACTTCATTTACTCTGCTGCCAATTCTATGTGGTCCCTCCTTTTTTTCTTGCCACTTCTGGGTGTAGTTTGCAGACTCTGCTGTTGTTTCATGGCAAGAGAGTGTAGCTTCTACAGGTTTCACTAAAAGAGAGGAAACAAATTGTTATATAATATAACCTGAAAAAAATAAGAGAAAGGAGAAGGTAAAGGGTTTTTCTAATCTTTTTCCCCCATTGCTGCATTGTGGTTAAGAAACATTTATTGAATATAAAAATTGTTCAATAAATATAAATTAAGGAAAAAGATACATGCCCATAGTTCTCTCATCTAATCACTAAAAGATAGATGATATACAATTGTCACTCTAAGCCTGATATTGTATTAATGTCAAATGCCTTAATTTTTTCATATCTAAAAACGGTTTTAAAAACCTAAATATAAAACCCAACAAAGGTCAACCAAAAACTCATTTATATTTTTATATATGAGCTATAATTTCATATTATCTGATACACTCAATTTATAATTATGAAATACCACTGGAAAAAAATCTATCAAAGATTAGTTCAACTTCTCATAATCAAAAATGTTCTTTGAGAAATTAACAAAATTTTAGCCAGACTCATGAAGAGAAAAAGAGAGAAGAATTAATCAACACAATTAGAAATAAAAAAGGAAAGTTTACAACAGACAACGCAGAAATAGAAAGGATTATAAAAAACTATTATGAACAGCTATATGGCAATAAAATGGATAACCTGGAAAAAATGGACAGATTCTTAGAAAAGTTCAATTTTCCAATGCTGAACCAGAAAGAAATAGAAATTATGAACACCCAATTATAAGAACTAAAATTGCTGTGATCAAAAAAAACAAAAAACAAAAAACAAAAAAAAACCCAAGACCAAATGGCTTCACAGGAGAATTCTATCAAACATTAAACAAGAGCTAATGCCCATCCTTCTAAAACTCTTTCAAAAAATTGCAGAGGAAGGAACACTTCCAAACTCATTCTACGAGGCCACCATTACCCTGATACCAAAACCAAAGACAACATAATAAAAGAAAACTACAGGCCAATATCATTGATGAATATAGATGCAAAAATCCTCAACAAAATTTTAGCAAACAGACTTCAGCATCACATGAAAAAGCTCATACAATATCAATTGGATTGCATTTCAGGGGTGCAAGTGTTCTTCAATATATGCAATCAATTAATATGGTACACCACATTAACAAATTGAAAGATAAAAACCATATGATCATCTCAGTAGATGTAAAAAAAGCCTTCAACAAAATTCAGCAACAATTTAAGATTAAAATCTTCAAAAAATGGGTATAGAAAGAACCTACCTCAACTTAGCAAAGGGCATAGTTAATGAGCCTACAGTAAACATCATTCTCAGAGAAGGTGATGGCACCCCACTCCAGTACTCTTGCCTGGAAAAGCTCATGGACAGAGGAGCCTGGTAGGCTGCAGTCCACAGGGTTGCAAAGAGTTGGACACAACTGAGGGACTTCACTTTTATACATTGGAGAAGAAAATGGCAACCCACTCCAGTGTTCTTGCCTGGAGAATCCCAGGGACGGGGGAGCCTGGTGGGCTGCCATCTATGGGGTTGCACAGAGTCGGACACGACTGAAGCAACTTAGCAGCAGCAGCAGCAAACATCATTCNAAAAAAAAAAAAAAAAACTTAACGTGGGGGTAAGTGGGATAGGCAGTGAATCATATTAGGTCCAGGCCTAGGATGGGACAGAAGCTAACCTAACAGATTACATTATACTTGGACATTCAGGCTCAAGATCAAAACTAATTGCCTTAATAGGTTGTTTAAGCTTAATCAAAACAAGAAAATGCATTCAATATCATCCCTCAGCAAACTAACAACTGTCAGATAATAATGACAGCAGAACAGAGCTAAAAGGATTATAGGACTATAATCTCTCTAAGGAGCAAAGGCAAAGGAACCAGAAATCAACTGCCAACCTTTGTTGGATCATTGAGAAATCAAGAAAGTTCCAGGAAAACAACTATTTCTGCTTTATTGAATACACCAAAGCCTTTGAATGTGTAGATCACAACAAACTGTGGAAAATTCTGAAAGAGATGGGAATACCAGACCACCTGACCTGCCTCTTGATAAATCTGTATGCAGGTCAAGAAGCAACAGTTAGAACAGACTGGTTCAAAATCGGGAAAGGAGTACATCAAGGCTGCATATTGCCATCCTTCTTATTTAACTCATATTTAAAGCACATCATGAGAAATGCTGGGCTGGAAGAAGCACAAACTGGAATCAAGATTGCTTGGAGAAATATCAGTAACCTCTGATATGCAGATGACACCAACCTTATGGCAGAAAACATAAAAACTAAAGAGCTACTTGATGAAAGTGAAAGAGGAGAGTGAAAAAGTTGACTTAAAGCTCAACATTCAGAAAACTAAGATTGTGGCTTTGGGTCCCATCATTTCATGGCAAATAGATGGGGAAACAATGGAAACAGTAAGGTAATTTATTTTGGGGGGCTCCAAAATCACTGCAGATGGTGACAGCAGCCATGAAATTAAAAGATGCTTGCTACTTGCAAGAAAAGTTATGACCAACCTAGACAGCACATTGAAAAGCAGAGACATTACTTCCCAACAAAGGTCCATATAGTCAAAGCTATGGTTTTTCTAGTAGTCGTCCATGGATGTGAGAGTTGGACTATAAAGAAAGCTGGGCACTGAAGAATTGATGCTTTTGAACTGTGGTGTTGGAGAAAACTCTTGAGAGGAACTTGGACTGCAAGGAGATCCAACCAGTCCATCCTCAAGGAAATCAGTCATGAATATTCATTGGAAGGACTGATACTGAAGATGAAACTCCAATACTTTGGCCATCTGATGTGAAGAACTGACTCATTTGAAAAGACCCTGAAGGTTGGAAAGATTGAAGGAAGGAGGAGAAAGGGACGACAGAGAATGAGATGGTTGGATAGTATCACTGACTCAATGGACATGAGCTTGAGTAAACTCCTGGAATTGGAGATGGACAGGGAAGCCTGATGTGCTGCAGTCCATGGGGTCACGAAGAGTCAGACACAGTTGACTGACTGAACTGAACTAAACTGAACTGAAGGAGCAAAGAAGAGTTAAAATCATTGTAAGGCACAAACAGAGAAAAATATCTAGGAAATAAACCAGTACCATACCATCAGGCATTGCTAAAAGAGTTTAAACCTTCTGTGCATTAAGGTTAAGCATAGCAAAGATATACTTTAAATCCAGCCCAACACCTGATCAAACTGGCACAACCACTATTCACCACCATCCCAAACACCCATTAAAGTCCTACCAGATTAAAATAAATAAATTCATATAAAAAAAAGTCCTACCAGAGAGAAAAGTATGTTCATTTCCAGACATAAAAATGAAATATATCAATATAAAATTCAATATAACACATTGCGCTTCCAAAAAAACGATTATGATTCAAACAAAAAGGAGAGAAAAAACAGTTTTGAATAAACAAAACAGCCACTGGATCAAAATTCATATAGGACATAAATCCTAGAACTTTTAAATCAAGGAGATATAAAAACACAATAAAACATTAAAGCTAAAGATTTTAATTAAAATCATAAATACATGCCAGATAGTGCTGATAATTTGTGCAGGGATAGAAACTATAAGAAAAATTTAATTGAATACGCTAGAGATCAAAAACATCACAATACAAGTAAAGAATTCCTTTGAAGGACTCATCTACCAAATAAACACAATCAAAGAATGAATCAATGAAAATGAAAAGAGTACAATAAATATTACCCAGATAAAAACCAAAGAGTAAATAGTGTAAAAGAAAGAAGACGCAGCATAATTCCATTATAGATAAATTCAAATGATTTGACATAATCATAATTGAAATACCAGAAAAAGAAAAAGGGAAAAGCAACACAGAATTATCTAAAGGAATTATCTGAAGTAATTATCCTGATCACTTCCGAAATTGGTGGTATCATAGAACCACAGATCTTAGAAGATCAGACAAACCAAATAGGGTAAATGCAAAATGCTTATTTGGATATATCATATTTAAACTTAAGAAGATAAAATCTTGAAGACAGCCAGTGAAATACATATTCACGTTCTGGGGATTAAGAAAGGAATGTCTTTAAGGGGTTATAACTCTACCTATAACAATACTCCTTTCTCTAGGAGATAGATGTTACTTGACTCCTTCTCTTTAAGGGTGGCCTAGATTCAGTGATTCATTTATGACTATAGTGTGGAAACGGGAAAAAAAAGAACGTTACTTCATTGTAGATAAATCATGCATAAGTCATCTTAGCCAATTGATCAAAATTAACATAAATTGAAATAAGTCATGTTGATATTATGTACCCTTTGATCTGATGCTTTAAAAAGGTAATTCCACATCTGTGATTTTTTTTTTTATTCATAACTACAATCTAGTAACAGAAATATCCAAACTGAGGGCCAATGTATAAAATATGTCTCCAGTACTTTTCAGAATTGCCAATGATATTCAAACAGAGGAAGACTTAAGAAACTATCACAAGTTAGAGGAAACTATTCTGTCCTGAGTTGCTCAGTCATGTCAAACTTTTTGCAACCCCGTGGGCTTTTATCCACCAGGCTCCCCTGTCTGTAAGGTTTCTCGAGGCAAGAATACTGGAGTGGGTTGCTATATCCTTCTCCGGGGAATCTTCTCAATCCAGGAATCGAACCCAGGTCTTCTACATTACAGGCAGATTTTTTACCTTCTGAGCCACCAGAGAAGCCCTAAAGGAGACCAAGGAAACATGAATAAATATAATGTGGTAAATTAGATTAAATTCTGAAAAAGAAAAGGAAACATATTGAGAAAATAGTATAGTGCACACTCTTGTGCCAATGTTAATTTCTTAGCTTTGATAAATGCACCATGCTTTGGTGAAATGTTAACTCTAGGGGAAGCTGAGAAGATGCATAAAAACTCTCTGTACCATTCTTGCAAATCTCTGAAAATCTAAAATTGTTTCAGAATGAAAAATTCAAAAGAAGAGAACTAATCACTTAATCCCCCTACTGTCATATCTAATGGAATTTTATAAAAATTCACTTGCATTTCCATTTCCCTTTTATCTTTCTTAGGATTACAGACAGAAAGAATGATGATAGCTATAGGTATCTTTTTTCTCTTTCAAAACTTTTATATTTTAAAAATGTATCAATGTGCTGAATCAGAAAAAAAAAGGACTTCATAAACTCAATTAATGATGAATAGAACCTTTCTTTCTCCTACCTTATTCATCTATATTGCAGTATATAAGCCCAACATGATGTACCCTTACCAAGAACATGCTTCTTTTCTACTTGAATGTATTTTCACAATTTGACATTTCTCTTTCCTCTCTACTCTTCTCTTCTTGTCATATTGTTAATATTGCATGCTTTCCCCAGCCTCTAACCAGTGCTATTTAAAGCAGGAGATTTGCAGTGAAGTATCAGTTTGACTGCTCCTGAACTGTAGTGTATACCACTAGAAGAACTGAAGGTATTTTTAAAACTTTGCTATATTTTAAAGCTTGTTACAGAGAGACAAGACTAGGTAACATTCATTTAAAATTCATGTTTGGATTTTATTGTCACATCAGTTCTCTTATTCTCTCTTGAAAACTATCTTCTATGTTGATGAATTCAATCAAAGTATTAAAGTTACGATGCTAAAAATATATTTAGTTAAAATTAAATATACATGCAAAAAAAAAAATGAAAACCACACACACATATCAAATCAAATTCCTGCAGCAGCAAACAATTGTAAACTAGAATTTCTAGTATTGACTCCCAAATCTCAAATCTAAAGCCTGAAAGTTAAAATTAGATCTGTTATCCTAATTCGTTTAAATAGTAAAGATCATAATAATGTTCTATAAATCTTGTGTGGAAAAAAGTGTGCTGACATTGACCAGCAAAATTATCATCTTTGGGGAGTTTATTAAAAATAGAAATTCTTGGGTCCTAACAAAGACACACTGTGTGTCAATAAGATAGCAGATCTTTCACAGGTAAATCAAATTTTAAAATGCACTGCTGTAAACTAAATCCAATATATTTATTTATAAAATTAAATACTGTTGTATTTGTAGTAGAATACTATTATGTTCTGGACTTTAGACATTATATTATTTTAAGACATGAATATAATATACCTATAATGGATGGATGAATGAATTGAGAATATAAAATGATTCAGAGATAAGCAGACAAAACTAAGATCAGGAAGGCTTAAATTATTAATGAGGTCTGAACGAAAAGAATTTACTACATACTACATTCTAAGTAAATATCCTTTTGAATTATAAGGATAGGTAACTACTATGGAAAATCATAATTGCCTGGAAGAGTTGAAAGTAAGCCAGTAAAGGAATCAGGTAATCAATGTATGTCTTTTCATGTATCAGGAAGTTGAATGATTACCTCTATTTCCTGTGTAGAACGTCAGCAGAAGAGAGCAGACATCACTGAAGTCAGAGCAGTCCTTCAGAGCTAGAGAGTATCACTATTTATGATCATAATCATAGTTGCTAACCCTTAGTGGATGCCAGGCATGGCTCCAAATGCTTAATGTGTGTTCTCTCATTTGTTCTTTCTAACAGCTCTAGGAAAGAGGTATTAATACCTTCTTTATTTTACAGATTAAAAAAGGAAGAGAAAATTGAGCATTTTGTTCATGATAGTTAATAGTGGAAGGAGATTTTGAACTTAGTCGGACTTTAGACCCAACAACCTCTATTCTATTTTGGTACAGAGGGGAAAAATCACTATTTTATGTCTTAGCTATTACCTAATTAATATCTGACTCATCATTACTCTCCATAGCCTCACTCTTTAACAAAATGTAGTTTTTACAGCTTTTTGAGGCATAAGTGATAAATAACTAACTGCATATATGTAATGTATGCAATTGGATGAATTTGAATGAACATAAACCTCTGATAACAACAATATAATCAAGGTAATAAATATGTTCATATGTTGATCACCTCCAAGAGTTTCATATGTCACTTTGCTTTTTTTTTTTTTTTT